>VZRO01002165.1:90912-123411 GCA_013397915.1 Daphoenositta chrysoptera | reverse complement strand
CCTTGTTGTCCATCTTGGGGTCCATCTTGGAGCCCTTGGCTTCCCAGGATGCACCTTTGAAGGCCTTTCAAATAAATACCAACCTTTATCCCCTTATTCCTGTCTAGTCTCTGTTTCTAGGTGGCCTCTCAAGGCATCAGCCTCTCCCACTGCTTTTTCCCAGCATGGCTGCTTCCCAGTGCTGTGCCACATTGAAGTCCCTCCACAGTGCAGGACTTGTGTTTGTCCTTGCTGAATTTTGTCAGGTTCCCATTGGCTTGTTCCTCCAGTCTGCTCCTGTCCCTTGAATCACTCCAAGATCTTTGGATCAAAAATGAAATGCTAATGTTATTTTAATGTTCCCACATACGATGTGAGGAAGGCAAGATGTTACACTGACAGCTCCTACTTATTAAAATGCATCTAGGATACATCCAGGGAAAGAAAAAATGGGAGGAGGACATGGTGACAGCATCTCCATACTCCCCCATTCCCCTGACCTCAGGTTAGTTGAGTTCCTGTTTGTATAAGATATGTGGCAATAATGTCTGAATGTTGTGGCCTTCCGTGAATGCAAGGTTTAAGATGTAAGGGGAAGACATTCATAAATTCTCTGTGATGAATGGTTGGCAGTTTCATTCGAGTACTTTCTGCTACAGATGTTTAACATTTTTTCCAAGGTGTTGAGGTTTAACCCCAGCTAGCAATGGAATCCCCTGCAGCCAGACACTTATTCCTCCCTGGGGGAGAGAATGGGAAGGGTGAAAGTTGGAAAACTCCTGGTTTGAGGAAAAGACAGTAATAGAGAAAGCAAAAGCCACACATGCAAGCAAAGCAAAACAAGGAATTCACTCCCCAGTTCCCATGGGCAGGCAGGTGCTCAGCCATCCCCAGGAAAGCCAGGGTCCAGCTCCCATCATGGTATCTTGGGAAGACAAACACAGTCACTGAATCCCCCCTCTCCTTCTTCTTCCCCAGCTTTATATGCTGAGCATGAGGCCATATGGCCTGGGATATCCCTTGGGTAAGTTGGGGTCAGCTGTCCCGGCTCTGTCCCCTCCCAACATCTTGTGCCCCTGAGCCCCTTGCTGGTGGGGTGAGAGGAGAAAAGGCCTTGGTTCCGTGTGAGCCCTGCTCAGCACGAGCTAAACATCCCTGTGCTATTGACCCCACTGCCAGCACGAGTCCAGAACACTCCTTAACAGCCACGAGGGAGAAAGTCAACCCCAGCCAAAACCAGCACACAGGGGCCAGTGCCAGAGAACAGAAGGAGGAGGTGGTTCTGATGCCTTATCCCTGTTCTTAAAATCAGAGCTGAACACGGTTAGAAGGGAAAAAGGGGTTTTTACCTCAGTATTTATTTCAAGGATCCCTGGTTCACTCCGTCCAGGTGGAACACTCCCAACATGCACATCGAAATGCCCACCCCAAAATGCACACCCAAAATGCCCCCACATGACAGATGGGCTACAGAATTATAGCCCCAGGCCACCCTCTCCCTCCCCCTGGAACCCTCCCCTGGCCAGACCCATCTTTGAGTTTACAAAATGTGTTCCAGAGAGGACCTTGGTGTCTNAAGTCTAGGAATGTAGGCTGAAAGAAACACCAAGAATACAAAAGGCCACAAAGGCATAGAAAAGAGGTATAAAAGAAAAGGCAAAAAAGTCATTATGGCATCACTGGCAGCTGAGCACTTGCATCCCTAGGGCATGGACACCACGGCCAGCAAAGCCAGAGCAGTTGCACATGGAGCACCCAAGTCAGGAGGAAGTGGAGTGGGAACACAACTGGGTTGTGTTCTTGGCAGAATCCCGACATAAACACGATGTGCTTTGCTGGGCAAGGTGGGAGATGCGACGTTCCCAGCTGGCAACTGCTGGGAACTGAATATTCCCAGCTGGAGGCTGGGGGGAGATATGATATTCCCAGCTGGTGGCCACGGCCTGCCTCAGTGCCTTCCCATTCGTGCATGTGCCTTCCCCACACAATGGGAAGGGGTGGGCGAAGCGTAATAAAGCAGCTGGGCTATTAGAAGATAAGCTTTGTGGAGAATAGCACAAACATGCAGAATCCCCTTAATCTTAAACTTTATTACCCTAGATAATAGGCTTTGGTAGTGACAACAATCAGTTGAAACGCAGAATTGTCTTGGCTCCTGCAGCACCTGCCACGTCAGTCAGTCACAAGCCACCTCCTGCCGCACAAAAAGGTGGCTGTGTGGGACCAGCAAGCTAAAAGTTTTGTTGGTTTATTTTGAAAAGGCCAGGGAAAGCTGGGCACGCTCTCTTTGCAGATTTAAGCGTGCACTCTGAACCTGCCGTGGGGGAAAGGCTAACAGGATATGAAAGCCTGCTTTCTTTACCTCCAAGGATCGGAGCAAGGCTTCTTTGTCCACTGAAGCCCACTTGAAAGAGTAGGGCATGTTATTCCTACCCTGAATTAGGTCAAGTTTCCCAATATTCAACCAGCAGTTAGAAAGGGAAAACCCATGAAATCTGTTTCTAAAATCTTTATCTGTGTCCTTTGCAGCATTTCTGACATAAAACACATTTAATTATCTGAGGCAGAACTCGGAAGAAGCAACTCATATTCTCCTTTTGGAGAAATTGGTGAAACAATTGGATCCACAAAGCTCAATGCACACGTGCAAGACCCATGCTTGTAAATGGGGAGGAACAGAGGGCTTTCAAATGAAAAGGCATTTTACTTTATAAATGGCCTTGCCCTTATTTATTTTTCAGGGCGCTTTTTAAATTGTGTTTTTTTCCACAGTCCTGTGATCAAAATATGAGGGGAAAAAAATAATCTGCTCACCAAAAACTTTTCTTTTATTTAGAAATATTTCATATGAACATTGATTAATAGAGCAACTACAAAGTGACAGGGTGATTTTTAAATCATGAGACATAAAAGTGGTTCTAACAAAAATTCGTGCCAATTGTTTCAGCATTTCTGTGCTCTTCAACAATAGTTGCTACAAGAAGTGTAACAAGCTCATGGTGAAAGGGGCTGATTTAGGGAGGGGGTGTTTATACACGTGCTGGTTTTGGCTGGGATAGAGTTAATTTTCTCCTTGGTAGCTGGTACGGGGCTGTGTTTTGAAAACAATGTTGATAATACGGGGATGTTTTCCTTCCTGCTGAGCAGCACTTACACAGAGTCAAGGCCCTTTCTGTCTCTCACCCCACCCCAACAGCATCAGACTGGATTGGGGTGCACAAGGAGCTGGGAGAGGACGCAGACAGGACAGCTGACCCCAGCTGACCCAAGGGATATTCCAGACCATAAAACATCATACTCACACCTAGAGCTGCGGGAAGAAAGAGGGAAGGGGGGTGATGGTGTTTGTCTTCCCAAATAACCCTTACATGTGATGGAGCCCTGCTCTCCTGGGGCTGGCTGAGCACCTGCCTGCCCCTGGGAGGTGGGGAATGAACGCCTTGTTTTGCTTTGCTTGCATGTATGGTTTTTGCTTTCCCTATTAAACTGTCTTTATCTCAACCCAGGGTTTTTGTCACCTTTACCCTCCTCATTCTCTCCCCTATCCCGATGTGGAGGGATGGAGTGAGTGGCTGCATGGGCTCAGTGGCTGGCTGGGGTTAAACCATGACAGGGCAGGTCCAGGCAGTGTAGTTAACCAAGTCTAAATGTTATGAATATTAAAGCTCAGTCTACTGGGTTAGATTTCTGTTCTTAGCTTTGCCCACAAATCCAAGATCTTTCCTGTTTAACGTCCAGCATTTCATTATCTCCTCTGAAGAAAGTGTGAGTGGAGACATAAAAATCAGAAAATTGAAAGCAGCAGCGTGGTTTTACTTGAACAACTCTACACAGAGAGGGAACAGAAGGTGCACTGAAACCTGCACCACTCTGCATGATTCTGAAGACAGAAGAAGAGCCGAGGCAGCAGAGAGCACCCCAGCTGCACTGAGTGAGTGCTGGAAAAGCATCATCATGGCAGAGCAGGCACCATCACCAGCCAGGCTGGGTAAGGGCTGGGGAACAATGAAACCTAAGAGAGGAGCTGAACAGCAGCTCAGCCAAGCTTTAGAAGAAACAGATTTGAGTCTGGTTTCCCTCAGCTCAGTTGTCTTTGAAACTCCTCGTCTGGTTCAAGCGATTCAAGGACTCCTGACCATTTCACCAAGGCTGTGGCCGTGGTGTCTCAGCAGGATGAGAAAACCTCCCTCCCTCCCTCGGCGGTTCCAGTTCCTCTGGCAGACACGACCAGGACACCCTGGCTTCCTTAGTGATGCCGTATTGATTTCTGCAGTCTCTCCTTCCCTCAGGAACTGACTGCACTAGATCAAATTAAGAACAATCTGAGCATTTAATGGGGCCCCTTCAATACGATGAAGTTTGATTGCTTGAAGTTGAAGTTCATGATAATTATTTATGCTGACAGCACCCTCACAGACAATAAAGCCTGGCTCTTTCCTGAAGGCCTCCGTCTCTCCACCAGGGAATTATTTTAATCCTGCTGTGCTTACCTGATCCATTTACTTATTATTATTAAATATGAGAATAATGATCAGAGAATGAAATGCATTGTATTTCCACCAAAAGTGGTATCAAAAATGGTATTTTGGTTCTGTTCTCAGTTACCAAATAAAACCTTCATGCCTGGTCAGCACCAGCAGCTCACCTGCAGTTTGGAGGTTACCAGCAGAACTTTTGGCTCTCCTGGCTACAGGATCAGGGCTCTCCCTGCTCATTTGCAGTTGCACAGGACTTATAAAATCCATTTGTGATGAAAATTGCAGCATTTTTGTATTGTCTAAGAGGTCCATCCTGAGGATTGCCTATAATCACCACTCTGAGTTAATAAACAGGGTTATCTGTGAGCAGATATTTTCATGAGTGATAGAGAGGCTGAAAATAAATCTCTTGCAACTTCTTGAGTTCTGCTATTAAAAACCCTCATGGCTGGGTATAATGAAAAGAGTCCTCAAAGTCCGTGTGTGTGTTTGTGGGTATCCCACAAAACCAGCTGTCCTAACACCTGAGGATGTTTGTCAGTACACAAAACATCAGCAGGTTTTCATCTGTGGTGTGTAAACACACAAACACACACATAAAAGTGAAAACAAAGTGTGTTGTATTTGTACATACGTATAAAAATACACAAGTCTGAACTAGCCCTCCACCTGCAGCTGCTATAAACAGAGCAGCAGAACTCCTCAGCCCCCACAAAAGTAAAAAGGGCATCAGGTAATTAAGGACAGAAGGAAATTTGCTGATTAATTTTTTTTTTTTTAAACTTTCCTCCTCCCCCTCAAACAACAGCTACACCCATCCTACTTTTCTCTGGAACACAACTGTCAAAATAGAACACATTTTGGGACAGCCCCACATGAATGCTGCTTTTTTACATCAAGAGAAAAGCAATGAATATGGTTTTCTCACCAGGAATGTAGCACTTACCTGGGTGGGGGAGTGCTCCTGTGGTGGAGAGAACGGCGACAGGGCTCTGACACAGACTCCCAAAATGTTCCTTCGAGCAGCCAGCCCAGGATCCCTGCTGTGCCTGCCCCACTCCTCCCCAGCGCAGGTTTCTCCCTCTATGCAAGTCCTTGGTGTCAGAGCTTTCAGATGCAGGAACAGCTGCCTTGCATTACACGGTAATTCTCCAGCCAGGGGGCTGAGTAGAAAAACCAGTCTCTTAAGTCATCTAAATGTAAAAATGATGTTAGTCAAGAAAAGTCAGAAAACATGAAAATAGAAATGAAGCTGCAGGGAGGCAGCAGAGGTTCCCTGTGGCAGCGCTCGCTCTCTCTCACACAGCAGTGACAGCATCCCAATTCCATGCCCACCACTTCGGCTGGACAGGGAAGGAGCAGCTGATCAAGGGGGAAAAGCACATTTGAAGAGTTCCCTTAGATGGCCATGTTTATTTCTTGCTTTGGCTTTCATTTGCTCTTTGTCACATCTCGGTTCATCCCTTTTAGACTGTGTGTCAAAACAGATCTTGTCTCGGTGGATTGCTCTGAAACCTAATGATGCCTTGGCTTGTTCAGTACCCCTGAGGGGCCAGGCAAAAGGAGGCTGGAGCTGCCCCCAATCCATGTCAGGGTTTGCATTTTGGGGGGGAGTTTGCTGCTTGGAGCAGGGGAGGGGTTGTCAGCAGCATGGCTTGATGTAATCAAAGAAAAGGGCTTAAACCTGCTTCTCATTTGAAAAAGAAATAAAGAAAGGAGGCAGGGAGGCAAGAAGGGAGCTGCTCTATTTCTTTAAGGGGGAGAGTCTGTGTCAGCCTCTCTGCTGAGCAGTTCATGCCATTCACTGCCCTGCTCCAAGTTTCTCAGTGATGCTGAACTCCAGGTGACCCTCGCAGACAGTAATTGCTTTAGCATAGGTTTGACAACAACAGCAAGAAGCTCTCTAAAAATAAGCGAAACTTAAAATAAATTTCAACTCTGGAGACCTGCTCATATGAGGAACCCAGTACATGGCCTGTATTTTCCTTGATGAGCACCACAGTTCTTGGCAGCTGGAAAAAGTGAGTTTTCAAGGGATTTCCAGTGCCTCCTGCTCCAGTGTCTAACCTGGCAGGGAGTCAGCCAGGAAAGACACCAGGTGGCCTTTAAGGGAACCTCATGGGATAGCTCCAGGCCAGCATTCCTGCTCATTTACCCCAATAGCTACCTCATTTAAAGCTGGGATTTAGAGAAAACCAAATTTAATTGCAGTGCCTGGGATAAATATCTTTCCTGGCTTTGTAGCTGTAACATAATCCATTTAAAATGGGTTCATCGTACCTGGCAATAAGTAGTACCTAAAAGCCCTTCATCAGAAATGCATTTAGTCACCGTTGTGCTGGGAGAATGAAACAACTCTCTGCCCCTCAGCAGGAAAAGGGGAAATATCAGCTGCAAGTGCTGCAGGAATTGTTTGTTCTCGAAGAGATGCCCACAGGACATACACAGAGCAGAGGCACGTCTGCAATTCCAGAGCACTTTTAGAGCATTTCCTGTTATAACAAACCACTGCAAAGTAGCCCTGTTCCTGCCAAAGTTTAAAGAGGTGCGTGTCCCTTGCTGCTCTGCTGAATCTGGGGTGCAAATTTTCAGTAAATCTGATAGAAAGTAACTCTTCTTTCAACAGGGAAGAAGAAAGTGTTTTACTTGAAGAGAATGCAGTTTCCTTTTTCTAGCCCACACAGAGGTGGCATACACAGGATGGCTTTTGATTCGATGAGTAATGAAGAAGAGAACCAAATTTTTTCTCTCTGGCTCTTTTTAAAGACATTTTCCTCAGTTTTCCAGGCTGACTTCCTGCAGGCAGCTGTCTCACAATATGAACTATTGAAAGTTAGAATATACCTGTCCACGTGGCACAGCCTCCCCTTGTTCATGTCTTAGTGGATGGAATGTTAGGAAAAGGCTGTCAGGACATTGGAGAAGAACCACAAACACACGCATGGAACTGTACACGGCAGTCAGTGAGTAACCCAGGCTCCTGTGTTTTATCTCTTAGGAAGACTTCAAGTATTTCAAGAAAAGAATTTGCATCAAATTTCAATCCTCTGTAGCTAACATACAGAAAATAAGTGTTTCAAACTTTAAATACCAGTGGGTTCCAGGATGTTTTGTGTGAGGCAAGAGGAGACATAATTTCCCTGCATACAGTTGCCTGGAAATTGGCATCTTTTTCTTTTCCCTCCCCCTCAACAATAAAAGCCAGAGCCATATCCCAACTGTAAATTGAAATATTCTGACAGCAAATATTCAGATATTCCAGGCAATTCTAAAGCAGCACTTTCTCCTCTGACAAATGAAAGATCTGAATTCTGAAAAACATATATATGGAGTCTACACCCGTTGCTTGTTTTCTGATTAAATACACTTCTGCTCTATCATCACTGATAAGGTCAGTTTAAACCAATAATTTTTGATGAGGCACAGTGGTGGACTTCCTGTTGGCTTTTTATTAAATGCCTACATTTTAGAAAAAATTGTCTATATCAGCTTGCTAAATAACAAAACTCATGAAATTGCTTATTTTAGTCATCATTTGGATTAGTAGTAATTATGCCTGTAATAGTAAAATGAGATTTTAATGCTGATTAATGAAACTGCTAAATTGCCAAGACTGCTAGTCACAGTTATCAGTCTCTGGAGACTGTCCCCTAAAACAGTTGTCATCATATGTGTAATATGGCTTCTTTTGTAGGACCAGATGTGAAGCATATGGTGACCTATTACAATAGGGATGAGCTGTAAGTCCATAAGGGCTGAATTATATTGGACAAACTACCCAAATGAAAAAATAACCTCCAGTGATCATTGTAGGATCATAGCAACTTTCCAGAGGGTAAGGGATGATGAAGGCCTTGGGAAACTGCCCAGCTCAGGTAATCATTCCTGTAATAGTGATATTCTTTCTTTGTGTCCTAGAGGAAAGCTGTGCTGCTGTGCAGGCAAACACAAGAAAACATGGTGCTACTGCTTGTTCTCTTTCCTGCCTCTTTCAGGGACCCATTCCCACTGCTGGAATTCCCACTCCCGTGGGGTGATGGGTGCTGGCAGGGGGAACTGGAGCTCCCCAGCAGCAGCAAACCTCAGAGGTGCTGCTGCAGAGGAGGAAATGTGCTGGGTGCGAGGAAGGACACTGGGCCAGCCAGATCACAAAGAAGTAGGCAGGAAAATGAAAACTAATGTAATGAAGCTCACTGCCCTCATATGCAGAGACACGATTCGAGTGCTCTGGGCACATTTCACCTCCTTTTGGCCATTGTCACTGGGGCAGGGTCCCTGCAGGAAGGCAGTGAATGGCTGCACTGAGCTCAGGAGGGCCATCCTGAGAGCCCTTGTGTCCCCTGGTAGGAGGGAAAAGAGTAAATTTCTCTGAACAACCATATTTCCCCTTACCCATTAACGTGATCGTCATTAAAAACTCTGCTTAGTCTTCAGTACCTTGGCAGGTACAACCCAGAGCAAAATATATTGGGCTGCTTTCCAGTTTTGCTACTGCCACTTTGTATTACTCCTCATATGATTCTGTCATTTTATGAACAGTTTAACCTATTTACTCATGTGTAAATGGACAATGGCTGAAGATTAGAGAGGCTTCATTTGCTATGAAGAGCTACTACCTTGTCTCAAAGGAAAAAGAACCAGCTGACCTGGGTGGCAGGTGAGGCACTCCGTACTGCAGATGTGCACCAAATTATCAGCACGGTGTCAGCCTATGTGCACAGTAACAAACACCCACCAGCAGAGATACAAACTGATTTTTAGAGGCCAGGGAAGTTTACACAGCTATTTCAGGAGCTAAACATACAAGTCAATATGCAGGATGATTCAGATGATTCATAGGCACATGCATTGTGCTTCACAGTAATTTCTAAAATCAGTGCTGTAATTGCTGAGGGTCAAACTGACTTCAGGCAAGTGTGTATGCTTGGAGGAGGGAGTAAACTTTGTGTTATCTACTAGACACATTTCCAGTATTTCTTCCATTGCCCTATTCTTGGGCTTTAGGATTGTTCTGTCCAATAGAAGTGCTCTTCCTACAACTTGTCAGGTCTCACTGTTTTGTACGTGTTTTCCCAGCAGCCAGCCCTGCATCCCTACCACATGAGCAGTATCACCAACGTCACAAAATCAGATGCCCAGAAATGCTGAAGCTACATCCTACAATTCTGTAATCATGCAAGGCTGATTTACTGCAGCAGAAGTCCTCATCAAATTGTCTGGCAACAGAAACTGAGGTATTTTTATTATATGGCCAAGCTTTCTGTGACAAATAGTGCTACCACGGCTTAATTGGCATTTATACAAATATTCAGGTCTGTAAATGATACCAGTGGACGCCAGAGCTACAGCTGGGGTTGTCTGCATATGGTTACTGCACTCTGGATGGATAATTTGTTCCTTGGAAAAGTCTGTTTTCATAGTAACGTGGTTACAAAGCAGCCTCTCAAGTGCCACTGTGTCGGGAAAGCACATCACAGACAGAAGGTAATGACTGCTGACACCAGACCAGCTTTCCTCTTGTTCCATATAAAAGCCAGCAAACTCTAAATCATCAGTGCAACCATGCCGTGTACCTGCCCCCATTGTTCGAGCTTGGCTTTAAGCTGGGAACAAAATCTATCAAAATGCAGTTTCAGAAAAAAACTTCACTGTGAGACATGTACAAGTCCAACTGGCTGGTCTGAAGAAAACTAAACTGGGATTAAGATTTCAGCAAAGAGCACTTCCTACTAAGGAATAGTGCCTTGGGAACTACTTCACACACACACAAAAACCCCTCCAACATTCCACCTCCCCTCTCAAAACAAAAGAAAAATCTGGGGTGGGATGGTCTTGGAATTGTTCCTGCCCTGGCATTTTGGCACACACCCTTATGAAGTAAGACTACAGTAAACAAGTCAAAAAATACTGTTTGTCTAACATCTGCCAAAACCATAGCCTGGGTATTTTAGCCTGGAAATCCAGTTTGTCTCTCAAATGCCCCTTCTCTTATCTATTGGGTATCATTGGTTCAAATGATAGTTTTAATGTGAAATCTTTTGTGGGCTTTTAAATTACTTTGTTTCTCCAAGTTAGGATTAGAAAGCTGGTTCATTCTCGTATCATCTTTCAAAATAAAAGATTGTGAGGAACTGAACAGCAGCAAAAAGGCAGATCAGATAATAAGGATTCCATTGGTAACTGTAGCTGATCAGCTTGATTTTTGTCCCACAGCTGCTCTAACAGTAAAAACAGCATAGTTATTGGCTTTTTTCTTTCCCTGATTCTTGTTTGACTCGGGCTTTACAGTAATGGGACTCTCTGACCACGCTGGACAAGGAACCCCAAGTCAGGAAAGTCTTTGTGTTCCTGGAGTGTAGCTGAGAGCTCCAGCTTTTATTCACATAGCTGACAGTTTGCTGTGGGGCATTATACTAAGAAGAGTAAATTTTATCTGTGACTATCCACTGTGCTTAAGTCTAACTGGTACCTACAGTAGCTCCAGAAAAGTCTTAGAACAATAGGTAAGATTTTTTTTTTATAAGATATGCCACAAAACTGGAATTCTTTTAACATATTTCTAGCTACAAGTGATGGTGAGTTCAAGAGTAACACGTTACTGGCAACCTAAGCATATCTGAAAATCTGGCCTCAATTTGATAATAGAAACACAAATCATAAATAAAAATAAACCACCTGAATTTCATTTTAAACTGATACAGCTCTTGGATTTCAAAGTTTTATGTTGAGTATAACTGATTATGAATAAGCCAATGTATTTTGTAGTTTCAAGTCTGCAGAAAATTCAATAGGACTTTGTGCAAGAAGTTGTCCTGTTGATTAGGAGACCTTAATCAATACAATTCAGCTCCTCTTAGGAACTGCACCTCTCCCAGCCAGAGCTGGGCTTGAGCCTTGTAGTGTCAATAGGATGCTCAAACACGCTGTCTCCAAAATTCTCTAGGTATCTCCTAACACAAATCCAATAACAATGTGGTGTTACTGACAGAGCTGCAGTTTGTATTTCACAATAATGCAGATTTTGTACCAGCTTCAGACCTCTTAAAGAATCTATGATAGTCCTCATAAAAAAGGAAAATTTAGATTCTTCCTCCATTTTAGTAACTCACCAGAAAAGAGAAAATATTTTGCTGAAGTCCTCACACAACAGTGAATGTTGAAAATGCTTGAGCACAGCATACAAAACCCCTATATTTGTGGTGCTGTTCCTTTAGTAACTGAGAGCCCTTGGCAACAGACTGACACTTCTGAGACACATCAATAGAAATTGTAACAAAAAATACATCTTACTGCAATTTGAGGAAGACTAAGTCTTTTATTTTATACTTTAAGTCTATGCTTTCTAGTCTGTTTTTCAGAATATGTTGCTGTTTATCTAAACTCCTTGGATTTCTGCAATCCCAACTCCTCAGTTCATAAAGATGACAAGTCCTATTGTACCACTGACATCTACCTAGAGAAGGACTACCCACTGTTTGAGGAAGAGATGAATGTAGGCTGTTCATTCAGTTATCCTGAACTCAGGTACAGGTTTTTGTCACACCCCCTTTCACGAATGTAAACCTCCACAAAATAACTGTGTAGTAAGAATTGCAGAGAAATGTTGCCCAGAAGAAATGAAGAACTCCTCTGATTGTATTCTATAATCAACAAAAAGTAAATTGAGCCTGAGGAAAGCAAGAGCTAAACCAAAATGAGATGTATCCTTATAGCCACATCCTAATAGAATCATTACAACACTGGCTGGCTCCTGCCAGGGGTGCAGGCATGGAAAGTGATAACTGGATGGGGAAGAAACAAATCAATATGGATGACTGAAAACCGATTTACAGCACTAAGTTCACTCAGACTTCTCTTGCATTTTCTCTTGATTAGGCTGGCAGGAACTGAAGATGAAAATGTTAAAACCTGACTTTAGTCTTCCATGCTGCACTTAGGCTGGACTCTTGTGTTAGAGTCCCTTTCCTTGCATTTCTGCAGGTCAGGCAGAGCTGTGACAGCTAAAACTCACCCACAGGGGTGCAGAGGGTGTCCTCTGGCAGCTGACCTCCTTATCATCAAGCCTGATCATAACATGATTTTATTCGAGTTGCTAAAGTAAATTAGCTGATGATAGTTCACAACAGCCTGGTTACTGCAAATGAGGAACCTGCAAGGAAGTTAGGATTAGTAGAAAGGAAAGAAAACACACTTGCTTTTACAATGCATTTCTCTTTCCAGTAAGAAGCTGTGATGTTAGGCAGAGAAAAATCAGAATCTCTGCCTGCCTATAACTGCTAGAGAATATCAAGTTGAATAAAAGAAGGCAGGGCAAGGGAGAGAAGGGGTGAAAAGAAAATTCCAGAAACATAATTCATACACATGTGGTCAAAAAGCAAGGTCTCAAAGAAGGACCTAGGGTCAATATAACACAGAATTGAAGGACTACAGAGTTTGGAACTCTCCCTGTGACTTAAATTACAGATAGTTTCCAAGAGCTTCCTTAATAAAATTTGTCTAAGGGAAAATATTGGTGTCAATGAGGGGAAAAACTCTGATTCACAGAAAATGGAAAAGAGAAAGGCAGCTTCAACTGGGAGTCAGCCATCAATCTATTTCTTAGACAGAGTCTTGGCAAAACCCATTCTGCTGGTAGAACTTGCCTGGAGTAGACCAGATTGATTTGACAGTCTCTTAGCCTAATAAATGCTTGACCCCAAGGTCTGCTGAATTCACTAAATTCACTATGCAGAGAGAATTGGGAACCAATCACCTCTGGGGAACATCCTGTTGCCCAGCCCTCCCCTGCTAAAGGCCTTGACTGCTTTCAGCCTCACCGAGATGACGAGATGGAAGCTGCTCTCACAAGAAGAAAGGTTAATCAGCTACACTGCTGTTAATCAATCACTTGGAAGGATTCAGCACTTACAATAGGTAGGTCCCTCTTCCTGCCAAGAGGTTCTTGCATGTTAACCAAGGACCATCTCCTCCAGCTTGAAGGATGAGTAATAGACAGAAACACAATCCAGAGAGATGCCAAGTGTCTGATCCAGAGCCAGCTGAAGTCAATAGAAAGACTCCTGGTGAGTTCAATGGGCTTGGACCAGACCCCAAAGAAAGACTTATTACCCAAGGTTTATTCTGCATAGATGTATCGAGCTACTTTTAGTAGTGAAAGATCCTTGAAAAGAAGCAGATTCATCACACACTTTTGCCTCCCTGTGAAATCAACCTTCTTCAAACCATACTGTGTCCCAGTTACCCTGATTGTCAGATTTGGCTGACATCCAGCGAAGGAAAATTACCTGCCTGTGACAGCACTGACAGACACCTATACAGTTCAAAATCTCTAAGGAGCACAAAAAGAAAAAAAAGCCAAACTGCTAATATTTTCCTGGCCTTTTTGTAATTGCTGCTAGCCAAAATGAGAGCTTCCTCAGACAAGGAAAACTAGATCAATTTCTGAAAGGACAAAAGAAAACAGAGGGAATAAAATTTAAAATACCCTGGCATGGAGGAGAGCAAGCTCAGTGCTGAACCACAAGCAAGGTGAAGCTGACAGAGAGCCTGAGAGAGAAAAAAATACCTAGAAAAAACCCAGGGTTAGAAAGTACCCCTGAAGACTTACTTCTGTAAATTTACAGCTGCATTTAGCACCAACACCAACTGATGACAAAGAAGTGACAATCCTTGATGCATTTAAATCGAAGGAGGGAGTCTTAGCCCTTGTAGAAGCACTCAGTAACACACCTGCTGCACCACACAGCCAAAAAGCCACATGGCAAAGAGCTGAAAGCAAGATTCACACCTTTAGGACATGTCTGGGTACAGGTACCAGTTTAGAGTTTATTGCAGAGGCTCCTTCTTCATGGCATTGCTTCTGGTCTTTTCTCACCACCAGTCTTACCCAAGGCAGGCTCTCGGATGAACTTCCACTGCCATCCACTCATTTTGCTGCCAGAAGTCTGCTCAAATCCTGGAACAAAGCTGTTGGCTGGGAATTTTTGCTTTTGGAATAACCCAGTTTTTGTTCAGAGGCAGAGACACGACAGACTGGTGCCGTGGACCATACCTGCTGTAGCTGGTGAAGAGATGCCAGGTCCTCCAGAAGGCTGGAGAGCAACACAGATACAGTGGCTATTCTCTGCTCATCTGAAAGTTCATGGCACTACAAAGCATCTGAGGCTATGGGAGTGTCCTCCCTATGCAGTGACAACAAGCTATGGATCAGTGAAACAGAATAATCTAAGGCGTGCTACATGTATGATTTCTATGGGCTCCAAGAATTGATTTTTCCAAGGAAGGACAGCCATCTCAAAAGTTCTTTGCCAGTAAACAGCTGTGGTTGTCAAAACCAATTTCCTAGTCTTCTCACTGCCAGCTGAAGAAAGCCCACAAGACAGATCCTGCATCTACATCCAAAAGTAAGGACTAATATTAGGTGACTTCCTTTGGCTCAACTGATAAAATAACCAGCACTGCAAGCAAAGAGAGGCAGATATCATTAAAGAGTGAAAGTATCTATGTATTTCATAAGGAAACCTGACAATAAATTCCACATACAGAACAAGAATGAGATTTAAGAGGTACAGCATCTTCTTTCCCAAAAAAGACTTTGGTATAGCAGCCTTATAAATCTGAAGATTTTAGGCAACTCCACAGATTTGTGTCATGCACATTGCATTAAAATACAGACAATGGCCCTCTAAGTTGTACTCTGTTGTAAGAGCCTTGGATTTGTTTGTCTATAACCTTTGTATTAAAATAATTTCAAAAGTTAACAACCTGCTAAGATAAATGGGGATACTATGTCTCTCTCCAGGTCTTGTTGATGTTACTGCGGATGCAGATTCATGAAAACTGTGCCTTATTTTCTCATGTTTGAAACTAGATTTTTGCAGCCACACCTTCTGTTTTGGAAGAAGACACTGTTATTATCTATACAGCTGTGTGCAGCAACACCAGCAGCCCCTGCAGTGTTTGTCATTCCACTGGCATCCACAGAACCGCGCTCCCCTGCGATTCCCCCGCCAGCGCTGGATCCCGCTGTAGCCACAAACCTGACAAGAGATCCACATAAAAAGTGATGGATTTCACCTATTGACTATTCATTTTTTAACCCAGGGTGGGTGAGCGTAAGACACCTGCAGCTCGGTGCTAATGACCAAGTGAGGAAGCACAAAGGTTACTGCCTCATCATTTCTTCCTCGTGTCATTTGCAATGGTGTCCTACAAGGCTTAAGGGCACAAACTTGGTCACACTGAACTACAACACCTAAAGACAAAACCCCCTCTGTCTGAAAGGCATGGAGAGATAGATGGCAGAGAAACAGAAGAGAAACTCTGAGTGCTTTATCGACCCAACTGACATCTGATGAATGGTCCGCAATATAAATTTATTGAGAAATAGAAAACTTCTTACTTACCCTTATCATCACTGCCCAAAATTGTTCGTGCCACAAAAAAACCACAAAATTCCCTTGAACCACGTATTTAAAAATCTTGCAATTTTATTTGCATATAAAGGCCGCTAGATATAATATCACAATAAATTTAAAGAAACAACTGCTTTTCTAAATTCCATTAACAAGGTAACATAAAACAGAACAAAGCTCAATAGCATTTACAGTGGTGGAACAGAAATAACTATCTGCAACAATATTTTGTGCTAGTGAGATTGCATTTACACACAGTGCAAAATAAGAAAAAGGAAATAAAAAAGACAAGAAGAATATTTAAATATAAAGGACAACTAAGCCTTATTTTATTTAGGCTTGATTGTATCCATTTGATTCTATACATGCCTGAACTACAACAAAGATTTAACTCGGGCTCTTGAAGGCCTTGAGCACTTGGAAAAATGTATCACATCCTTCATAATTTAGATGTGCTGTACAGCATAATTTTGCAGATGCTATACTGGCAATATTAAATCCTAGCTTAGTTATAATGCACAAAAAATACATATATATATAAATTCATATTTAAAAGGAGTCCGCATTTACAATTTTTTTTTTTACTGCATGAAATACCTGCTCTTTGCAGCTTTCACCCCCAGTCTTTTAAAGCTAAAATAACTTAAAAAAGAAACAATAGAAGGTAGATATCACATACAGGCTGTGGCTATCTAGATCAGTCTTTATAAAGCAGGTAGAGACAAACAACTGAGAAGTCTATTCTCCCCTTGCTGCATTCTACCATGAATAGAAACAAGTTTAAGTACATGCACACATATCAAGAGGTAAATGGACCCCAAAACATTGTTTGTGCTACTAAAAAATTGATATAAATGGAGATAAAAAGCTAACATTTAAACCTAGGGAAAAAGAAGACACTTAAAAAAACCCCGACAATAACATAAGTTGTGCAAATTTGGGTGTTTTTAAATGCTGCCTATTTTTTAGCTTATAATATAATATTAAAATAAGGTCTCTCACTTATTAAAAGAAAGCTTGGCTGTCCTTTTGAGAACACTATAACAATTTACAATGGCAAATTTATTGAAAAACAAAATTCATTTTACAAATTCACAATGCTTTATCAATTTAAAATGAATGCTGCATTTCCAAAAAGCACAACCTCTAACTTTTCTCCTTGTTTCTTTTGCACCAGCAATTTACAAATAAAAAAAAAAAAAACCCAAACCCCACCCCAAAACAAAATCCCCCGCTGCTCCCCCAAAACCCCCTTAGCCCCTATTTTGAAATAAACACGTAACTGAATGTAAGTTTCGCGATTAGAAAATGGCAGTTTATAGACCTTCCCCAGTTCCAAATGTGCAGTAGTGCTTCAGGACCCTTGGGGGGTTGGAAGGTCAAAGATGATGGGAGGGTTGGTGGGCTGGAAGCTGACGGTGCAGGTGGAGGCGTTGATGTAGGTGGTGTAGCCGTCGGTCATGATGCCGTAACCTGCGGGGACAAGGGGACACGCTCACTGCCAGGGGCATCTCGCTGCCAGGGGCACGCCCAGCACCGCTTTCCCTGCTCTTAAAATGAAGAGCCAAACACGGTTTGAAGGGAAAAAGGGTTTTTTCCCTGGGTATTTATTGCAGGAGCCTCAGGTGCAGCACAGCCAGGGGCAATGCCCCAGAGCACACGGAATGCACACCCACGGGCACTCGGGATCACATCCTGGGCCTCACAAATGAGCACATCCAGCAAAGATTCCCCAGGGAGAGGCTCCAGGGAACCCCCGGCCCAGGACCCTTCCCCTGGCTGGGCCCAGCTCAGGGTACAGGATGTGTTCTGGAGAGGCCCTTGGTGTCTGGGGCTCTCTGACCCCTCACTGCCAGCCTGCCAAGGGCTTCGGCCTCTTGCCTTAGCAAAACATTAGGTCTAAGAATGCAGGCTGGAAGCACTAAGAATATNGTCATGGCATCAGATCCGTGCTTTGTGATAAAACAATATTAAACCCCTTCGAAGTGATACCAGATCTTGAGAGCTGCAACAAAGGCTTAGCTGAAAAAAAGTACACTGTACTGTGTTTGAAATAAGGACAGGTGCTTTTGGTTTATGTACAAACCTTTTTCCCCCCAGAAAATCCTCTGTTGCAACTGGGTGTGGCAGAAACTCAAACCACACATGTTCTTTTTCTAATTACTGAATTAGTGAGCTATAGTTTGCATGCCTGTCATGTCTGTCAGAAGAAAAGACCATTCAGAAGCAAAAGATTGAGAAGTAACTTTGGTTCATCCCAAACACCCCCTCTCTGGGCAATGACCTGAGCTGTGTCATCTCTCACGTGTTAGCCCTTCTCACCCCGTTCCTCCTCCTAGCACTGCCAAGCTGGTGCTCACATTGGCTTCTGGGACCTCAGGAACTCATCAGGAGCTAAAAATACACACATGCACCTAATCAGGCTGCCCAGAGAGGCTGTGTCTGCCCCGTCCCTGAAGTGTTCAAAGCCAGGCTGGACAGGGCTTGGAGCAGCCTGGTCTAGTGGAAGGTGTCCCTGCCCATGGCACAGGGTTTGGAATGAGATGATCCTTAAGGGTCCCTTCCAACCCAAACCATTCTATGACTCCATTATTTAATTAATATATATATATTAAGATTTTTTATAAAAGTGTGTGTGTTTTCAGCTGACATCCACAAAAAGCTAACAAAGAAGCTTGAAAACATCTAGAAAGTATTTGGCCCCAACTGTACTTAAAAAAAAATAATTGAAAAAAACCCCCAGAGTTTCATGGATGAAGAGAGCTTCCCATTGCAAACCCACAGAGGAAAAATGTTTTTCTTTTAAACCATTATGATACAGTACAGATCACTGCTGTCTGAAAGCTAAGATAAATACAGCTACCCACAGTGCCTATCAGAAAGAATAATCACTTCAGAATTGCTGCACTGTCCACCTGTATTACTTTATTTATTTAGACTGGCAATTTTGATTTAGATCATCTCATGGTGGGAAAAACCTTGTTTGTGCTTGTTTTGCTTATCAGCCAGGGGAAAAAAC
Source organism: Daphoenositta chrysoptera (assembly GCA_013397915.1). NCBI lineage: Eukaryota > Metazoa > Chordata > Aves > Passeriformes > Daphoenositta > Daphoenositta chrysoptera. The sequence continues at coordinate 104,521 of VZRO01002165.1, read as the reverse complement.
CTGCATCACCAGAATGTGTGTATAGCCTCTGTTGGTGTAAGGACGTGTGGCACATGTTCATCTCAGCTGGAGTTGGATAAAAATTAATTGCACTATAAGATAATGCTCTTAACACTTTGCTATTCCTTCCTGTACTGAACCAAGCCAATCTTATGTCTTCTGTGTAAGTACTGGAAAGGATTTTAACTTTTTGTTGGTATTCTTATAAGAATATTTAAATGTTCACTTTCAATATGTGCTGCCACCTTTCCTAGAAAATTTAAATGTAGGGTGCTGCACATGGTTCCTTGGTGCTTTCTCATAATAATGGTCTTGTACATTCAGACACCCTCCTCTCCCACCCTTAGCACTACTTTTTTCACCACCTAGTGTACCTACAAAGGCTGTAGACAATTTACACATTTTAGCTGGAAGTCTTGCTATATTCATTTATTTTTAATATGCAAGGGACTAATATTTGTACAAAACACCCAATCTTTTCCAGGGTGCATTAAAGGATTGTTATTTATGCCTCTATGCAGAAGGTCATGTCAGTATTCCCAGTATAAACTCTTTATTTACAGATGCCAGGCATGGAAATCATTGTATGAAGTCACAAGGGCTTCAGAAAAACCAACACCACTAGCAGAGAAAGCTGTCCTTTTTTTATTTTTCTTTCATGAAGTCCTCGAAATCTTTAGGCCTATGGAGAACCTAGTTAGAGACAATGGAGAAACCTCTAGGGGGGAGAATATAAAACATTTAATGTGTAATTTTGATTTCTAGGGTCATGAAGTCCTACACTCTCTCTCAGGCAGAACTCCTAGTGTTTGTCTCTCAGCCACATGAAAGCTACAAAATTGTATTAAATATTTAAGTATCTCTAGAATGTATTTAATCTCTCAGTCTCTTCCACTGCCACAAACTGAGCTCATTGTTTCTGAAGCTTCACACTCTGCCTGTCCTGGCACTGACAGAGGGGGAATATCTCTTCTAAAATACGAGACTCCTGGAGGGTAACACACAGAGCACAGACTGCATTACAGGGTGCTTTTAGAAATGTATGCACTGTGAGTTCTGGCAGTGTCTCCTCCTGGTGCCTGACTCAAGATGCCCCCCTTTCTGCTTCTCCTTATACCCTGAGGGAGGTGAGCACAGACAGCAAGTTGTCTTCGCATTTTCTTTTTTTCTCTAGCACCTTTCTTAGCTCCTGTACTTGGAGTAATGGGGATAATTTTCATTTTGGCTTGCAAGTGTTGGGAATCTCATCTGTTTCTCCAACCAAGTTTGTCAAAATTTGAATTGCTTTCAAATAACCTGTATAGAACAACCTTTGCACAGTGAAAGATGTAGGTGGCTAAATGTAGCACACATTCCTGAAACAGTCTGTTTTAATTCTGGAATAAATTTACAAAGTGCTGCGCATGCAACCACTTCCCTGAACTGCCTCCCTGCTTTAATCCAATATGCCATTATCCTTTGCAATACACCATCAAAATGTGGTGCTTGAAATCTGAGATGAAGCAGGGAACAGCACTGCTCCTTACCTTCATGAATCCCACCAAAGACGTGGAGTTTGGGCCTTACTCGCCTCTGCACTGTGTTCAGCAGCTCCACACAACCCACTCTCTGCAGCTCCTTTGGAACCCAGTCTCGAAAACCTGAAGGCAAAATGCAATCAATACTATTAATTTGCTCTATTCAGGTAAGGTTTCACGTAGTCTTTCAGGAAGTCATAATTCACACAGGGTTTATTACATTATCTCTAGTCATAACCTCTCCATTAAAGCACACAATGGCTTTTAAGAAATGTTTCACTGTCGCTTTGTCTTCCTTTAAGATTTCCTCCCTCCAATCTGCATTAATATTTTTCTGGATGTGATTTGTTTTTTAAAACTATAGGTTTAAACTCATCTTCCACCTTGAAACCCCGGGACATTTATTCCTGGCAGTGCTGCAGATATTTCTTCCCTTTCCCCAGCTCTCAGAGCAGTCAGCTTCCCAAGCCAGCCTTGTGGTTACTCCAGAAATGAAACAGCTCAGGAAGATGAGCTGAGCTACAACTCAATACAGCTTCCACTCCAAAGATTTAAAATACAGACTCCCACAACTTCCAGAGGACCATGGTCTGCAGGCATCAGGTTATTTCTGAGCCCTCCTCACCAACCTCAAGCAATGCAGCAAAACAGCTTCCAACAAGCCAGTGCTAATTGACTACATTGCCACTTGGTCCTACAGATAATACAGAAAAATGTACAAAACCTGACACCAGTCCTTACAGGAGTCTGCTGCCTGGACCAGCACAGAAAAGGATCAGCAGGGCAAGGTGAACGAGGAGCAGTAAAAGGGAAATCAGGAGCCAGGTCCCACTGTAGCACCATTCTACTGAATTGAGCATAATTACAGCCTGTGCTAAGCTAATTCCAGGTAGTGAAAACATGCTGGGACATGAACTTGGCTAAATTTTATAGTGACCAAAAAGTCCAGTTACAGCACTACCTCCCTTAATATTTACTTCATCTTAATAAGTAAACAAGTAAACATTTATTTATAAAGCAATATTTTGTCAATGTTATCATGTAGGCTGAGACCTAGAGCCCCTCATTTTAGGCGCAGTACTGACACCTAATCTGTGTCTGTAGTTAAGATACAGTGCCAACCTTTTGAAATGGAACTTCATTATCTCCTTCAAACATCAAATCTAAGCACGCTTATTCAATTAAAGCACTCATTAGTGTCTGCAGCATCACAGTATTTCTGTATGAACCCAATTCAGAGCAGATGGATGAACAACCCATTTAAAACAGCACCCATGAAACATTATAAACACACTTGGGGGCTTTTTTTGCTTCTTTGGGAAAATTAGGTGATTAAGAGAGTGCTATTCAAGGCCCTGGTTTGCAATATCTGGTGGCTCTGCTGTCAGGGGATGCTGTGTCACTGCTTTAACACAGCAGCACGCTGGGAGCTCCAGCAACCTTAAAGGGAATTTGCTGATCATCTTACAACATTCTCTAAGTAGTATTAAAAAACTAACCAGAATATAAAAGGAGCAGTAAGTACATTGGTCAAAAACTTCCTGGACTTTTTTTTCCTTAGCTTTGCTTAGATTGCTGACTCTTAACTTAACTGTGGTAAAAAACAGAAGCATGCATTAATTGCTGACTCCACGGTCACCAAGAAGCTCTGTGAGAACACTGAGCCAGCCTGGAAGCACTCAAAGTGCTGGTTTTTAATGGCACCATGCAATTCTGAGAAGATTTTACTGTATTCACTACCATGAGTATAGTACGTGACCGTGATTCAGTGACTTCCTGTGATTGTGTGATCTGACCCCTTGGATGGCAAGAGCTTATTAAAACCCTGACAAAATCACTTTTCTCACAGTAAGGGTAATGAAGAGACAGCCACACTTCCTCATCTTGGTAAGTTGTATTTATAAAAGGCTCAGTTGTTGTAAACCCAACTGAAATATTTAAAATACAGCCCCGGACTGCTTGCCACGTGTCTCAAAGAAAAGCAGTAAATAATATGTGATGCTGCCTTGTGGGGCACGGGATGGAGAAAGGATAGTGGGACTTTACAAATTGTTTTAATGTGGGCTTTAATGACTTCAGATATGCCAAAACTGAGTACTCCTGCCTCTGCTGAATCCTGGTGTCTTTCTGAGATTATCAGAACTTAGTTAAGATCTGAAGAGTTAAAACGGAGATCAGCGAATGTGACATATTGACAAGACAAGCAAAATTCAACTAAATGAGAAACTTAGCTACTTAATGAAGAAACAAATTATGCATTCATAGACTGGTGCTCACCTGTCATTAGATCAAGTAAGGAACAATTATTTAAGAACATAATTTTATTCCTTCACAAATTTTTTATAAACCAATGAATACCTTTAAAACTATTCTAAGTTTACAAGGACATTATCAAGGAGAATATGTGACTACATAGTTCTAAACTCTTGACTGCTACTCTCAAACCTTAAAATAACATGACACTGTAGTGAGAAAAGGTTTCAAAAGTTTTAGTCAATCTCTAAAAAATCATATGGGATTGGAAACTGGTTGTCAGATGAATACTATTCTTAAATAAAATGTCAAACTATAATGGTTATGGAGTCAGATATTTGATCTTCCCTAGCTTGAATTTAATAAAAAATTCAAGTTTTTTATGGAAAATCAACAGATCACCTAAGCCTAATCATCATTTTCGACTTCTTTCAAAAAGGTTTTTAATCCATAGTTTTGAATTTGGGTGCAATTATAATCTTATAGCATTATTAACTTTGCCTATTTTGAAAGCAAAATTCTCATGCAAAAAATCACACAGAACTTTTGTTTCACTTACCAAGGGGAGGTCCATGTGTCATTAGTATATCAATTCCCTCAGGAATAAGGTTCCACTTGTCTAGCAAAGACTGACCTCTGGGTAGATTAAAGCCCCATCCATTAAACCATGGTGTCCTTTGGGGAAAATAAGACAAACTGCATCAGTGTAAAATAAAATCTCTTCCCTTCTCCAATTTTTTTCTGAATTAAAACAATTTCTGTGCTTCAGAGATTACTTGCAGACAGTCTTTTTGAAGGGGATGCCTCTAAAACACACTGATTTAAATACATACATATGTTAAAGTATACATTTGAATTTAGATTAATGTCTGATGTTATTTTTGTACTTCAAGAGCATTCAGCCCTGGGGGCATTTACTCACTAGAGAGAAAGGAAAAAACGTTAAAATAAAAAAGTCTCAATCTAAAGCTTTCTATAAAATTTGGGGATGTTCGAACATAAGAACTCCTTCCCTATGCTAACTACCAAAACAACCAAAAAAAAATTTTGGAGGCAAAAATCAACTTCTGCCAGCACAGGGCAGCAGTAACAGTTCAGCAAGATGCACGATGTGGCAGCTGTAAGCACCATCTATGGCATTCCACTAAACCCAAACTTGCTCCTTTTAGCACTTTCAATACTGGAACACTGTCACCCAACTCGGTTTTGAACTCTTGAGCCTCCTAGAGATCTCCATCACACAATGTTTAGCCTCACAATGACTTTAAAAAGAGATCTTATAATTTAAAAGTAATTTCGTATTTTTTAAGGAAAACTGATACCCTCAGTGTTCTGTACCATGGTGTAGAGTTGTTCTGAGTCATGGTTTATCCACCAACCCCAGCGTGCAGCAATGAAAAGTTCACTTTCTAGGAGCACTTTTTCAACAGATAACCTTTTCAACATATAACATATATACTTTTGATACAGATATATCATGATAAAGCCTTTCCTTATCAAATAAGTACACAAAGCAATTGTTCTGAAGAAATACTGGAATATTTACATTTGTTACTAATAACCTTTTATACAGCTCTTAGTATTCTACTAATTTTAAGAGTTTTCATCCATGTGTGTGTTTCCTAGAGCTCAAGCAACAGTTTTACACTTTGTTTTCTAGGCAGGATGCTCCTGTCCTAGCCCTAGTCATATTTCTGAAAGTTAAAATTAGTCTTGAAATCTTCTGTGTTCTGCAGTTCTGAAAACAGAAAACAAAAACTGGGGGCAAAAAACAGCCACAAACCAACCTTAAAAAAACCCATACCTGTTAAAAACAGAGACTATTAGAATCCTATGTAATTTCATTATGTAATCTGCCTCCTCTACCCGCTAAATTATTCCTTTTTCCACCCTCAAATATGCATTTAAGTGGGAATGTCCTGCTGAGATTACATCTGTAATTTTTATTTTTTTGATAATTAAAGCATTTTATTTTCCTGAGACAATAATTTGACCAACGAGGATTATACCCAGTTATATGGATGATCTGCATTCCTGACAATCGGCAGTATGGAAAAACAGCAGGCGCTGCTAATATAGGGGCAGGAAGGTCACTGGTGCCTTTGTACCAAATAATAGACATATCCCATGTAGTCCTGCTGAATAATACTTCCACTACACACACAGGAACTCATTCAAGCCAGCAGACTTCCTGAATGAACACTAACAAAGGATAGGAAAACTAGACATGGTCAAACATTTTATGTGCGCTATGGGTTCCTCACGGGCTCAGCCACGAAGCTTCACCTCTCACAGCTGCCTGACTTTGCACCCACTGAAGCACCCAAAAACCTTCCTGTGCTCTAAAGTAAGGTCTATGCATCTCACAGGAGGCTGGTATGCAGCTGAATTAAAACTGAAGGTTGTGTCTTGGCTTTAACTAAACCACAAGAATTTCTGCTTTTCTAGGATTGGCCTTCCTGAAACATGTATCTAAATTTCCTTTCCTGTAACATTCCTAGGTTTTAACCTATCAAGATTATTGTAACCTTCAGGGCTGCAGTCAGAAGTTAAAATATCGTTTGGCTAAGCATTCAGCTGCTTAAAACAAACAAACACAGAGCTTGGGTCAAACTTTTCACTGTCAATTAATGATTCTTTCCCCACTTGCATTTCTCCTGCAGATAAGACTGTAGTTATTACAACATAGTTAAACCTGAAACCTGAAACCACATCTGTGATTTCTCTGGAGCTCTTTGGAGACTACGAACACAGAAAAACCTGGATTTGTCTGTAGGATTTTTATTTTATTTTCTTCTGAAGCACTGTGGAAAGAGGAGGAGGGGAACCTGAGCTCAGATATATTCCTCATTCACCAACCTCTGTAATTAGCTGTGACTAACAGGCGCCACACGGGAATCCACTTGCAAGAAAACTTTTGAGAAACCTTCCTCGTTATGCAGCATTGTGCACAAAAAAAGATGGTCAAGTACTTATTTAATATACTAAAGATTTTCATACGAAATGGATAAATCAAAGAGAAGAGCAGGCATGACTGGAAGAACACCTGCATGACAGATTTAGGCTGCAGGCATTTCAAACCTGAAACAGTGCCTATTCCCTGCACCCAGGCAAACTGAGGGTCCCTGCCTTTCAGAGGGGGTTCAGGACTTGCCAGAAAGCCAAGCACAGGTTCAGAACACCACCAAGAATTCAAACAGCTGGGTTATCCCAGCAAACTTTAAATATCTGCAGGAAAGACAAAGCCTGCTCTGCAGGCAGGTAGCATCCTATTAAGGAGTATCAGAGAGGGATATTTTACTCCTGTTAGTGCCTTTTTTGCATACATAAGAGTTAAATAGAGTCACTCTCAACTTCTAAATAATTTAGAAGAAAAAAATTGTGCACAGAATTAGGTGCCTGCTGCAACATATTTTCAAGCTGATTACATACTGTGAGAAAACACTTCCTATCTAGGAGGAAATGTAGATAATGAACTTTGGCTGTACTGTCATGGTTTTACCCCAGCTGGCAACCAAGTACCACACAGCCCTTTGCTCATTACCTCCCATAGGGCGGGAGAGAGAATCAGAAGGGTAAAAGCTCATATACTTACTCGTGGTAAGCTGCAATCAAGTGCAAATAATTAATAAAGGCTACTTAGTCATTAGTAGCAATATTTCAGATCTGACCTAATTCTTTTTCCTATTGATCTCGAAGTAAAAGATATCAATTAATTCCTAAAACTTCATTTTTAAGTATAGCTGGCAAGAGCAGAAAGCTATTGGCTGTTGGATAATGCCACAAGGGAGGCATAGATGGAAAACCCACAGGGATCGGTAATGAGAGATTACAAATGATTTTGTCATTTGACGTTTGATGGACCAGAACACGTCCTCAGAGCCGATGGCTGGCGTGTCAGCCCGTCTGCAGGAGGAGCTAATTGAGCTCTGCTCGTCAGAGCCACGCCACACTTCACAGCACCCCTCACATGCCATCAAACCCTCACAGAATTCCCCAGCCCCGCCTCACCTGACAGCTCAGCCCTCGCCTGACTGCAAAGCTTCCTTATCATTTAGGGAGAGCAGCTATGCTGGCACCAGATGTGACACGGGGAATATCCTCGTGAAAGGCAGACACCTGGCCCGTCCTTACTCTGCTCATTCTTCGTTTCTGCACAGGAATCCCCACAGATTCCCCTCCACCTGGCATTTTGGAAGCTATGTGTTCTGCAATTAAAAGAATGCTTATGCAGGAGGCTGCAAATTATCTTCACACCTTGTGCTGCAAGAGATGCAGACATTACTTGACATAATGCCAGGAAGGAGGGAATGTTAAGCTTCCCAACAAGACTCGTCCTCTTACAGTTGCATTGGGAGAACCCCCGGACAGGACACAGAAATCCATCTGCTTTTAATAGCAGAGAGCTGCAGATTCAGCAGGTGATCAGATCTTCCTTTTCCCAAGTAAGCACTGTATGGCTTTATTATTTTACTAGTACATTAAAAAAAAACAAAAAACCAAACAACCCACAACAAAAGCACAGTGATGGAGCATCATTTCATGACATAAAAAATTACAACTGCTCCTCGGTGCATCCACCTCAGAAGCAACACTATCCCATCAGGAAAGGAGACAAAGCCATGGCCAAGTTCATTCAGGTCACACAGAAATGTCAGCTCCTTCTGGAACTTTAACACTTTTAAAGGATGGTAACTCCTACAATCTACTTTCATCTCTTCTCTGACTCATGACTTTAATTACCTGATCCTCCAAGTTCAACAACTCAAAAGGTAAATGTACAATGACACCTTCTAGATTCAGATTTTCCTCTTAACTCCACCAGTAAATCCATTTATTTCAATAGTTACTTCTAAACAGGATTAGAATAAATAAATTGTCTCATAGGTCTTTAATCCCAAGTATTCATTCATTTTTAAGGCTACCCAGTCTCTTAGGAAAGCTTCAATTTTATCCTTAATCCAATGAATAAAGTGCACAGGAGGCAAAAATCTCAGTCTGTCTCCTGCCACAGGCTAACAGCTGAGGGAGCATCTAAAAGGCATCACAGTGGGAAGCATTTCCACACAACCAATAACAATAACGAAATGCTCTCTATTTTTATCAGCAATTGAACTGAGCACACAGACCTGGCTTACGAGGGAGGGAGGCAGTTCCAGCAGCAGAACAGAAATGGTGGGACAGGACATGGATGGGCACTGCCAGCCTTGGTGTGGGACTGTCCTACAAACACATCCCCTGTGATAAATACTGCAAATAAAACTGTGTAAATATTGTACTGCTGGCTTTCCACAAATATTAAAATGAATGCTATATGTATAATGTTAAAGTAGCTTTGCTAGAAAAATATAGGTTTTGTAACAATAACTGATGCCTTTATTTCTGTTAACTAACCTTAGACATAGTAGTGAGATAGCTGATACAGTTATACTTGTGGTAACTGAGCTGTCTGCTGGGATGGAGAACATCCAGTGAACGTAGGATGGAGACCCCTGGACAGGCCAGCTATCAGCAACAACCATCTGCAGAGACCATGGACCACAGCCCAGACTGGAGAGGATGAGAACAGACCAAAACCACAGCCAGAGAAGGCACCTGCTCTGAAAAGGTGGATCCGAGGAGGAGCCACGCTAATCAGTGCCTAGAACATGTGAACTAGTTTGGGGGAAAGTTTGAATCTGTATAATTGTTTGTGAATATGCATTAGGCTGATGCAATAGGAAAGGTGTGTAAAGGGTCTCCAAAATGGCAGGAGTGCTCTTGGCTGAGTGCCAAGCACCTGGCGCTGTAACTTTTCCTGTATTATCTCTGTCCCCTATTGTCCTTTATTAAATTTTTAAATCCTAAGAGGAGAGTGAACCTCGTTTTTCACATCCCCAAACCCTCTGTTCCAGTCCTGGGCAAAAGCTGTGGCCTCGTAGGGGAGCAGCAGGGACCAGACTGTAGAGTGACAGAACAGCCAGCAGCAGTGCCCTTGGGGCAGGGAGAAAGAAGGAGAAGGAGAAGGAGAAGGAGAAGTAGAAGGAGAAGGAGAAGGAGAAGGAGAAGGAGAAGGAGAAGGAGAAGGAGAAGGAGAAGGAGAAGAAGGAGAAGGAGAAGGAGAAGGGCTCTCCGTGCCCTCCCTGGCCCCAAGGCACAGCGAAGTTTGCCAGGACTAGCCATGTACCGAGCCCACCGGGAATACACAAACAGGGACAAGGGCAGGGAGGAGAGCCTGGGTAATCAGCGAGACAAAAGACTGAGCAGGGCCATGGATTGAGGAAGCACATTTTACAAGAGCTTCGGTCAAGGCTCTGAAACTTGCCTTCGGTGCCACGGAAGTACTTTTTTGGTTAAGCTCCTTTTTATAGTGAAGATTCAAATGCCTTTTCATAATGTAACAACCACCAGGAAATGGTAAAGGCTAAATTGTTTCCTAAATGTGCTCATTATATGCAGTGTTGTGACATCAGTAAGAGGCACAGCCTGGGGGCTCGAGCTGAATGTCATTCCCACTAGCACTTACCTGCTGTGTCTCAGTGTCCCATTTAGAAAGTGAGAATAATAATACAGAACGGAAAGAAGCATCACGGAGCCTGCTTCCTTGGCATTCTGCTTACCCTGCATCTTTAAACAGCTGAAGCTCTCACAAAAGTGAATTATCAGTACCGCAATTATGCTAGCCGTGTTACTATATGTACCTCCTTATTACCAACCTGCACTCAAGTCGGGAAGTCTCTAAAATATTGTTCTGCTATTTTCACAATGTTAGAAAAACCTGGCACCTCAACAGCTGCTGGTTGTTTTGATTGGTTTTGTTTTGCAGGGTTTTTTTCTCTCTCTCTTCTAACTTACAGTCTATAACCTCTAAATGCTGGTTATCTAAATAACAAAGCATTTGAGAAGCACAACCCCACATCTTTCACCGTGTTTGGAGGGAAAGAGCCCACGCAGTGCCTTTTCCCTGGGAAGGTCCTTCACAGTGAGAAGCTGCAGAATCCCCTCACCAGCCAGTGTGACCTGGCATTCTCCTTGCACCAAGTCATTCTGAATTTCTACCTCAGACTGTACAAACTGGTCAGTGCAGGTTTTAGTCTAAACTCCTGTCAGATAGAGATTCATGCCTGGATCTGTGAGAGCTATGAAAGGAAAGAAAAATCCAGGACCTTTACTGCTGCCATATGTCATGTTCCATGGATGTGCTGATCTGGACCAGATTATCACATGAAATAGGAACAGGACAGCAGCAAGTGCAGCTTTAGCCATCCATACAGCTGGAAAATGGTACATGAAAAGAATTCCCACCTGCATCTTTCCTCTCTCACTGTCTGCACATCTCTGCCCCTGCTGCCTGCAGACTGCCCCAGCTGTTATTGACAGGTAACTGAGCTCTGGTTCCCAAATCTAAAGCCTGCCACCACTGTGGGTACCTTTCACTTATTTCTCCTCTCTGATGGGCCACACCAGCCACTGACATCTTCTACCTTGTGTCTGGAATGGTTAGTGGTCCTTCTTGGCAGAGGATTGTCCATTCAGTTCACGAGTTTTGTATTAACAATACCAGAACACCACAGACAGTATTTAGGAAAATTAGTCTGTGGGGAAGATGTGTTTTAATAAAAAGAAAACCAAAAGGAATTGAGTAAAGAAAAACATAAAAATACACCAGGGTTTAAGAAACTTGAGAGCAAAGGAGCAGACAGGCAGGAGGTTGAAACACCAGTAATGTCGTGGAGGATCACAAGACACAGAGCACAGGGCTCCCAGAGGACAGAGGTAAAGAACACACAATGAAGCAGAGGAGTGGACACCACCAGGAAGCCAGTGGATACTGGAAAAGAGAGGAAGGGAGTAGATGAATTTCTCAGATTTATGATCAAGACAACCTTTGCTTAAGCATCTGAATTACTCATCAAAGAGGAAATTTCCTCCAAACCTTCTGAGGCTTTCCAATCCCTAAATGTATTGCAATTATTTTATTTAGGGCTTTACTTAATGAGATCTGGGAGATATTTTAATATCCCAAAAATATGAAAATAATTCAAACTTGACTCAAGGGCTAATTTCATTCTACTTTTAAAAAGAACAGAGTTACAAAGGCCTACTAATAGAAGCAAGTACTAGACCTTACATATTTCTGTGCTGTGTGTAGTTGGGGATGTCTTTAAGGATAGACCTGGTTTAAGTTAGGACCAGCCTCAAATGGATCCATACATTAAGTAAACTGTGCTTCCCCACTTGGCAGTGGTGTTGCAGTGTGGCAGCAGCTCAGACCTGTGGAGCACCATCCTGGACTGACTTGTAGAACTGTTTCTCATCCTAGAGTGAGCACATTTACCCCTTCATTCCCATCCTGCATCTCTGTGCAGGGTACCTGCACCCTTGAAGTGTCAAAGGATGCTGCAGGACTGAAAAGAACTTAAATGACTCAAGTTCTTATGGTCAAATTTTGTGGTCTTCATAAAAATACAGAGAATCTTAAAATAGCTGTCTAAAGGAAGGAGTTCTCTGGTCCTGAAGCTCACCACAACATAAATTAAATGTCTGTTGCAAGGGACATGCCAGGGGAAAGAGGAAGCAAAAGAAAAAAAGAGCAGTTGTCTGAAATATCGATTCAAGTTTGCTCAACAACTGTGCATGTTAAAGAATGATGCTTGGGTGTTTGATTTCTTATAGTAAGAGTGATCATAATATTCTAGTTGTGCCACATCTTAAATTAATTTTCTACATTCCTCTTGTTATCTGTGCAGGAAATGTAAATTGACAAAGTTCCCACCCCAGGTCAGTCTGGGAGAGGCTTTTACTAGCTTCTGTGATGGCAACATAAGTTAAAGCAGAGCAAAAAAAAAAAAGAAAGTAGAGACCTCTCCCCCAACACACACTTAATAGTATATATTTTCAATCCACTGGGGTAGTCTGTGCGTTTGACATGTAAAAAAGCAAAATCTGAACAGGTCTAATTACATCCAGTAGTTTCTGTTGAATATTTTATATATTTGTAAAAGCAGCCTTTGCAAAAAATTAACAGAAACATGTCTGCCTTTAAAACAAATAAGCTACATTTCAGTGATTTATGAAAGAAATGTTGCCAGATATAAGTTAGTATAACAAATAAAACACCCTAAAGTAGTCATGTCAACCTGCCCTATTAGTGAAATTGGTTCTTGCTCCTAAGAAACAGCCTCTAGATATTTAATTATTTGGAATGCTCCTTAAAACAGAATTCTTTAGCATTGACAAAGTCTTTGTAGTTTCTCCAAAATGCTGTGAGGGTCAGCACATGTGATAGCTTGTTCATTAATTAATGCCACAGACCAGAGGAATTCCAGATACATATTTTAATGTAGTGTTTCAGCACCCTTATATATGTTCACATATCTGCAGCCTGTACTGCTCTTAACACACATAACATTTAATGACACCTACAGGAAAGGTGTGTCTTCCCCCCGAGGGTGAATTTTGGCCAGGAGCTCCCTAAGAGCCACCAAACAAATGTACCAGTTCATTGGAGCTCAGAGGGACCACCACCCCCTCTGCACCTACCATCAGTCACACAACATCCTGACTGGGAAGGGACTCACAAGAATCATCAAGTCCAGCTCCTGGCCTGGTGCAGGACACCCCAAAAATACCATCATGTGTCTGAGAGCATTGTCCAAATGCTTCCTGAACTCTACCAGGCTTGGTGCAGTGACCACTTTCCTGGGGAGCCTGTGCCAGTGCTCAATCACACTCTGGGTGAAGAAACTTTTCCTGATATCCAGCCTAAACCCTCCCTGACTCAGTTCCAGGCCATTCCCTCGGGTCCTGTCACTGTCACCAGAGAGCAGAGATCAGTGCCTGCCCCTCCTCTGCCCCTC
>VZRO01002165.1:20466-90906 GCA_013397915.1 Daphoenositta chrysoptera | reverse complement strand
CCCAAAACTGCCCCAGCACTCGAGGTGAGCCCACCCCAGCCCAGAGCAGAGCAGGACAATCCCTCCCTTGCCCCGCTGGCCATGCTGTGCCTGATGTCCCCAGGACAGGGCTGTCCCTCCTGGCTCCAGGGCACTGCTGGCTCACGTCCAACCTGCCATGGACCAGGACCCAAAGGTCCCTTTCCATGGCACTGCTCTCCAGCCTCTCCTTCCCCAGTCCATACACACAACCAGGGCTGCCCCGTGCCAGGTGCAGAATCCAGCACCTGCCCTTGTTGAATTTTGTACAGTTGGTTCATGCACCAACTCCAGCTCTTGCAAACCCTATCCATTTGAATCCTGACTAAAAAATCAGGGAGAAACCCTAGGTGATGTCACTACTTCCACAGGCCATAGCACAAACCCCAGCCTCTGATAATGGAGTAAAAGCAGTAGTGGGGCTACCTGAAAAGAAGTCACTTTTCTCACTCTGCTCTCCTCTAAAGATAATCCTCTGAAAATAAGAGACTTGCAGTTTTATGCCTCAAGAATACCTACTAAATACCACCTCTGTATAGAGCCACCTTAAGAATGCCACTCATCACCAGAACCCAAACTCTCACAGTAAAACCATGGTTAGTACACACCTAAAAAGATCCTGAGTTAAAGTCTCTCAAAGAGTGCACTTCAATAAGAGACAAATTTTGCTCTTGTTCTTGCATTGCTTTAGAGCTTTCCATATAACACACTATGTGCTATGTGCTCTACCACATAACATCAAGAAGAAAAGGGTTTGAGTCTTTGTGCCTTTATGTTCTGGATGTCTTAGTTGCCCGTGCTTTTCCCGTTCTAATTTCCAGAGTTATCAAACCAGTTTGTTGTTTCTGAAAAATAAATAAACTAAAACCAACCCAAAGGAACACACTAAACACAAACCAACATCACAATCACAGGAACTTGAAGGCTTTCAAAAACTCTTTCAAGTGCTTTACAAGTAATAAATAATTTAGGCTCAGAACAGTCTAGACAGAGCACTGTTTATAGAGGTACTGCAAAGAACTAGGTTGGCTAACCCAAGTATAAATTTGCCAGAATATATGCTTAAGTAACTTGCATAAAGTAAATCAGATGTAGACACAGAATTCTGCTCTCCATGATTTTCACTATTAGTCTTTACCAAAAAGTCAATTTTTCTTAACTATTCTGATGACTTAAAATAAGGCACTGAGATTGCTTATTGCCACATGCTGCTCTTTATCTATAAATACCATCACTATTTTTATTTATGTTTTGCTCAAAATGCTGACTAGCATTCCTCAATAAGAAACAAACTTTCCAGAATGCCTGGTAGGAAAACCAAACAAGGCTCCCGTGTATTAAATCTTCCAGACACGCACAGCCCACAATATTTAATTGTAGGAACTTGTAACGTAATCTTCTGAATATTTACAGAAAAGAATGGAAACAGTTAGTTATAATTAGGTCACAGGATACTCCCAGCATTTCTTGTTTGTCTGAAGTCTGTGCTACCTTCCGTCCCAGCTTATTCTTGAAGCTGGATGTAAAGTCACTTACCCTCACTAATCAGATGAAAACTGAGTTTCCAGTGTTACAATACATGCTTAGTTGACTTATAGGTACAGTATAAAATATCATGGCTGGATCTTAAGCCGTAATACTGGTTTACTGTTTAATTATAAATTTTAGGAAGTGTAATTTATTTAAAAGGTATGCAGATTTGGTTCATTCTCTTCATTTATTACAGCCATGTAATAAGTGCAGAAAAATTTCTTTCTTCATGCAGAAATTTAACATCTGGCATACTCGAAATTTCACCTCTGCTGGAAACCGTGATCCAACTTTGGAGCCTGCAGGAAGGGAAAGTTACCAGCTCCTGTCCAGTCTTAATCAAAAAACACTGCAACCTTCTCTGCCAAATTCTGTCTACCAAGAAACTTTTTCTATAAAGTCATCTGGGGAAAGGGATGATCATGGATCTCAAAATGCATCATATCACACCTCCTTCTCAGCTCAGGAAGGCTCAGGAGACTTGAATGCAAGCGAAGTTCACACAAACGAAAAATTCTATACCTGGTGTATACCTGATGCATACAACATGTGCACTTGTGTATTTATATATATATATATTATAAATAAACATTCATTCCCTGCTGTTCTGCTTGTATCAGGGAAACTGAATAACAACTTGCAGAAATGGCACAATGCACTCCCAAACCAATGAGAACTCCAAGTGCTGCAGCACTCAAGCATGGCCACAGTAATGTGAGCCAACATTTTCAGGTTATTACCTGGAGGAGCTGTCTTATGTATGAGCCAATTCAGCAAACCAATTAAAGTAATGCAGTTACTTGATCAACAGATGAACACAAAGGGAAAAAAATGACAGAATAGATTGAGGGAAAAACATAAGGGTCATGAAAAAAGAAGCAGCTGAAAAGACTGGAGAGAACATTCAGCATCAGAGGTAAACAGCATTATTTTAATTGAAAAGGATTGTTTAAGCAATGGGTCACTCGTTTTTGTTGCCTTCAAGATTAAACAAGGAACTCTGACTGCAACAGGGTCATTTACACAACACTTCATTTAAAGCTCCCCCCTCTTCATGTTGTCCTTTCAATGAGGTTTGTGGGAGATGCAGATTACCACAGACTGATGGAGGATTAATTTGACTCTTCTGGTGAAAAATCTAATAATAATAGAATAATATTTCTAATAATAGAATGATTAGAAACCAATGTATCAGAACTTCTGCATCTGTGTCAGTTACATCACTTGATCAACTAAATATTATTCAGGTTTGTCCCAGTTCTCACCTTGAGGGAGAGAGGATTTGACCCCCACATCTCTCTGGGGCCACATTCAACACCTCATTCCTCTCAAGAGAGTGTTAATGGAACATAATTAAGGGGAAGCAAACAGCAGAACAACGATGTAGGGAAGATGTCTTAGTGACCAGCAGTCAAAATTGCAGATTTTATGAAAAGCCCGAGTTGCCTGCAGGTGGATTGCAATTCAGAAGGCTGATGGAACTGCTCCTCCTGCAACCACAGAGCAGCAGCTCCAGTCTGAGGCACCACGCAGTGGGCAACAACTGCTGTTTCTGGTGGTACAAACCACAGAATCATGGAATGGTTTGGGCTGGAAGGGACCTTAAAA
The DNA here is from genome assembly GCA_013397915.1 of Daphoenositta chrysoptera. Classification (NCBI taxonomy): domain Eukaryota; kingdom Metazoa; phylum Chordata; class Aves; order Passeriformes; genus Daphoenositta; species Daphoenositta chrysoptera. The sequence goes on along the minus strand of VZRO01002165.1, from coordinate 87,750 downwards.
TCCACCTAGTTCCACCTCTCTGCCATGGGCAGGGACACCTCCCACTGCCCCAGGTTGCTCAGAGCTCCATCCAACCTGGCCTTGGACACTTCCAGGGATGAGGCAGCCACAGCTTCTCTGGGCAGCTGTGCCAGGGCATCACCACCCTCACAGTAAAGAATTCCTTCCCTGTGTTGAATTCAAACCCATCTTCTGTGGTTTGAAGCCACCCCCCCCCGACCTTGTCCTGTCACTCCATGCCCTTTAAAAGTCCCTCCCCAGCTCTCTCGTGGCCACAATAGGCACTGGACAGCTGGAAGGTCACCCTGGAGCCTTCTCTTCTCCAGGGTGAACAGCCTCAACTCTCTCAGCCTGTCTCCACACGAGAGGTGCTCCAGCCATGCTGTAGTTTCACAATTACATTTTCACCCCTTGAGATATTATATACTCGTATTTTTAAAAAAAGATGCATTCAAAGCAAAGTTGTGAGCTCATACTGCAAGTTCTCAGCTGAAGTGAATTTTTTACTGATGAGTTACCAGCCTATGAACTGGTGGTTTATAATAGAAAGGCAGACTGACATTTAAATAGACTGGCACTAGAATAATGGCTTTACATTAGTATTTTATGGGAGGCTGAATAACCACAGAGTTAACATACTGTATTTTCTGGCAATAAAAAATCCTTTGAAAACAAAAGGTCATTTTATTTGATAATGTAAATGAATTAGGTTTGTATTGTACGGCCAAGAGAGTAAAGGAAAGATTAATTCTTAGAGAAGAAGTCAATATATCAGGATGGCTAGGATTGGTTTGGTTTTAATTCTTTAAGCATGCTGTAAAGCCTGTGGTTCATAACCCACAGCCATATATTGCTGTACACTGGGGCTTTTAATACAGGCCCTGGACTTCAGTCTGAACTGATAAAAATCTGAAACTTGCAGCAGGCCATTATGTGGGCAAACTATTCATTTTATATTCACCTCCTTGTCGTGTCAGTGCAGAGGTCATCTAAAGAGGGGGCCTAATTAATCAAACTGTCAGAGCCGATGAGGAGGAGCATGTTAATGGGACTTTTATTTCACCCAGGAAAGCAGTGGTCTGACAGGAACCAGAAAATATGGCCTTGATGTTGCTGTTTATTAGCAATGCTGAGATCAGTAGTAATAGGTGCCAAGCAGCCTATGTTTGATAAAGCACGGGATGTCAGGAACCTGCACCAACCCGAAATTAGACTGACAAGAGGCAGGAATCACCACAGACTGATGACAGCCACTGAGCACAGGTAGGGCTGGGCATGAGCACAGAACCTGAGCCTGCACAGGACACGTTCTTGTTTCTTCAGAAGTAAATTAAAAAAAAAAATCCCCAAGCCCAAACCCAACAACCCCTCGCTCTCAAATAACAAACCCCACCAGCTATTTTTGCACCTTCCTTAGAGGTGAGGCTTTGCTATATTTAATACTTGTCTGGCTTTCTAGGCAAGCACAGTGGCACAGAAAAAACCCTAAATTTGGTACAAGAGTGCCGAACTTAAAGGATTGCCTTGATGGGAGGCCATGGAGGTGGTGCAAGGCCAGAACACTGCTGATACCCTCTGAGAGACATCTCTGATTCCCTCTGAGAGTTGTCAGGATTGTAAATGGTGAAGAGCAGCACAAGAGCTGACACTGCCTGAGCCAGATCCATGCAGGATGCACCAGGTGAAGGAAGCACAGCACTGGCAGGAGTCAGGTCTGTGCACCTCTTGCCTGTGCCAGGTCGGGCACTCAGTGAGCTCAACCCTGGCCCCACAAAACACAGTGATAATGCTAAAATAAACACAGCAAGGATTTAACTTCTTGCCAAAAGCCTTTCTCCAAAAGTGATGTTCTTAACACAAAATGCACGCCCAGAGTAAAGAAGAAAACAAGGATATCTAAAAGGGAGTGAGTGGGAGATATAAGAGATGCTCAGTTTTTGAAGGGCACTGGACTCATTTTAGCAGCAGCCAAGGCATTTGCTGTGTGGGTGATATATGTAAAATTTTAAATTAATTATTTTAGTAATGCACCCCTACATGATTTCTCAGTCTGCAATGTATTTTATACTTCAGGCCATGGTAGGCTTTATAATTAACTACTTTCTGAAGCCATTTTAATTATTTCCCCCCCCAACACCATTATTTCCAAATGAATAGAGAGCTAACATTAAATAGCCTTCTAAATAGAGAGCTGCAGGAATCTACTCTTGTAGGATAAAGCACTTGGAATTACAGCCCTAGCAATGCCCCCAAAAAGGTTTAAGCAGCTGAAAGGAAATATGTTGCCAAAGGGAAACCTCGGACACTAACAGGGCATGCAAGTCCCCAGCTGAGTCAAAATTTTTCTCAGTGGAAAAGAAAAGCTATTGTGATTTTGGCTGCTGCCATGGATCCAAATATCCTCATCCTGAATTATCTTTTTTCTTTTCTCCATTGTCTGGGTCTTCCTCTTAAAGCCAGCAGTGCTAGAATTGGAATGAAATGATTCAGAACCAAGTTCTGTGACTGGGGTGGTTCAGCCTCCCGGGCTGCTGTGCTCCATCCCAGAGAGGCAGGATCCCAGGGTGGCTCTGCCTTCTCGGCTGGGAACAGCTGGCCCTTGCAAGTGGACAAGCACAATTCCATCTACAGAGGCTGCAGAGAGACGCTGGCAGAAAGGTGGTTTTCTTTGTTAGCAAAACAACTTAGAAAACCTCCTGCTTCCCTCTTGAGCCTCCCCTGCTCCTCCTGCCTGCCACAGGCACCGCGCTCTTCTGGTGCTACTGATGAGCCTGAGGTGAGATCACTGACAACACCCCTGTCTACAGAAACTGGAAGATCTTTTTGGTTTTTTGGTTTTACAGGGTTCAAATCTTCAAGCAGCCCGAATATGGGATTGGACAATGACAGCTCTGGGCTCAGGACTGGTTGTTCAGGGCAGGAACTGCTTCTCTGACAGCAAAACTCACAGCTCTGCCATCAAACTACAGCTTTAAAGAGAACAATGCACTCCTGCTGAAAAAGAAATATATGAAGAAGAATAAAGACTTCCCATCCTAATCTTCTGCTGTTGACAATGCCCTTTTGAATGGTTAAAATTATATTTTCCCTTACACTTTCATACTTTCTAATTTAAACATAAGGCACACCCCCTATACTTCACAGAAAATACATTGGATTGAAAACATATGCAGAAAGCTAAAATGTAGTTAAAATAACTACCTTTTAGAGCTTTAGGTGGCTGCTTTCACAGCTACAAGAAAAATAAATGTTGATGCGTAAAATCTTAATGGTTATGAGCTGCATTTTTGTATTTCTCAGTGGCAGTGGTGTTAAAAACAATAAAGTCAGTTCACTATTAGCAAATGGAATAGCACAAAAATTTGGGACTATGCTGAGTATCTTTTAAAAGGCTACTGAAGAGGGTTTTCTGCTGTTGACAGTGTATTACTTAGCCATCACCACTGTATTCTATTAGTGTTAGGATTTTATTACCTATATTGTACTATTAGCTTGCTGGAGGGGAGGTCTGAATTTTTTGTAATGTCACACCTTCATTTACAAACACTGCGTGGTCAAAGTATGACCACAAATCTCCTGCTTCACAGCCTTTCCCAGAGTGTATTCCTAAAATGCCTGCCTAACTTCATGGAGATATTGCTCTTATTTTGAAACAAAAGAAAACCTGCACGTTAATCCCAATGACATTGCTACAGGAACCTTATTTACAGTATGATTAAAAAATGGTCCTTTCTTACAGCCTCATTAAATCTAAGCCTCATTTAACTACTAGGACATTTTTACAATGGGTTTACTGACATACCATGATAAATGTCTGTATAACATCCTTCAACAATAGCTCCGACTACAGCCATAACCACAATGTGTATAAACACTGCATCAGCTCTAACAATGTGCTGTCCTGAATAGTAGGAAGTGAAGTAACACTAAACACATTTTTACTAAGCCCCACGTCTCCAAATCTGTATTTTGCTTTAGGTTTTTTCATTGGTTTCTCTTTTGTTTTGGGGGGCTGCTTTGTTTTGCCTTCTCAGTGGGAAAAGACACGTTCTCTTTAAAATTATGAGAATTAAGATGTTAAACTTTTAAAATATTACCGGACCCTTTGAAATTCTGACCTAGGCAGAAAGGTTTCCTGAAATTTGATTCTTCAGAGATAAAAGGGCTGGCAGCCGGATGAAAGCAGCCCTACCCTTTTTTTCCATGTCAGAGAAATGAATGGAACAGCTTATGAATACATGTAACTCACCCATTCAGGAGCCACGCTGGTGCCTATTTGTCCTGAAATATCAGTGTTAGGTTACTGTGCAAAGCAACAGCCCTGTGAGCAGGCATCGACTCCATCCACCAGAACAATGAGGGCCACAATAAGGTTTTTGGAGATTTAACAAACTTTTCAAACTTCAAGGCAAGGCAAGGAATTAAAAGACATTTCTGTGGGAATCACGCTTTCAAAACACCTCTATAAATGGTTATCCACTGTAACTTACTCCTGCAAGGCACAGAGATCAGGAGCACCAGAATTGTACAACAAACTCAAACTGAACAGGCTCAAATGCTTTCCTGTTCATGGCTGGCCTCTGATTTAATTTCACATCAAATGATATCGCAAAGCTGGACATGGTAAACCTACAGTATTTTCACGGGAGACCAGGGTCTGACATTCTGTCTAAATGAAATTTCCCAGTTGTCCCAAACACTTTTTATCTTATTTCCATGCTAGCAGTTTGAAATGTCACTATGCATTGTTGCAGTGACAGATGAGCAAAGGCACAAGAAAGCAGCAGAGCTGCTTTCTCCAATGAACCATGCCTGGCAAATGTGAAAATTCACTTTTGCCCCTGGTTCCTGGCCCACTCCCAGGTATTGATGGTAACAGGGCTTTGGAAGCTCTGTAATGTGACTTCATGCAGGTTGAAATACAGTGCATGATTACAAAAAACTTTGTATGTATGTATATACATCCTCACATTATAAAAAACATCACTAAGGGTCAAATCTTGCAAATATTTTTTACTTTATTCTCACAAGTTATAACATACTGACAACAATAAACATGCTGGGATACAGAAGATTAAGTCATGTGGCCATAATACATATTTTATGTGGATTAATAGACTGAGGTTTAGACGGTAGTAAAAAAAATAAACATCCTTCAGAAAACATTTTTGTAAAAGATGATGCCTCATGCTCACAGGGATTTCAGAACCTACAGACATCCCTTCAGTGACAGTGGGGAGGAGAGCCCAGTAACATTTCTCACTGCCAGAACTTGTGTATTTTTATCAACTACAATGTATTGTTCTAAGGACAACTTCAAGACCAAACTGTGAACTAGGGTTTCTCTTTGCTAAATCCCTTTTTCCTGCTGCAGTGAAATAATATTCTTCTGCCTCTAAAAGGCAACTCCTTTATGTAGGCTTGCTCATGTCATAGACCTGACAACAAGGAGAAGAAAACCGGATGGGGTTATATTACCAATTAACACCTGGATATTGCTGACTCTCTCCCATTTGAGTCAGTGCTCACTCTAACACTCCAATTTGCCTCAAGACAGGCAGAGCTGCCACTCCCTGCAGTGCCTCCTTCTGTGTGCTGCTAAACGGAGCAGGGAGCATTTGTGAGCAGCAACCTCCACCCAGGAACACCCAGTGCTGGATCAGGGTGTGGGAAATGCTGCTCTCACCGGAGCCAGGGCTCGAAATTTCACCCATGATTTATTTTTCAATAAGTCATCTCTGGCTGTCCTGCACTTTGATATTGCTTTGCTTCTGAGAGCGCAGAAGATATGAAAAGGTGCATTTCTATTAGCAACACCCACTTTAAAACTTCGCATGCTACTCTCTTTATAAGGCCCTGCTGCCTTCCATTCTCTAATACAAGCTGTTACTCAGCCTTCTCCTGCCTTTATCATCAGAAGAAATCATTTTGACTAGCACAATAAAACCCAAAGGTCACCATGATCTCTTTTATAAGCATCAGGAAACAAACTTTTTAGTAGAAGGTAGGGTAAAAAGCAAGTTCTGCACCATATTTTGGCTACAGTCCCCTGAAGAAGTTAATCTATATAACTCTTTTCTTTAAAAGTACAAAACTGAGGCCCCAGAGGGCCAGAATTTTCCATGACTGAGATGACACAAATGAGTTATGCCATATTTTGGGGATATATTTTCAGAGCACAGTGGGATCCATCTGAAACCTTCCTCTTCCAGGGATGCAGGAGGCCACACCTTCCCCCAGGACACCCATAGCCAGAGCCATGTCCTCAGCTTACCATTCCCTTGCCCCAGCTGAGAGAAAAAAGGGCTAAGGCAACACTGCTGGGATGGTGACTTCAGTTTACACAATACTCCAGTGGCTAAAAAAACTTCCTCAGAACGTTCTCATTCAGGAGGTATGAATGAAGTAACTCTTTAAAAAGCACACAAAAAAACTATAGAGGAGCAGCCTCAGCATCTACGTACAAGGCCAGTACCTCTATGCATGCATGCAGAAACACACATATATGCAACACAGTCCATTTATTTTTTTATATCTACCTAGACACATAAATAGACAAGAGGCTACATTACATGCTATGCAATTGCAACCAAGTGATGAAATCAGCATGGTGATTTGGCATGTTGAAGCAGTTTGACACTTGTATATGAAAACATACAAGCCCTACCAAACTTTGTTCATCAAATTGTTAGAGCAGCTCAACTTTTGCCTGCAAATATGAATTTATAAAAGGGAGAGCAGTATACTGTCCTGTCTCTGCCTAGTTGCTTAATTGCAACGTGTATTTGGCCAGATGAATTAGCAAAGTGTTTAAAATACAAGCAAAGGCTGGCTCTCAGCAGGAATGAGTTTCCCACGGTGTTTAACACTTTGCAGTGCTTAAACCACTGTCACAATACCCTGACAGAGGTAGCTTTATTTCTTACAGTGCACCAGGAGGAAATATGACTCCAAATATGATTCCATCAGCTACAGTGCATGCAAGTCCATTAATCCTGGAGGTAAATTCAGCCGTTCAGAAGTCAAATGTTTGGTACAGGGCTCCCCTATGGGCAATGGAGAGAGACAAGCCCTTTTGCAAAAGGTACAATTAATTCACAGGTTAATGTATAAAGCAGCTGGGATGGATTGCAGGTGCTGCTTTCAGTCTCCTTTAATGAAAACAGCGAGCTGAGGAACTCTTGTTTAGTTACACCTTGTAACTTCTAAACAAACAAACAAAAAAAAATGAAGCCTCAAAACCCAAAAATTTACTGTACCTTAAGGGACATCATACATTACATAAAATAAAGCTTCTGCAAAAATGTGGCGAGATAGGTGTTTGTTTACATGAGCATGCATGAATATATACAGCATATAAAATCTGACACCTAAAAATATATATATATCAACTTCTGGCAATATTGAAAACCCTTCAGCATGTTTCTTGTGTGCAATGCTTATAAGAAGGCAACTGTGATACTGCTTTTAAGCTATTTTAGTAAGGGCCCTTGACAAGCTTCACATAAAATATTCAGCATTGATGCTTTCAAGTCCACACAATTTAACTTAAAAAGCTCTCTTCTTCAACCCACATTATAAATAGGTTTATTATAAAGGTGGTGTGTGGATTAGATGTTTCCCTTACCCTTCCCATCTGCCTTTCCCTAGAGCATGATTGTATTGGGCTGCATCACAAACACAAATAAAAATTGAAAAACAATTTCTTTTTAGAATTAAAATTATTTATTGAAAGTTTTGAGCGTTTTTATGAAATTCAGAGGAATTTCACATAATGTTTCAAATAGTTGTGTTTACATCTCCAACAAGTAACTGTATGGCTGAAAAGCAGTCAGAACTAGAAGGGTCCTCTATTATTTAGTATTCTACTATGAAACTTTATTGCCCATGCCTTTATAGGGAAGAATTTGTCTTCTACACTAACTATTGAAATTACATCCTGTCTTTACAGAACTGGGGAGCAAATGCTACTGATTTCAGAGGGAGCTTTCACCCCTAATTTTTTATTTTTCATCTGCATAATGAACCGATAACCTGCTCAATGTAAGGAAGTTCTTAAAATAATACACTGAAATACTGAAAAACATCTATGCTGTGGAAAACAGCATTCACAGGACTTTTCGGATTATAGCTGCAATGAAGGACCCTTTGCAGGCATAAAGAAAAAGCCTTTTTCAAATTCTTACAGGCCTGGAGACTCCAATATATTTCTCTAAGCTATTTAGATGCCCAAACTGGTATCAAGACAGAGACGTGGTTGAGCCTTGCCTGCTGTATTTCATCATGCAAATCTGCAGTCCCGAGTCAGGCACAATTCCAAGCACAGTATTTAAAATTTTCTCATCTGTTGTCTAAGAACTTCAGGATCAAATACATGATTTAAAGCCTACTGAGATCAGTGGGAAAATCCTATTGGCTTCAACGAGCTTTGGGTGAGACTCAGAGGGCCACAGGCAGAAAGTTATTTAGGGCTGGAAAATGCACCGAGTCAGTTCTTGGCCAATTTTGTAGCTCAGCATCAAAACTTCTGGTCATCTCAGTTTTTATCTCAACTTTTCTACATTTCAATCCCAAACTTTACTAATCAGACATCTTCTTTATTCAAAAATCTCGTGTCTCTTTTTTGCCCTCCTGCCCTCCTCTTCTCTATTTGGTACGTTTGGGTATTTTATCCTTGACAATAGAACTTATGATAAAATAGAGACCAATAACAGTTTTAACTTCTTCTAGTGTTATGCAAAGATATTTTAACTGCTGTTGAACTCAAGCTATAGGAAATGGTGATTTCAAAGTGAACTTGGTACGGTCATTGAAATATTTCCTATAAATATTTTAGATGGTAATTCTATTCTTCCCAAAGAGAAAATGACTTAATTACCAGGGGCTTCTGCTCACACTATTCATGGGAGCAGATATACTTTTTAGCATATTTAAAGATACTAAATTATGAAAAGCAGTTCACATAGGGTAATTATTAGATAGTTCATTATGATGAACAGTACATTTATTTATAATAAGTGCCATGTTTTATAGCACGATACCAAAATCAGACACTACTTCACAGCCAGAAAGGTCTCCTTTGGCACTACCAGAGTGGAAATCACTGCAGCCTGCTAGTGCAGTCCTGTGCAGATCCAGACACACCTCTCTTTGCAGTATCAATACTGCACAGCTACTGCAATCAATTCCCTTGCCCAGAGGCTCCTGGGTCAGGGTGCTGTCTCACAAAAGCTGCGTGTGCTGTGCACATGGGTAAATACACTTTGCCATTCCCCATGTTTTATAATCTACCATTTAACCTTTAAGCATGTGTTTACCAAAACCTCCACGAGCACAATGGCTTGCTTCAGCTGGAGAACACCAGGCACACAAGGCAAGGTTTATACAGTAACTTCTGCTTCACTGCAAAATATATCAAAACAGAGTCCCTGTTTATCTTGGGGGGAACAACGTTCCTCTGTCTTCTCATCCCAGATCTGACAGTCATTTATGGAGACTGAGACTTCATCTCCCACTGAAATAAGGAGAGGTCTGCCCAACGATTAAAGTGGATCAAGATTTAATTGAGGTGAATATTGGCAAGACATTTACTGCAGAGTTATTGCAAAACACATTTCATTAATGACAATGATACTAAAACATTGGAAATCCATAAAGGTGGAATCAGAAAGACTAGACAAAATGCTCACGAAGTCAATAGAAAGATGGAAACAAGCTCTGGACCCCACTTTGCTTACAAAGCAACACCTTCTTCAGAGCTAGTAAAATTTTACACAAAGGATTAGTGGCATGTTGTCTATCATTTACATAAAATGCCCATAGAATAAATGTAAAAGAGTAGATATGAATGGTGCAAACACAGTAAGGGAGCGGGAAGAGACCAAGATCGTGTTTTCCACAAACACACAATTACTGACACTCATCCAGGGGAGCTGCTTGTAACAAGTGAAATTTTTCACACCACAATTTGCCGGACAGACTCCTCTGCTTACTTTCAACAACCTCACTGCATATTTGAGAAATCAAACACAGAAACCACAGTGTGCAAACTCTACTCTGGGTTTTAACATCAGCCTTTCCACCCTGCACAGCTCCCCAGGCTCGGTGTGCCTGGCTGGGAGCCACGGAGAGCAGCACAGCTCGGATCTTGTGCTCGGAGCCCGGGGAGCTCCCTGTGCTGCTCTGCTACCTCGAAGGCAGCTGTGTTAAGGAATCACCACTCTAATGAAAAAATCCAGTTGCTGGGGCAGAATATCAAAATGAGCCGTTTCTGTTCCTTGGCAAAGTTTGCCCTTTCTTGTCAGCTTTTGCTGAAGTAAAAATGAATTCACCTGAAATATAACCACCAGAGTGAGGTGAGGAGAAAGTGCAATATTATTAGGACAAAAGTGAAAGCTGTGATATGAAAGTCACAACCCCCTCCACCCCCACTATTTATTCCAACTAGAATAACATCTTCGCTCACGCCGATATTCACCTTCTTGTCACTTGAAAAGAAAAAAAGTCAGACCAACTTCTAAATTAACTTAAATACCACACCTCCAGAAATGATTAATACTCTTTTAAAGGATAGTTAAGAACTGCAACAAAAGAAAAACCTAGATTACTATAAATGGGCAGAATTTCTTCTGAACTAACCTCAGACAGAAAGCTTTAATTGCCCATGTTGTAAGGTCAGCTGCTACAAAATTCTGATTATCTAAGGTTTTTAATGCACAATTCAGCATGATGCTTCTGTATGAAAGGCCAGTGCCTGTGACAGAATCACAGAATTAACTAGGCTGGAAAAGACCTCTGAGCTCATCGAGTCCAAGCTATGACCAAGCACCACCCTGTCACCCAGACCATGGCACTGAGTGCCACATCCAGCCTTTTCTCCAGCTCCTCCAGGGACGGTGACTCTCCCTGGGCAGCCCATTCCAGTGCCCAGTCACTCTTTCAGTGAAGAAATTCTTCCTAATATCCAGCCTAGACGACCTCTGGTGCAGCTTCAGGTAGGCTGAAAAACACAGGGACCTTCCATTACAGAAATAGAGGAGGCAAACAAGAAAATCTGTGACAGATCCCTGGGGAAGCCTGAACTGCAGTTCCCTCTTGCTATCAGCCCCCAGGGACTGAATTCATCAGCACCAGCACCATCCATGGCCAGGAGCTCCCTCTGACTGTCAGGAGCTTTCCAGAAGTTGCCCCTGGACACAAGTCCATGGTGTCAATCCCTGTTTGCATTCTCTGTGTTCCAGAAAGCATCCCAGAGCTCCAGAAGCAGAGGAATACTCAAGTGCAGCTTACTGTGTTTGCAGGGTTTGTTTGCAGTGAGTGGGATGGCTCATTATTATTTGTTGTTAGTTTTCACTATTCATGATGGGAGAATGCTGACATCTCTACTCTTTTGTTGCTTGCAGAAGACATTCAATCTCCAAAAATATTCTACACTTTACTGATTGGTTGCTTTCCTGCACTAATTATTTTAAATAAGTTTCCATGGAAAAGGACATTTTGGAATACACAGTTAGAATAATTGACAACTAAAATGAAAACAATAAGGTGGAGCACCATTCAAAATCTTCAGCACTTTGTTGGTGCAACCTTCTCCCGTTGAGTAGATAAACATAAACCCAAGTGTCCCATGCAGCTGCCAACCTGAGTACAAGAGGGGAAAAAAGACTCTACAGTAAATAGGAGAGTAGTTTGACATGTGGCTTCTCTTCCCAGACCTGCAGCAGAAATTAAGATTCAAAAAATAAACAGTGGTAGCGAGACAAACTTACATTGCTGATTTAATTAACATGGATTTTTATTTTGAGTTTTTACATGACAAATTCTAGTTTGTATAAAGTACATCAGTACTATTTTGGAGAGTTAATTATTTTTAATATTTACCCTAAAGATGTAACTACCCACATGAAGTCTACACTTAAAATAATATAATAAAATAAATAATGTCCAAAAAAAGAGCAATATTTACTTGTTCCTAAAGTTAAAATCAAGCCACTTAACTGAAAGAAGTCTCCGAATAAACTCTTAGAATTACAGTTTGCAGGAAAAATTTTTACAGGATTCATTTCTGCTCTTCTAGAAGATAATTATTTTTTATTTCAGTCCATATAAGTAGTACATACTAATGCTTCATTAAAATGAAAAAGAAAAATCCCCAAAAAAACAGGAATCAAAGAAGGAAAAGTACCACCTGCAATTTATGAATAAAAACAAAGTATAAAACACTATGTCCATTATCTCTGTAATCTGGAATGACTGGCTTGACCAGGAACAATGGATTAGTTTAAAACTCTGAGACAAAGGCAATATTTTGTCTTATAAGATAAAATTTGCTGTAATGAACTTTCTCCTTATGCATTTAGAAGTCCTAAGCTAGTTTCATTCTGGTAAGAGAATGCATTTTAAACCATTCCCTGTGTTCATTTATAAATTAATTCTAATAATTTGCATCAAAAGACAGCTGGAATTCATGAAAAAAAGAGATTAAAAAGCATAATTCATCACTTTATAATAAGAAAATATTTAAGTGTATATACAAAAAGAAGTGTAAAAATATTAATGCATTACATTTTTACACTGTTACTTAAATAAGAGTCAGCAGCATACTGTCCCAAGTTAAAAAAAATGAAATGTTGCCAATTATTGACACTCAATTTTCTTCAAATAAATAATGGCTGGTATATTTTTAACAAGTAAAATAGGAAAAAATAGGAGTAAAATTAATTACAAAAATCACTTAGACTTGAGCCAGCCCACCCAGTAAAAAAGAAAAAACTCTTTTCTAAACAGTAGCATTAATTTCCGTCTGCTCCCAAGGCTTTTCTCTAAGGAATGCTGTCTGCCTAATCTTTGTGCAGCTCCTCTGTGGTGCCATCCAAGGCTGCACTTCCCACAGCGTGCCCTGCTCTGCACCTCAGCCCTGTTTATCCACCTTATCAGCTCAGGAAGAAATTTCGGCAAAACTCTTCCTCTGGTCACCGATATCTCTGGGAACCGAACCCATTAAGATATTTGTGACCCCTGCTCATGCTGTTTTAACTGTCTGTTGTACAGGAAGGAACTGATAAAAATAGGATTACAATGCCCTCACAGATGAACTAGCGGGAGGCTTGATTGTGATTGATGCCTGAATAAATATACAATAACAGGCCCTACATTTCAACACGGCTTTTGATAGAAGGTAAGAAGCAGTGTCGGTTTTCACTGCCTGGACTGCAGGACTCTTTCCTCAAATACCTGGGAAGTGCCTTTCATTGAAGATTGAATCTTCTACTCTTAGTCTGACTTTGAATAAAGAGCAGGAGGTGGTTATTAGTAGGCAGGAATGAATATTTGTATTATTTTGTGAGGTACAAAGGTGCATTTCTTCCCACAGGTGCTCACGTGTGGCCCACCATAAATTCCTTTGAAGTCTCAACATCTTCCCCATAGATAATCAGTGCCAAGGTGGGTGTATTTTAAAAATACACAGTGCAATAACAGCTGTGTGGAAAGCAAATGGGCTGGACTTGGAGTTTGGGCTGGGGAGAGGAAGGCTGGGATTGTCCAGGTTGTTGTTAATTCATCTCTGCCTTGGGAGAAGTTTTTTTTCAGCAGTCAGTCAGGCACAGGCTTAGCTTGGGGAAGAGTTTCTGCAGGAGGGGCACATCAGCCCCCCATTTCTGGGGTTGGACAGCAGCAGGAGAGCTCAGCATTTCTAGAAACAGTCCTGGACAGTTTTCCCTGACTCCATTTACTGCAGCACAAACTGAAGCCTGTCTGCATTCTTTCCATCTTTCTTAATGAACTAATTCTTATTGAGCGATGCATTTACCACCACCCCAAAACAGAAATTGCAGGAAGTAAACTCAGAGCACGGTTTTTATTAACCTTCCTCTTTTGGAGAAGAGGGCTTCAAGTGTCCTGGAATCACACGTTATCAGCTCCCACTTCAAGTAACACAGCTATCTATTCCACTTCAACAGTATCTCAAATACGCCCCTTCTTATCCTGCAAAAAATAGACACCTACTTAGCTTTCCAGAGAATGATCCAGCCAAGCACCCCAGCAAGTACACAAACTTCAAGGGGGCCAACACTCCCTCTGGCTCCTTTGAAATCATTCAAGGAAGAAAGGCTTGCATTTGCTCAGAACCTTGCTGGATCACCTCACTAAAAATAAGTTAACAATAACACTTGGCACTTTCAAAGTGTTTCATGTGCTGAAACTACTGTCTAAATGGCAATCCTCTAACTGTTACTAGCCTTATTTTGTAGGTGGAGAAACTAAAGAAGTGAAGGCAGTTAATTCCTGCACCTGGTACAGTGGGACAGTGTCAGAGCTGGGACTCCCCTGCCCTGTTCCCTCATCCCTTCCAGGATTCACATCCCTTCCAGGACCCACATGTTTCTCCTAATGAAGGCACAGTCAGCATGCACAGCAGCTGCTGAGCAGGCTGCAAACAAGCTTTAAAAATTCAGTTCCAGCTCTTGCTACAGTCTGCACCAATCAATGTACATCACATACTGAAATTAGTCCAACCCCCTGCAATGAGCAGGGACACCTTCAACAGGTCGCTCAGGGCCCCATCCCACCTGGCTTTGGATATTTCCAGAGATGGGGTGTCTGCCTCCTCTCTGGGTAACCTGTGCCAATGTTGCACTACACTCCAAAGGCCATCACTCACTACTCATTATTAGCATTTCTCACTGAAGTACTAATTCTGTTCTGAAGTTGTCGTTCCACAAGACAGTAAATCCTATTTTGGTGTACCTACCACTAGATCAGAACTCTATCAAGCCCCTACACCCCGAACCAAAACACTGCAGCAACAAGATGCAAAGCATTTACCCAGGATAAACTTGCCCAGCTCAAAATTTGGAGCAGACACTTCCTAATTGTACCCTGGGGAATGCAATGGAAACCCAGCTGACTTGGAGGCAGTCTGTGTTTAGAGGTAATATTGCAGAGCTCAAATTCAGTATCACTGGTTGTGGAACTGAGATTAAGCTGTGTTCCAACCCACCTTCCTCTCCCCATTTTCAGTGGTGTTCAAATGCTTTCAGGGTGACATCAAAATCACTGTGTGAGAAATCATTTAATGCAGCACCTCACTGCTGAGGGGAAAGGAAGAAATCCAGGCTCCAGGTGGGCAGGGATGTCTGAGCAGAGGAGAACAGGGACTTCAGGCTGCAGAGCTGCCCAGCCCCAGCCAGCCAAGAGCTCCAGGTGCTCTGGTTCTGTGTTATTACAGAGCTCTGGATTAGCACAGACCCAAATCAGGCCCGTGACCCAGATTTTAACACCTTTTCTTATCCCAGATAGGATGGTTCAGTGGTGGTTTGCAGAGCATGCCGTTCCAACCAAGGTGGGATGAACAAATTCTCCACACTACAGTTTATAGGGTAAAAGTGGGGTTTTGCACAGAGCTTGTAAAATCAAGCCAAACGTAGTAAGAGAAAGTGAAATCTCCCAAGATTGGTTTCATTCAACTGCTGGTGGAACAACTTGTTATTCAAGTTTATATTGATGCACATGATGTAAATGGAAAAGTTGTGAAGCGCAAAATTTTTCATATTCCACTTTAAAATATCTTTGAATTGGAATGAAACACAAATTCAGTGTACTATTAACCAAATGATACATACCCCCAAGCTGCACAGCAAGGAAACACTTAACCCACATTGAACTTAAGCAAACAGATAAATCTTACAAATTTCACAAGGATGAAAGTGTGCACTTAATTTTAAGGCAAGAGTTTACTATTGCTTTTGCAAACAGGTAAATAAAATTTCAAATAGACATATGTATAGTTATATTATATATACAAGTAAAAATTACAAAATAACAAAATGACAACAGATAAACAAGCAATAGACAATTCAAAAGCTGAAATACTAACAGAACACTTCCATCTACAGGAGTTTTCTATTTAAAATCAAATCCTGGAGAAGCAATGAGGAACATGGCACTGATCAGTACACTGTGAATTACGGAGCAATATTGAGAATCCTCTCCTAGTAAGTCTAAATGCAGCACAGAATAAAATTATGGTGTAACTGGGGTGGGGGGTGGGTGGGGGTGGAGGAGGTGTAATTGCTCTAAGAAAGGAGAATTATAGCTACTCAGCTGCCAAGATCTCAAAGTGCTCCAAAACCACAGCTCTATTTAATCACATTTAATTTTTGTACATATATTAAATTCAGCCAAGTCAGTAGATTAAAATAATATAGTAGATTGTATCAACCCAGACTTTGGCAAAATGTGACACAATCCCTTTTCAAAACCCTAAAATTGGCTTTCTTATGAGGACTATCACACGGCTGAATAGTGGCTAAAGGGCTATAAATAAATAGATTGCAGCAGCACAAGGGAGGTGCTAGCAGATTGCCACAGGGATTGGTATTAGGATCAGTTTTATTTAACATCTTTATTAATGATCTGGAAGAACGGGTAAACAGTGCATTAATTAAATTCACAGATTTCAATACAGTGAGAAGTGTTATAAACACGACAGTGGGGAAAGAAATTATGCCAAAGGAGGTTAGAAACACTGAGATAAGTAAGAAAAGGGGATTCCTTCTAAAAAAAAATACAGGCTAATACATCTGAAGAGAACTGAAAACCACAAATAATCGGTGAGAGGAAGAAACCCAGACCTGTTAAGGTAAAATAAAAGACCCAGGGGCAGCAGCTGACAGCAAATTATGCATGAGCTTGCAACATGAATGGGGAAAAGAATAAAATTATCTGGGCTACACACGAGGTTGTGTCACGACATTACAGCGTGGTGCAAGCCTGGCCTTCCTGCAGAAGCAGGGAAACACAGTCACCATCCTACAGCAGAGTTTCAACAGCCAAGGATCTCCCCTCAACACACAGCAGGGACACAGTTCTGCAGTGTGGTTCTAAGCCTACTGTGAAAATTTAAAAATATTTAAATTTAATTTAAATTAAACTGGACAATCAACCAACCAAAAACCAATACCCAAGATTATAAAGCACCTCACCAGAAATAACAAAGAAAAAAAGAGAAAAATCTGAAAGGATTACAAAGACTGAGAGTATAAAATAACCAACACAGGGCCAGAAAAGTACAAGAACAAACATCATGAAGGGTACAAGAAATCTTTAGGCTCAACTCATCAAACATGGCACAATTTGGATTTTTTTTTAAATAAAATAAACACTGGAAGCATATAAACACAGTATTAGTTCCCGTTAGTAACATCTACACTACACTGAGGTACAATCTCAAAAAGAATTAACTGAAACTGCTTTTCTTCATTCATTGAAACTGGGCATAATATTCAAAAATATAGTGTAGGAGACAATCCTGCAATAGCAGAATGATTTAATAGGTCTTTTCCATCTCTAACTTCTATGATTCCTTAAGAGACAATAAGCAGAGAGACAACCCTCTGCAAAATTAAATCACTGGGATTCAACTGGAGAATGAAAATTAAATCACAGCAAAGTATTTTCTTCTCTGTAAGCATTAGCATTAATCACATGCAAAAGTAAAATATTAGTTAATTTGATTCCCTGTGCCTTCCAGACTCTGGTCGAAATGAATCAATGCAGGAAGACTGATTTCTCTGATAATTGGGGAAATGGTAAGGACAGAGGAAAAAAGAAGTAAGGAGGAAACAGAAAAAGCAGAAATAGCTGATGAAAATGAAATTACCAAAAGAAATTTGACTAGAGAAAACCATGTTAGAGCACCTATTTCTTCTCTATTCCTAATAAGAACAATATATGTAAAATTTCACAGCGGTGGCTTTGAAAAAGTGCTTTCTAACCATGGCTAGAATTGGGATAAGTCACCTTGGACAGCACAAACTGTTACTAGTTTAGGTGACTAAAACCTCTGAAAAATAGCTTTTGTCCCCTACTGGTGGTCAGCCCTTGCAACACCTCGGGTTTGCCAGCAGGGAGAAGGTGGTGGCACACCAAAATCCCAGCTCCACCCTCTCAGTAAAGACTGGGCAGGATGAATTTAGGATGCACAACTCGTGTGGGAGCCCCTGTCCTGCCCTGCTGTGACTTCTGCAGTCTTTCTATGTGTTCATTCTTTGATAAAGTTTCTCACACAATTTCTCCAGATGATGCCCTAGGACACGAAAAGAAGCACTCCAACTGGAATCCTTTCTGACCTCCACCAAACCAGGAAAAGAGTCCTGGCTGTTTATTCTTTTCATATATATATGTTTCTAGGAATGACCATGGATTGGAGGATGAGGTTGCCACCTCTTCCATCCCCATTAGTTAACAGAACAGTCCATCAAACATTCTCCACCCCGTAGAAAGAATGAAAACAAAAAGGTACAGTTAACAAAACATGACTATGTTTACAGAAAGTGTGTGAGAAACTTTATCAAAGAATGAACACATAGAAAGACTGCAGAAGTCAGGGCTACAATGGGTCCCTTGGGGGTGCACAGCTTGGTCACCAGAGTGTCCCCACCTCCCTGGGAGGTGCCACACCAGCCCCTAAACCCCTCCTCGGGCCACCAAAGGCCACTCTGGGCACAGCACAGCCCAACCAAGCGCTTGGAGCTGGGGGCAGGCAGCACAAAACCTGTCAAATTAGCAGCCAGGTGATGGCATGAAGCCCTAAGGGTCCAGTTCTCAGAGCAGCCAACAAGAATTCACGTGCAGATGTCACTGGACATCAAGACTGGGCCAGTTTTACAAAGGTTGGTAATTTCAGCTTGTGCCATGGAGAAATTGATGTGTGTGCCATGGGAATACAGAAAACACGGGCATGAGCACAGGGAGAGGAGAGCAAAGCAGCTGAGACAAACCCTGCTGCCTTGGGGCCAGGGTTTGCTCCAGACAGACAGCAGTTCTTTAGTTCAGTGACAGATTTTATTGAGCTGGCAAATGGATACGTCATCAACACAACAAAAACTTGAAAAAAGAAATAAAATAAAGCCAAAGGAACAATATAGAAAAAAATAACTAGGGGTCTGGTTTGTTTCTTTTGATACATGTTAAAATATGTACTTTCCTCCTACAGGCAAGAAATACTGCATTTAATTAGAAGAATAAATCATTACATTTTTATAGTTAGTCGTTTCTTCTACAATGAAACTAGATTAGTTTCTCACTACACATGCTGTTTACTGTCCAAATTTTATGGTAAGTTCTAATAATTGAAGTGTTACAAACAGTTCAGTTTGGGGGTTTTTTTGTTTTTTATTACAGCAACTCATAGACTATTCTTTTGTTTTACATATTTATTTATTTATTCCCCACCAAAAATCTCTCTGGCTTTCTACCTATTGCAGAGAAATACACACTAAATGACCCTCTGAATGTTATGAGGATAGACTTATCCCTCAAATTCTATGAAGAGTTTAAAACTTAGTCCCGTCTGTGAGCAAAGCTTGAATTTTAATCCTCACACTTCTAACTGGGCAGGTTCTTCACATTCAAAACACAGGTAACCAGTGGTCCTGCTGTGACAGGACCTGTCCTGCAACATGTAGCCACAGATGTCACTTACTTAGGCAATTTTCTATAGGACTGCAATTATTTTCCTCTCTTTTCCCCATCCTACAGCAACAAAATCAAGATGTAAACACTAAGAAAGTGCAGCAGACACCTCACTGATTTCACTGCCATTTAAGACAACCCCAGCAGCTCTGTGCTGTGGGCTGATGAGGAAAGCACATTAAGCACTTGCAGCAGAACATCCAAGCAGACCTGTTTTGCAGCCTGATTAATAGACACAACCTCTAAGGACTAATCACAAGTCAAGCCCTGTTTTGTAGATTAATAGAACAAAGGCACAAGAGAATAGGGAAGGTTACAGGACTGGAATATAAATAAGAAAAGGTGTACATTCTAGGCAGATTGACTGCTAGTAATTATCAGCTAAAGGCACATCCTTACAGCGAGGTCCTGCTGTTGTGTGCTAGAACAGCTCATTTCCAGATGGACCATCAGCCTATGCATCTCTGAATATCTCCAAAATCCACAAAACAACAAAATACTTCTCTGAAACAAATCACACCTTCATCTCACTCTTTCAGTGTCACTTGAATTTCTAGGTTGATATTAGGTGACTCCAAAGTTTGCAGCAACTGTTCTTTTCAGCTGTACATATGTGGATCAGAAATACAATCCTGGCACGTAAGGAACTGACTGCTACTCAGACTCTGCAATATGGGACCAGATGCTACAACCCAGCAGAGATGCCACATACCCCATCTGACCCTGCAAGGAGCTGTGCAGAGTGATCTGTACTTGGTTTACTCTCTCATTTTTGAAGGTTTCCCAAATGTTCCACCTCTCCCAATGTACCAACCCTATACATGCAGCAATATAAGCTCTTGAACCCTATAAATCCAGGAGTTTATAACAAAAGATCTGCAGGTTAGGCAGTGGAAGACAATCTTCCTTAAAATGGCACTTGGCAGGTTTCTCAAGACACACAAAACTTATGTTATATTCATAAACAGAAGAACCAAACTTACTTAAAATTGAAAAACCAAATTCAGGTACCCATAGCTAGAGATTACAGTGTTTTAGGGCATCCCATATTAAAAATGGGAACACTTTAGGGCTACAGCTTTCAGACTAGCAACTCAGGTTGCCTTTCTGCTCCTTTTTCTTGCAGTGCAGGCCATGGAAGTGTCCCAAGCAGCCCAGATGGAACACCAAGAGAAGTGTTAAAGAGAACACCTTTCTTGAAATTTATTACATTCCCAGTTTTGAAAACAAGATGCATTAAAATCTGTGCCAGGAAAAGGAGACTGAAAGACTGCCTTCCTTCTTACATAAAGCTTACTTATATAAAATTGGAGGTGATACACAACTGTAAGTGTATTCCCAAGGTATAAACCAATAAACATTACTCAAGAGATTAATACAGTTAGCAGCTGCAAATATCAGTTTTTGTCAGTAAGACACACTGATTCACATGTGCACAAAAATAAACAGGCTTTCTGAAGAACCAGACCCCACAAGCTTCTTGTCAGCTCTACCCATCCTGCAAATGCTGCCAAAGCAGCAAAACTGAGGGTGAGAGTTCTCCAGAAGCAGAGCACAGACAGGCTGGCAGATCTGCAGACACAAAACTCAAGTACTCGCATTACTTGCAAAATAAATACGATGGCACAGTTGTCAGATGATTTCAAATCATCACGAGATCACATCCTAGGAAGCATTAATCAAAGCAGCCATGGGCACAGGCAAACAGCTAAGCACATCTGTTAAGGAATATTCTGTTTAGAGTTTATCTGAAATGCTAAAGAGGAACACAGAACAGAGTAACCCCCAGTGCTTTCTCCCAGCCACACTGTGCACACAGACTGTAAAATGATGCCCTTGTCCCTGCAATATTAACTGGGGAGGCAGCACAGGTGGTGTGGCTTGTGAGACTTCCTGAACTCACTGAGGGTCTGTGCAGCCCAGGCACATCTGGGAAGGAACAATGATAAGGTGTTGGCATCTTCCTGCTCATAAACCACTGCTTACACCTTTTCTCTGTGTGTGCATCACAAATGGCTCTCAGCCACACTGAGATCTTGGTGTTTAGCTAGTAAGAGTTAGAAATGTCAGCAATCCTCAGCTCTAACATGTACACAAACCATAACACAGACCAGCACCTAAACGTTTGAGAGGTGGTTATAAATACCCACAGGTCTCATTGATTTTCAACTGAATCCACGAGTGTTGACCACTTCTGAAATAAGGTGCCAGATCTATTCTACTGAACATGATTCTCATGAAAATCTGATGAATGTAGTTGTCACTCTTGACCTTTATGTCTATGCTCAGATTTACCATCAGTGGTCTCTTATTTAAAGTGCATGTGCAATTTTTGCTTTATTTCATAGCATTACTTTAAGCATTTTATACACATGTCAGGGTAAAGTTAGCATTCTGATCAATGAGTATTAGATAAATAGACCCAAATCATCTGGAAGACAGTCATGAGAAATCTTACCCTTCACTGGGAGCTAACAAAATCTAGTCACTTATTATTTGACTTACTTTTGGATTTAAATAAAATAAAAAATAATTGTTTCTCCATTTCTATTGCATTTTATCACCATCACATCACGTCAGCTTTATTGTCAACCCTACCTGTGATGTAAATTCTTCCACATTTTTTCCTCTCTGTCCTGAATAGATGAACTGTGAAACAAACCACTTGTGGATTACATCTGTTTCACATACCCAATCACCTTCCTCCCTGTCACCTCCTCCACCCTAATTTCATTCATTTCACTGAACCTTATAAAGGCACTTGAAAGCATCCTTATTTTTCCAAAGCTGATAATATGTATACATACATGTAACTGATAATTATGTATTTAATTAAAGCTTATTGAGTCAATGAAACTACTCATGTCCCAAAGTTGACACATTTAGCTGCCGAAGTGGGGAAGTTTCATTACGCTTTCCCAGTGTTGGTTGATATTCTGGCACTGTGAAGGTCTCAGCCTGTGTAGTTTCTTCTCTCTCAGGGTCACAACACCTGACTTAGAAATGATCCGTGCATACAGAGCTTTTAAACTGGCAGCACTGCTGGTAACTCCCTGGAAAACACACTGATATGTCCTTTGCTCCCAGTATTCCTCTGGAAACACACACACATTCATGCACAGGGTCCTGTGTGGAGGGTGGGCCTTGGCTGAGGCCATGTGCCTACCAAGATGCTCTATCACTCCCCTCCCCAGCTGGACAGAAAATGAGATGGAAAATGACGTGTAGGTTGAGATGAGGCAGTTTACTAAAGCAAAACCATGTGCACACACAAGCACAGAGGAAAAAAAAAATTATTCCCTACTTCCTTTCAGCAAGTGATGTCCAGCCACTTCCCAGGAAGCGGAGCTTCATCACATGGAGTGGTTGCTCCAGAAGGAAAACATTGTAAATATCAAATGTCATCCCTCCCTTTTCTTAGCTTTTATATCTGAGCTAACATCATATGCTATGGCATATTCCTTTGGTCAGTTTGGGTCAGCTATCCCAGCTGTGTCCTTTGGGTCAGCTATCCCAGCTCTGCCCCCTTCCAAAATCTTGCCCAGCCAGCTGATGGAGGGGAGGGATGCTGGAGAAAACAGTGCTGGTGCTGTGCCAACCCTGCCCAGCAGCAGCCCAAACACGGGTGTGTTATCAGCACCTCTCCAGCTCCCAGAGCCCAGCAGAGCCCTGGGAAGGTGCTGAGAGGAAATGAGCCCCAGCTCAGCCAGATCCAAAGGGGATGGGCCTCACCCTTCCAGGATACAGCCCCAGCCTGGTGTGCCCACCAGCCTTGGCATCCCACCCAGCTCCTCAGAGAGGTCCTGGCTCCTCTGGCTCACCAGAGAGCCCTGAGCCCTCCTGCCCTGTGCTCTGAGCAGCCAGGCCCTCATTGCACTCACCCACACCTCCTCCAACAGGCTTCTCTGCCTGCCACTCAAAGCATCCACCTGCTCCCTAATTCTTCTTGCTTAGGGCAGAGGGGAAATGAAGCAATGAAAGTAATGAGGCTTGAAGAGCACCAGGCAATGCAAAATCCATTCTGATGTCAGCCCGTCAAAGCTGAAGCCCCTCTCTTACTTCTCCACTCTCCTACCGTGAAGGTGGCTGTCCTAGAGAGGAGTAATTTTTCAGTTAACCTTAACAGCATGGTATTTTCAGCTTTGTCTTTCTTCCCTTCTGCACTAGACCACCACAAAGAGGTATGGCACATGTGCAGGTGAAAGGAAATGGAAAAGTAGGAGTCCTGAAGTGTAGAAGCTGCACGGGAGAATTTATTCGAGCAAGCATCAACACTCTGCAAGGGGTCCAGCCCTGTACAGAACAACCTATCTCCAGATTTGGGTTAACTCTTGCCTTCCCTCCTCTTTCCCAGCTCCCATTCTTTAAGGGGCTTCAGACCCAAGACAAAGTCTGATGCTACAGAGTTAAAAAAGTCAGGAGTTTTGTAGTATTCTGTTTCCTGCTATTGGTAACTCCTGACTGGGTGTGAATGCTCTCAGCCTGCTCCTTGCACACGAATTCCACAGTGATCAGTGTGTTATTCCAGTGTTCAGCTGAAGGAAAGCAAACTGCTTGTTCCTGGCAAGTAAAAACACACCAGCCAATGCAAAACTACAAGTATGAGCACAACTTGTCTATCAAAATGTCCTTCTTGTTGAGCAAACCATACTCCAACCCACAAATAAGGAGGCCACCATAAATAACCAGCCCCCCAACACCACAGCTCATGCTCATTCTGGCTCTCTGATTTTTTGCACGGCAAAAAGCTGAACTCCAGGAAAATGGAGCAAGAATTAGAGAATCAGAGCAGATTTCCACAATCATTTGTTTAGTACTGCTGTTGAGGAATTCAAACCCCTGTTTCCACACCAGGAAAGATTCAAAAGAGCTAGGGGAGCTACCATTTTATGTCTGGTTTCACTGGCTGGAATTCCACTTACAAATAGGCACAGTTTGTGTGTTAACACTAGTAATGAATACTCTAAAGTTCTTATTCCTGCTGAAGTAAAGCCTGAAGAAAAGATCAAGACTTCATGATCTGCCCCAGTGCCAGGATACAGAGCTGTCCAAAGAATTAAATAGGACAGGTTTGCACAACAGTATTAAAAATTACTTATGAGCGAGTGTATTTAAAATGACAAACATCCCACTCTTTATTTAAAGAAAAAGAGGGGAAAAAAAGAAAGAAATCTTTTAAAAGTAAACAGGACAAATTTTTACTTGGAAGTGAATCTGATATCAGGGAGACCAAAGAAAAATCAGCTACATTCCCAACAAGGCAAAAAATGTAAACAAACCGCTGCAATTCTAGACCGGGGGGAATTCATTCTTCAATTCTAAACTGAGAGACCTGGAGGACAAATGCCAAGAAAAATGAAACAGAAGCCTGCACCTTTAAACACAACCACGCTGCAGTGGTGGTGTGTTTGTTTAACATACAGACAGGAGACTTCAGTCTTTGCCAATAATGTTCTCAGTTGCTGACTTCTACTGCATAAACACCAGAATTCCTGAAAAACTGGTGCAACACACACAGTCTTGTCCAGTCTCCCCTGGTTTCCTCCCCACTAAATAGCAGAGAAGAACTTTATTGCTGAATAGCCCAATTTCTACCCCTCCTTTTTTTAGACACAAGCTAATTGCCAACTAAGACTATGAAAATAAAAGAAATGAGATCCATTCCAACCCATCAGTGTATCTGAATCCCATCATGTGAGTTGCCAATTGGTTTTCCAGTCCTCACGCTCAATATCTGCTGTTAATTTGCTTGCTATTTCAAGAACTTGAAGACTGTCAGCAAAATCCATGATGCATTACAAAACTTATAATTGGAAAGAAAAAAAAAACCCTCTGACACTTTTCTGACAGGATAAACAGAGAGTCTGAAAACACTGATCAGAACAAGGCAGAAGTACTTACTTAGAGCTGCTTGTACTAAAATATCATTGCAAATGAAGCAGAGAAAGAAATAGAGTGAGGGAAATAATTTTAAACCAAAGTAAAATCATTTGATGAAACCCCAAATTTTACACTGGGCTAAAAAGAAAAGGAAAAGGTTGCACAAAACATTATTTTTAAAGGAGATGGCTGAACCCGTCTCTGCTCTCTTACGGTTGCATTATCTATGCCAATTAAAATTTTGCTTCTGAAAAAGAGTTAAGGCACTTCCTCTAGAGTTACTAAAAAAAGCAAATGAAAGCCTTGGCTCCGCAGACGTGAGTGATAGTGAGCCGTTTGTTCTTGACCTCTGGATCACCCTACAGATCAAATTCTTGGACATAGGAAAAACCCACTAGTATTCATTAAAAGCAACTGGGAGGCCAGCTTTGTGCTTCTGTTCTTGAGACCAGAACAAGCTACAACTTGACAAACGTGCAGGATATTGCTGAACAATGCTGCTGTTCCTGTCAGGAGGGAAGAGCTTTATTCCCAGCTTCATTCAGGATGAATTAATTTTCATCACAATGATGCAAATCGCAGATTTCAGTCGTTATTTAAATAATTGATTGTCATCTTTTACGTTCGTGGTTCCTTTCAGTTATCCCCATAAAGCTGATTCTGTTAAACATTAATTGATTTGTACTGAATTAGCTTTTATACCACACATTTTTTCCTTCAGAAAGATACATATATCTCCAGTTATCTAAACAAATATATAGGTTGAAAGTCCCAGATCTTCAGCTTTACTTCTCATTCTGTTAGATATGTGTGGAACTTGCTCACATAGTTTCATAGCTAAAAACGATGTAAAGGATTGCTTTGTTAGATTATTTTATACTTTTAGCTTTTGACATTTTTTGTGAAATTTTTCTGCAGAACAGAATTTAAAATCCATAAATAAGCCTACTGCCTCATTATTCACAAAACTAAGAAACACGAATTTCAACGCACACAAAATAAAGTACATCAGAATACTTTTTCATTTCAACTATTTTTCTCTTTCAAACAAGCAAAAAAAAAATGTTACCTATAGAGCTGATCAGCATAACAAAATAAAACACAAAAAAATATTCTCCCTGAACAATTGTTTCTGTCAAAATGTGGTTTAAACAAATTCTGGTTCCAGTTAACTGCAGTTCTCTGGTGGTTTGAATGCTTTTAAAGCTTCATTAGGAAACACACATTGTGAGAATATTTGTATCCAAATGTCTACAGCACGTTATAGTAAATTCAGCCCTTAGCATGGATGAACAATTTCAAATATAATTTGAAAAAACAACACATATTTTAAAATAACATTTGAATTTAAGTAAAACTTACACTAATTCACTTATGCATATTCAGCACCCAAAGCTGCAGTAAAAACAGACTGTCTCTCCTTACCCTTTCACAGATACATCAGGATGAGTTATGCTTATGTTTACTTCACAGAGGGAGTTTTAACATTTAAAAATTCATAACTCCATCACCGGTTTTATTTTCTGTCCTGTTTAATAAGTAGCCTCAATCTCAAATTTCCCAAGGAGAAAACGTTTCCACAGGAATCTTACAGAATTTTTTACTGCATAAACTATCAATTATTTTCCCACCAAACAAGCCAGGTTCATAGGGCAAAGTCAGAAGGAAGAGAAAGGAGGGGAATGTTTTTGTGGATTGTTATCTATAGACCAAATGGAAAATCTTCAGCCATTTTGTTCCTTCAAGGTACATCAAAGAATCTCCTATTTAAGGTGTGAAAATGTCAGTTACATTCTTCACCTCAGAAAATGAGCAGAGCTCTGAATGTGATTTATGTCCCACCCTTGCACTTTTCTCTTTTAGGGGCTGATACTCTTCTTTTCAACTTCCTTCCAGCTAATGCCATTTAATACTCTCAGAACCATCAGGCTAAATTCAAATTTTCTGCTCCTTAGAGGCTGTTGTTATGCACCACCACACATTCCAATTGCAAATACACATGAATGCTCCCATGTATTGTAAGTTATTTTTTACTCACAAATTCTGCTAAACTGTAAGTTAGGAGGCACTACTTGAATTCTCTTAGGTCTTTAGAAAGCTTTTACATGTACCATGAGTAATAACACGTAATGAATATGAACTGATATTTCTTTTCTGTATTTACACTGAGTTGGCAATTTACATTTTCTAGATAGATGACTTATAGCCAGCCTTCCCAGTACTCTGGCAATTACTTCTTAGAAACCCCTGACAGGCTGAAACCTCCAGAATCACATCTGTTATTCTTGGTTTGATCCTTCTTTTTTAAATTAAAACCAGTAGCTTTATCAGCAAATGAGATTTTTTTTTTCCCCCTCTGGAAATACTTACAAAACTGCACATAAATTGACCATGCCAACTTATCTCATGTTAGGGTTGGCACATCTTCTGGGTTAATGACCAGTGTTCCATTTCTGTGACAGAACTAATTGGGGTAAGGAGGCCATAAATACATACAAAACCCCACAAATTCTCTTCCGTTGGGGTAATCTGAAGATTTATAGGAATATAGCAAGATCTGATTGGAGGGGAGAGAGTAAAAAAATTTAAGAACTGCTAAAATGCTTGTCTGATCATTCTGTCTCAGTTTCCAGGCAAAGAAGAGATTCAGAGCAGATTTTTTAAATATCTAATAGGACTTTTCCTTCCTCTGAAAGACCAGTTAAAATACAAAAATCTACTAAATTGTCACATTTTCTAGAATCTGTCATTATTTTAAAAAATAAAAAGGGAGGGCAGGGGAGAGAGGAAATGCATAGACAACACCACATTTCTGCTCTCAACACAGACTGGCTGATTGATCTAAAAAGCTGTATTAAAAATGGTAGCCTCAACTCCACACCAGCAGTTGCTCAAAACATGATTTGACAACAGTTTTTCACAGCTAAACACAAATGAAGGATTGCTCAAGAGAGAGAAGTCCACACTTGGTTGGAGCTCAGCGTCAATTTCTGACAATCTAGCTCCATTTATCATGCATCACTAATCGGAAAAATCCAGTTATCAATGGATTATGGGAAAGATTAATTCAGGTTTGTCTTCCATGACTGGGTCAGAATACATATGCCATTCATTTTTTACAGCTAAGACAACTCAGTGCCTTGATGTGATGTCCCTTAATATTCCAGAACAAACATTCTAAATCCATGTGTACACCTGCAAATTGAAAGAACTTCTAAATGCAGCTGGAGGAAAAAGGATGACAGATTTCCATTATAGATTTGGGAAGCCAAAGAGGAGAAAAAAGAACAATAAATATTGCCAGTACACATAAAGGTAAATGTAAAGGTGCATCCCACAGCTCTCCATTTCAGAATACCAAATATTCTCTCCTCCAGACTTGGATCCGGCATTCTCCATGTCTCTCCAGCAGTGCTGTAGGAAGCTGAGTTCAGGTAAATCTGATACAAATAAATTTGGAAAGATGCCTACAAAAAATCACTGGGTGCCTGCAGAGGCCCTCCAAGTCTGAGACACACACACAAAACTCAGCTGGACACAGCCCCAGCAGCAAACCTTGCTCAGCTCCTCACCCTGCAGCCAGCCTCAAACCCACCTCACTACCCAAGGCCTTGTGTGCCCTGCCTTCTGTGCTGCTCTTACCAAAAAATTGCTTTGGAATGTCTTGAGGAGATGATTCCTAACCTGAATTAAGATCATCTTTCCCAATTTGCTGATATTGCAGGATTTAGAGCATTACTTTTTTTTTCTTTTCACTAAGCAATGTCAGGCTGATTTAAACTAGTAGCTAAAGGCTATGACTTAAATTAAAAGATTAGTAGGTCAAGTCAAGAATGTGAGATACAGAGCTAGATCACAGTTTTCCAGCCAGCACTAATGCACACGATATGACCAGGAAAAAGCATTGTCAGAAGCATCAATGTGGGTGGAGTCACCAAGGTCTGCAGGCCAAGTCAACAAAGATGAGATGAGGGGAAAATCTCTAACACATGTATAGGTTGTCCCATTTCTTGGTTCAACCCCTGTCATCCCTCCTTCCTCTCCTACTTTCACCTTTAAAGCAAGCCTGACATCAAAAATAAGTTATAAGCTTATAATAAACCCTTCTTATAGGTGTGCATAAATTAACATCTCAGTACTTCTGCTGACAATTGAGAATGCCAAGCAGCAGAATGATTATCACCATCACTCAAGTTCAGGTCTCTGGTAAAACCTGAAAGGACTGGGGCTGTTCTTAGCATGAGAATTTAGCACAAGTGCTACTCAAGACTGCACAGAAAGATGTCAGGCATCACAATTAAATGACATGTAGAAAAAACAAGGAAGAACCTCCTTAGCACAAAACTGGGCAGCAATCTTTCCTGCATGACATGCTTGACACATGGGTGGAAGGAGACCAAAACTGGTTTGAAATTTCGTTATCACAACTTTACAAGCAAAAGAAAACAATGCCTAGAACTGATCAAAAATAAGGCTTAAAGCACCTGCTGCCTTGTACCCTTATGCTGCGTGGGTGTTAAATGCCACCACACTAATCTATTAGCACAGCAGATATAAATATCTCAACTATAATGGAGTTTCCCTAATACATCCTAAAATGCCACCACAGTTAATCCCCAAGCACAGAGTCGCTATTGACTCCACAGTTCAAGTGCATTCACCAGGCAGAATAGAAATAGTTACAGTTCCTTTTGTCTTATTTCACACACATGGCTAAATAGAGACTGTCTATTAAAAAAAAAAAAAAAAAAAGAAAAGAAAAAGAACTGTTTCAGGATGGTTTACAGCTAAGTCTGACACTGTTCTGCAGTGCAATGCAACAAAGCAGCTTCATGCACATTCAACAGGAATGATTCCTGCTGTGGTTCAAGTAATAAACAGCAAAGAAAGTTTAAATTGTGACTTACCACGGGGCACCATATATTCGGAATCCTTTAACTGTTACCTCTGAATCTTGTAAGTAAATACTATTTGTCAGGAGTGACTGAACATTGTCAAAGTCCTCTGGTTTCAATTTGGACACAGAGGGAAAGCGGTAGTAATCTTGTTTAACAAGGTCTGCCATGAATTCCTTATCAAATGTCAGTTCATGATTCCCAGCAATCACTATTTTATATTCATATGGTAGGTTTCCTGAAATAACAAAAAAGAGGACTTAATTAGCACATTTCCTCCCACAGCAGCGACGCTGGCACAATAAGCAGACAGCTAGCAGTGACAGAGAGCCTGAAGCACCCGAGGCCTGGGTGCATCTCCGTGCTGGGCACAAAATACTGATGCTGCTTCTCCTGCACTCAGTAAAGGTGTCAAAAAGTACAGGCACAGCACACACAGCAACACCATCACAAAGGGCCTGGACTGCAGAGCTCAACAAAACCAGCTGGTAGGTGGCAAACCAGCTCCAAAGGTGGAATAAGGCACCACTGCTGAATTATTCACTAAATGTGACAATGAGGTCTTAATCCAGGTCAGTCAGTCCCTGTCCCCAGGAGGGACCTGCAGTGAGGTACCTGGGTGTCTGAGCAGGTAGGTGACCAGGATGCCTTCCATCTATGCTGTTGGTTTTTAAATTATGGCGTTATTTAGATTAATTTGTATTCCAGTGGCATTTATTCAAGACCTAGTCTATTCTCCAAAGCTTCAATTCATTTGCAATGTCCTTGTATAGTATTATTATTTTTGTTATTATGTTTATGGCAGTATCTCATCTCTGTAAATGTACACAAGCAGAAGCAACCATGAAACTCAGGCAAATAAGACAAACTAGGAAAAAGGAAATGTGATTAATTCATTTACCATCAGAGTCAGAAGTAAAGAATTACATGTTTGCTCCCCTCAGTTCAGGGGAATTAATACCATTGTTTGGAAGGAGGCATGGATCATGCTCATGGAGCCAGATTTTTGGAGTTCAGAACAGATTTTCAAGCACTTGGTACCAGAAATCAGTGCCAGATCTTCCAAATAAACATACTGGGTACTGAGCTCCCTTAAAAATACAGTCCCATACTGTGGTGTCTTCACAGAAGTTAGGCTCTTTTAAAAAATCTGTCCCACTGTGGCTTGCCAAAAATCACACGTAAGATTGCATCAAAGCTGACTGCTACTGCCTTCACAATAAGCCTGATTTCTTAGTCTCATACCTTATCCTTCATTTTGGTGTTTATTACTAATAATCATTTTGAAAACCAGGATGCCTTCCATCTGTTTGTCTTAGGTTTTTGTGTTTTTTGGTTTGTTTTTGTTTTTTGTTTTTGTTTTTTTCCATACAGGCAGCAAAATAATGTAGAAATCTATGGGTTTGTCTTCCAGTTCTGGAACTCCCAACATCTGTCCCAGGGAAGACAGAATAAGACGTGTTACATTTCTTGTGGGTACAGTTCTCCTAAATAGAAGGGGCTTTGCTGGCTTAAAACTTGTCTTTCAACTTTTGAAACTGTTTAGGTTTGTGTTCTTTTTTAAGGTAAGTTTCAAAGTAAAGCTGTAAGTATATACAAAATTAACTTTCCCCTAAATAAGACTTACAGGGGAACCAGTCAAGACCCTCTGCTTTTCAATATTTACAGCACAGAAACAGGAATTACGCAAGCTATGTGTGCAGATATCATCTTTGCAAAATTAGTTAATTTTGGATAGAAAACCAAAAAGCTACAAATCCCCTGAAAAACCAAGCAGACTATGTTTTTCATAGACACCTCACGTCTGAACAAAATACAGCTTGTACATATTCATAACTCTGTGTGGTGCTGCATTAGAATAAAAGCTGGGGAGATGCAATAAATGCTCCTCTACAGTTTTTGACTCACTCCTTTCCCACTTTCCTCCCCTTCCCCATCTCTGCTACGTGCTGCTCTGCAATTCTTTTTTATTTAAAAACTCTATGTGGCAGGTGCCTACAATTCCTGCTCTCTGTGACTCCTGGGCACAAGACAAAATTGCTATTTTCTCTTCTCCCAGGAAACATAAAGGATACCACCAGCATGAAATTTGATACACTTGTCGTAACCATCAATCCCCCCAAACAAGCTAGGTGTGATAATATTCTCAGAGAAGTAGGGTGGAGAAGTTAAATTCAGGTTTCTACTAAGTTATCAACATTTGCCTGTTTTAACAGAGAAAATTCTTCCCCTTACTGGATAGATGTCCAAGCTTTACACTTTCATTTATTTTGGTAGACTTGAAAACCAGCACCTTTTGCTGATATTACGCCCAATTAAGCCTGGAGCATTTTTGCTCAGAGTAAACTTTTTTTTATCTTGACATTTTAAAAATAAAGGCTTACTTTGAAGACACACAGGACATGCAAAGGCAAACCAATGGTGACATCAGTAATTATTAAACATATAAATATGTTATATAGTTTATACAGGTTATGTAAGCACCTGAGATCAGTAGGGGAAACCCAGACAGTATTTCTTGCAGCTGGTGTGAAGACAGCTGTTGATATTTTTAGGACTAAGGAGAAGCTCCACTTGGTCATTTCTTGCGAGGAGGCACCGGGGAGCACTGGCAGGGAACCCAGGGCATGGCCCCACCAACAAAAACTCAGGACCAACACCAGGACCAAGGAAAGAGGCAAACCAGGCCCCCCAGGAGAGGCACCCAAGGTCACCAGCACCCACCCTTGCTCTCTGTTTCAGTGGAGCTGCACCCACTGCCCGGGAGCTGGAGAGGAACCAGAGCTGGCTGTGGGTGTGACAGTCACCAGGGCAGCCTCCCCACCCTGCAGCACCCAGACCTGGTGGGCTGCACTCTGCATTTCTGCCTGCTGCAACATTTGCCACAGCAAAGGCACCCAGGCCTGGCCTTGCTCCCCACCCAGGTCCCCATCACCAGTCACATCTGCTTCTCCTTCTCTGGTGCTGGCCCAGGAGCTGGCAGTGAGCAGCACCACCCCTCAAAAGGCAAACACATCAAAAGCCAGGACCATGCAAAGGCAGGGCAGCAGCAAGAGGAAGTCTCATTCAATTCCTGTCTCTTCCCTGAGGAAAGACTGTACAGCACTAATCACAGTAATAAATCACCTGCAATCAGATTAGCTATTTGTTCATCACATTCTGGTTTTCCCTCCTTGAAAAGCCCTGTGGCATTGCACAACATCCACTGTCTCTGATAATATTTCTGAAATATTTTGGTATGTTTTCTTTTGGCAGACCTGCCCTTTGTCTATAATCTGTTGACCTTGTGTTTAATATGGAAGCATAAACAGTCATCTTCAAAAATCTCCTGCTCCATGGTAATTTAGTTTTATCTTGAGCAGATTAATCTCTGTGTATCTGCATCAGTGCTGCCTGTACAGCACAATACACAGGTTGAAAGGCATTTCCTCATTTTCCTTCACTAAATCTTTGTTAGCTACATTTGGTCTTTATTAGTCTGATTTCCTAACTATCAAATCTTCCATCATGCATCAGTAACATT
This sequence comes from Daphoenositta chrysoptera, assembly GCA_013397915.1. Classification (NCBI taxonomy): domain Eukaryota; kingdom Metazoa; phylum Chordata; class Aves; order Passeriformes; genus Daphoenositta; species Daphoenositta chrysoptera. The sequence goes on along the minus strand of VZRO01002165.1, from coordinate 53,976 downwards.
ATTCATTCTCATTTATACTGTGACTCTGGAAAACAGTTAGAAGAATCCTTTTCCAAACTAGAAAAAGTGTGATCTGTTTGCTGGGCCGAGCACTTTGGAAACCCCAATTATTAACTTCCAGCATAATAACTGAGTTTATTTAAAACACTTAAATACTTAGCAGGTGAGATCAAAAGGCTAAAATTACAACAACCAAAAATGACCAGGGCACTAAGTCTGTGAAGTAGAGTCACTTATACTGGAGTATTTGAAACCCATATTTATGTGTATATACACACACACAACAGGGTGTGCATATGTGTATCTTCAAAATATGTCTATTATTTTGGTTAAGATGTTTTTCAACATCTGCTCTCAACAGTACAAACAAGGGCACAATGTAATCATTGATCAAGAAAATCCTGCAATTAGACAAGTTGTTCTCTTCTGGAAGCCAAAAGGTCAATATTGCTCCTGCTCAAATAAGGCAACAATGGTTAACTCTGAATGACTTGTAAAAATGGAATTGTTTACAGTAAATACATTAATCGGGGAGTGTCAGAAAATTTCTGTGACTTCTGGTGTAACAAATCAACCTCGAGCTACAGTCCCAAGCACCTTTGTCCCCCAGTGGTTCATCTTTACTCCTGTGCCATGGCACCTTCCTGCCAACACAAGGATTTGGTGGGCACAGAGCAGAGTGGATCAGGAAACTGCTCCAGATGAAAACTGATGCAGCAAAAAGGAGTGGGGACCTGGGAATGCTGCTAAGGCAGGGCTTGTATCACTGGCTGCAACCACTTACACCACTTCCAAGTGTCAGCTGAAGAACAGACTGACTTTAAATATATCTATTACATGGGACAATGGGGAAGCTTGGGGGACACGGGGTTGTGGGGGTTTTTAACCTATGTAAGTAGTTGTTTCAGTGGGTTTCTTTCAGTTCACCTTAAGCACTTGGATCCCAGGAAGCCTTAATCTGTTGAACAACCATTCCCATTTTAATAGCATGCTTCATATGAGTACAGTTTAGTCACACAACCCAAGTTCTGTAGAGCTGCCAGACATGAAAAGGAGTCTGCCTGGCAGTGAACGTTAACTGCTGAGTCCCTATAAAAATATAAAATCACATTATTTTTCCACTACTGTTACCTGCAAACCCTACAGGGAAGTAGGGGAATAAGAAATAATGTGATGCTAGCTGTCTATAGAGTGGTAGAAACCTGTATTTACACACAAATGATATGCAAGTGCTTTTGATGTGAAGCTCTGAATATGCATACGCATGCATTAACTATTCAAACCACACAACACTTCCATGAAACATGAAGCTTTTTTCATGCCTGTTTCATAGCCTCATAAACCCTTTGGCCATATGCTGAGAAATAGGCTGAGAAACCTTGAAGTATAAATCTTAGCCCCCTCAGAAAGAGGGAAAACTGCACAAGAGAGAGAGAGATGTGTGTACAAGTGAATCATCTCAAATTTATGGTGTGTTGTACACGCCTCGAAAGTGCAAAACTGGTCATGGAGCATTCACCTATAACCAACCCATAAATGTCCAGGGAAGGAGCAGATTTTGTGTTGCTCCTACAGACTTCCAGTCCCCACAGCTGCAGCTGCAGAGGGCAACCAGCACAGCCCAGCACTGGTGAGCAGCCCTGCAGCTCTTCCTAGAGAGGTTCCTCTTGGAAAGCCCTTGGCATCACAGGGCCATCCGTGGTTATTCTCTCTTCCCAGCCTTTACAGCACAATTGCAACACACAGAGGCTCCTTTCAGCTTTTTAAAACAAAGACAGAATATCTCAAAGGCTTTGATTTCTCCCTCAGCAGCAACAAGTGAGTTAGAGTGTGTAAGTACAGTTTTACAGACCCGAGCTCCCACGGGATAAGCTGGACTTATCCCACCAACAACCCACTTCAGGTACAGAGATCCAAAACTGGGTGAGAAAAACAGCTGTTCTAAGATGAGACTGACCAACTGACTATGAAAATATTTTAATCAAATCAGCCTTCACAAAAGTCCTCAGTGGAACAGCTCAAACTGGTATCAACCAACACACTGGCTGAAAACGTAGCCCATGAATTTCTATGCAGTTTAGCTCCCTGTGTCTGTAGAAACCTACACAATGAAACAATTAAAAACCAAAAAAAAAAAAAGCGCAGCAAATAAGGAACAGAACATGCACAAAACCAGAACATGCTTCTAAAACAGTACAAAGAACTGAAGATCTCTCAAAATCTTCCCTGTCAAAAGTATTCCACCATAAGTTCAGATGCCGGTTTTGTTTTGTTTTTTTTTTTCTTTCCCTCCAGCTCTGGAGAAAAGAGAAAATAAAGGCAAAACACACATGGACAACACAGCAAGAGGAGAGGATGAATGAAAATTTAACTGTTTTGCCTTTATGCAAAGAAAACATCAGATCGCAGCACAGGGAGAAGCAAAGGCTGAGACCCTTGAATTCCTGTGATAAATCCAACGCTTGTACATTAAAGCTCCCCTTTGTTGAAAACACTGTTAGACACAACAAAACAGAAATGTTAGGTAAGTGCAAGCTCTGCCTCTGACCTTTCCCTCTGTAACCGTCAGGCTTCATTAATTTTCACAAGGCCTGACAGCTCCAGCGTTAATACTCACACTTGCGGATCGAGCCACACAGCAGGTTCAGAGTCTGCTGCCTTCTCCTCTGAAACTCATGCATTAGGATTTCTTCCATGCTGGCAATGGAAAACCAAGTCTAAGAAACATTAAACACAAAAAACTACGTTACAATAATGCCAAGGGTGAGTCATAAACCCATGAAAGCAAGGAAGCACTGAGGGAATCTGGCCTGAGCAGTGCCAAGGTGCTCCGGGCGCTCGGCCCTTCCCAGGGGCACAGGCACTGCAGAGCAGGGTGATGCTGCAGCACTGCTGCTGCCCAGCACCAAATGCTTCCACTCCTTCTCTCTTCCACGAGTAAATGTGGTGGTTTTTGCACAACGCTGGGCCAAAACATCCCCAGGTGCAGCACGAACCCCGCAGCAGGGCCGGGTGCACTGCATAACCCACTCACCGTGCTCTGACATTGGGGACAATTCCTTGCTTTTATGTTTTTATGTCTCAACCATAACATTATTCTAATGTAACTGTTTGTGATTAATATCTTCCTCCTGTCTGTTAAAATGAAAAATGCAGCACTACGCAAGCGACACGCTTTTGTTTCCCTTCAGTGTTCCACGGCTTCCTTAGCGTTATTCTGATATAACTTGTCCTGGGTTTTGATCTCCAGCTTGTTTTGAACTTCACCAGGCTGCTGTTATCGAAACACCTTTAATTTTTTTAAACATGGAAAGCTTCACTAAAGTTTTAACAATTAATATATGATATTTCTTTGTTTTGAAACGGAATCTGAAGGTTTTTTCAGTCTAACCTCAAAAGCAAAAAAAAAAAAAAAAAGCCTCCAGATTTTGCAGCTCACAGCACTGCCAACTTTAGGTGTAAAAAGTCCCCCCAAATTGACTTTAAAATTATGAAATCTGAAACGCAAGCAGCACAGATTGCTTGCTAGTCCCTGGAAAGGCTTTCTTTTCAGGCTTTTAATTATGCAACCTAAAAGATAGAGCTTTCAAGAGGAAAAAAATAAAAAACCACGTAACTTAAAATCAAAGGAGCTGGCAGCTGTTAAATTTATCTTTAAATTTAGCAAATTCTGACACACCACCCTACCTGGAAATCTCAACAGCCTTGTTTGTCCCTTTCATTTTTTCAAGTGGTTCTTGCATTAATGGTAGTTCCTGCTCCCTCCTCTTTCCCAGAGCAGAACAATCCCATGGCTGTGCTGTGTGCCCCTTCTAAGGGATCCTTTAAGGGAATTGATGCTCACTTTGAAAAGAATAAGACATTTTCAGGCAAGAACAACTTTTGTCTGGCAGAGCTGAAGGGTGTTTCCCTAAACAGAATTACTCCATATTTTCAGCTACAGCGACACTTGCATCAACCCCCTGCAGTTTAGGGTCTATGGTGCACGTGTACTGTAAATACAGAGAAATATATTCTGTTTTGTCCAAAAGAACTTTAGATTTTCTCTTGCAGTCAAGATCTTAATGTACCGGGGCTGACAAATTTTAGACCAATTTCAGCACATTGTGTGGTTTCAAATGGCTGCGACCTTGAACTCCAAATAGTAATGCTGAGAACTGGAACTTAATCTCTGCCTTCACAGTGCCAGCAGGGCTAAGTAGAAATGTCCTCCTTGGACTTAATTTAGACTTAATTGAAAAGGAACATTTTTGGTTACTATTACATTAGGCCAAAATATAAAAATGAACCCTAATACCATCTAAATCTAATAAGAGAAAGGCATCTCTCTTTCAAAACTTTCAAAGCATTCTCTATAAATGCATCACAGATCAATTTACATGGTACTTTTGCCAATAAGCAAAACAAAATCACAGGTTCCAATTGGCTTAACTCATATTGGAAAGCGCGAAAGCAAATGCTAGAAAATGCAATTACTGCAAACAAACTCCATTTTCTCCACTCAGGAGGGAATTTCAGAGAACATTTTATTGCCCTCAAATAATATTTCTAAAGGCATCAATACACAATTCTATTTTCTTTTCGGAGTCTTCCACACTATATAACCTAATCCTCCATAAAGAAATTCACCAGATTTTGAAAATAATATATTGGCTGTTGATATTACCTTGTGCACACACATACTGTATCAATTTAAATTATTTTTCTCCAGGAATCTTAAGGATATAAAAAGCAACTTCCAGTGCCTGATGCAAACAGATTTGGACCTATTTCCCATAACATACCCTTTGTCTCTGTAAACTACAATTCCAATTAAGTCTTTTTTTTCCCCCCTAAAATAAATGAATAAAGCCACCAAAAAGGAGGTCATCTTGAGAAACAATTATACAGAAAGTAATTAAGCTAATCATAATTATCACAGACAATGTCTTGGTATTTTAATGTACATGTATTTTCACACTGCAAAAGGCCAGGGAAAGCTAAGGACAAGACTTTCCAGAAAAAGTGAAATCTTTATTTAAAAGAGAAACAAGGTTTGATATCAATTCTTAGTGAAGGAAATGAGAATTATGAATGCAGGACCCAGATCTAGATTCTGCCCCAAATTCTTCTACCTTACTGACAGGGCCCTTTAAACAAGCAGCAGAACTTCCTTTTCTGCCCACACACCCCTATCAGGATCCTTCCAATATCTGCCCACCTATCTTAATATGAACAAATAAATACACCAGCCAGGGAAACATATGATCACCAAAACATTTTCCTGTTTCCCAAGTCTTTGAGCTTGTTCCCGTTATTTGTTTTCTTGTTTTCTCATTTTTTAGAAGAAAATCTCTGAGACTTACAAATGCACAAAGTAGTAGGAAATCACCTTCCTCTGTCTCGCAGCCTGGAAGAGCCTAGTCAGTATTTCTGAAAAAAATCCCTCCAAATATCTCCTTTTTTCTGTATTCCAGGAAGGTATTCAGAGCATATCTTATGAAGAGAAGAATCTCAAAATATACAAACAAGAAACTTCAAAAAACTATACTCTTTCCATGATACATTATATTCTACATAACGTCTTGATTTTATACATGGAACTGAAATCCTTCCTTTAAAATTATGATTTTTGAATATATTGTTGGTAAACTACAAAACATACTGGGGTTCATAATTAACCAACTATCAGTGCTAGTGTAATGTGGATAAATATCCATAATGATAAGGGAAAAGATAAAAAGCAGGGATAGCAAGAATAATCACAAGGAAAATAAACCTAAAGAGAAGAAATAAGATAAAATGTTTTTTAAATATCCCAAGGGCTTTAAATGCATGAACTACTGCCTAAAAGCAGGGCAACAGCTTTTTAATAACTCCAAGAATGTAACATTCTCCAGTGTGCAAAAGCAATTAGCTGCTTTTGAGATTTTACCCTGTGATCAAGGCTTGTGCTTTTATTTGTAAACATTAAAGTATAAGAAGCAAGTTTGATATTCAAAGGTAGTTTTAAACATATTTTCATGTGGCAGTGCTGATGCTTGTTGGGAATTGTTTCTTCCTTTTCTAAGTTGGAAGAAAAATCTGAAGCTTGAGCTAAACTCCACTTCTAGAGTTCAATATTCATGTAACAACAACACTGTGCTCCAGAACCACCTCCATGGTCCTTTTCCGAAATATTTATGGAGGATAAAACACAGGGAGAAAGTGCACAGAGAATGCAAACAGAAATTACAGTAAATTAAAATATTCGGGCAGGTCTTTAGGAACCTCCAGTATTATTTTCTGAACCCCACGTTTAAATTTATTATTCTAAATAAAGCTAAACATTCCATTACAGTCTTTCAAGATGAACTTGGATACCAGGAATCTCCTGAGCCCCGTAAGGAAATTCCTTTTAATAACCCAGCTCACAGAGAGGTTTCTTAGCTACTAAAAGAGACAACCAAACCACTCCAGCTGTATCATGTTATTACAAGGAACCGAATTCCTCTAGTGCAGGTTTTTTTCATGGCCATCTAGAATTCCCTGAGCAGAAGGGCACACAGCCCCAGACACCTTCCCTGTGAGTTTAAGCACAGGGACAAACACTGAACACCAAAAGGAGAGAGAGAAGGAATCTTGAAGCCTGATAAATGTTTAGAGTGGAAACTAAAGACATTGGTGCCAGTGATTTCTGAGTTCCTGTCTCACCCCTGCTACTGGTTCTTGCCACCTCCTCTTTTCTACTGGCTTTGCAGAATTTCAATTACCAACTTATTACTGGTTGTAATTTATGTTTCAGCATCCTGGGACCCCACAACAGATAGTTCAAGTTCAGACTGAAGTTTTTTTAAGAATCCAAATCTTTGAATTTCAGTGCAGAAACCTATGTGCTGAAATACCTCCTAATTGTCCTTCCAAAGGCAGGGCAAAACAGAAGAATGAAAAACAGTGTAGGTAATGTAAACTGCATTCTGCAATACAGTTTGCATGCTTTTATTTGTGACAGAATTCAGGTAAAACTCTTGATCTTTCCTGCCCTTGTTACAAGGAGATAGGCCCTGTGCTGCTGCCATCTCTGCTCTTCAAAAAAGATAATTGTAAGCCACTAACCTAGGAGTGAAATGTTTTTAAATCCAGTTAAATTGAATGTGTGAGATTTACGGTACTTATCGTTGTGCATTTGAATTTACAGTAACATTTTCACAAGGTGCTTGAAAATCTGTCTGATGCAGCATCTGTACTTTAGTGCAGAGGAGTACACTGAGAATTCTGGTCCACGAATAAATATTTCTTTATAATTAAATGCTATGGTTAATTGTTGGAGCATGCAGTTTTTCATCTAGTGTGCTTTCTGCAGAGTAGGGTCGCTCTTGAATTACTCATTTTAGCCATCTTTTCTAGCCTTTAAAACACAAAATGGGATGAGAAACCCGCTGTAATAAGGCATGATACACAGACTAAGTTTTGCTGAATAAAGACACAACAACAGTTAATCGGAGCCGGTCATAAAGACAAAGCATTCAGAGAGCAGCTATTTCAGTCACTTAGACAAAGGTAACAATTTATTCCTTATTTATACTCCTTTCTGCTAAGGTTTTGCCCTCTCACCTCGCAGGCCAGCACCATTGTTTTCACAGCTGGCCGCACGGAAGCAGTTGTTTGTGAAGAGCTCTACTGCTTCCACTGGAGCTGTACACACTCTGGTACCTCCCTCCAGTGCCAGACCCCTTCTAGCACAGAGCAGAGGCTCTTCCCCGTGCAGCCTGGATGCCCACCCCTGCAGGGCATCCCCTCCTGCCTTGCCCACTCCAGCTAAAGGCACAGGATTGTCATTTACAGCAAGGAGACAGCAAAAGGTGAGCGGATTTCTGTACAGCGTGGATTGCTCCGCACGGGGTTTCATCAGGGGACATCAGTCCAGGACCTTTACTCTCAGGACAACAAGTATGGCTACAGATACATTATTTTATTCCCAACAACCACTGAAAATTGCAGCAGGGACAGAGGAGGGTAGAAAGAAAACAATTAGCTGCTTTTGAGATCAGGAGACATCTGCACAAAACCGCAGCAAACTTGGTGTCTGCCTTGCAGCTTTTCTGCTCGTCTCCCAGTAGTGAAGGCAAATGCCAAGTGCTGCTGAGGGAGCAGGGAGGCTTCAGAGTAACATATGGGGCAGAGCAGCTCAGGGAAAAGTAAGGACATGTGGGTAATTTTTTATCATTTCCAGCTCTGTTTTAAACTAGAAGCCTTTGTGTTGGCTGGTTACACCAAAAAAATGTAAAGGCAACATTCAAGAGAAAAGGAGCTACTGCACTCTGATGCCCAGCCTGCCCTGTAATGTGAAAGCTTCTGGTTCATTAGAAAAGATGCACATAATTCTGAGGTCTTTATGGTTCACTCACCAAAAATTACAGAAACTCAAAGTACAGAGTGTTCCTGAGCTCTCATTTCCTAATTTTATTAACTCAAGGAGAGATGAAGCTCTGGAAAAAGCAGGTGAAAAAAAGCAGGTCTGGTACTTTTTATCCCTGTGCTGTCATTTGTCTCCCTCTTCTTTGTAGTCCCCATCCCGCCCCCAGTTTGATGTTGTTTTGTTCTCCCCTGTGTTGGCTTTCCATCTTGCCTCTCTCCACACACTGCTGTCCCCTGGTGTGCTGCTTTGTTCCTTTTCCACTAAAGGTACCACCAGGAGCCAGCCAGGGTTTGGTGACTGTCACCTCTCAGCTGGGCTGCAGGACGAGAAAAGAGACCAGAACAGCTCGGTCAAGTGAGGCACTGCAGTGACCTGAGCCTCAAAGCTGTCACAAATCCTGAGAAACTCCCTTGCCAGGGCTGTGGAAGGGCCACCACAATCCAGCCCTGCCGTGAGCCCGGTGCTGAGCCTGGTCTGGTGCCACCAGGGCTGGCCAGGAGAAGATGCTGCCCGTGGGTCCTGCAGCCACCCTGCAGAGCAGGTGCCATTATCCCCATCCTGCCCAGGGTGACAGAGCAGGACAAAAAAATAGAAGTTCCTTTTGGAGAAGGCGTTCTCTTGTTTTTCTCCCCACTACCAGAGTTCCCACAAATATAACACCCGTCCTCCAAACCAATATATTCCCTAGATACACGTAATTAAGATTTGAAGCTCTCCCAGCAGGCGTGACAGGGCTGGATGGGAGAGGTGGAGTTGCACAGGTCTTTCTTTCACAGCCCTTTTGTGCCCAGACACATCCTTCTGATGCAGGATTTGCCCAAGCTCAAATTCTCAGCTTCAGCCTGCTGCAACAAGAGGGTTAATTAACAAGCTACGCAGGCTGGTTATAGCCAGCAATAAGCAGCTCTCCATTTTTCTTTAAGAAAAAAAGAAGTCAGTAATTCTTGGAACATTTATTAACCCCCTACAATAGGCAATTACTGTAAGATAAAGGTCTGCCAGTCTTGCATTACCATAAATTGCTGCATGTTGCTTTTCTAAAGCACAGCAATGTCCACAACCAGTGTGAATAAATGCTAACATTTGAGTTTTAAGCCTGATTCAACCCCCTCGATCGAACACTTTAGCAGGTCTTCACTCTCAGTGGCTCTTTTGGCCACAAGAAAAATAATCATTTTATACAAGCCCAAAAAACCCAGGATGGTATTTCACTGATATACTGGTTTGTAGCTGAGTTTAAGGTAATCTCACATATTTCCTAACATGCAGAACTGAAAAGAGGAAGGCGGGTGGGAAGCACAAAACCCAAAGATCGTTCCTGCTGTCTACTAGGTTTTGTAGTCACATACAACATAAAAAAATAGTGGGCAATAAAAAAAAAAGAAAAAGGCTTTGTAATAGACAGAACACTGCCAACCAGCTTTAAATTGAATTACACAGCCTGCTAATCTTTATGATGAAATAAAATTTCTTTGAACACTACACATTATACTAAAATCCACAGTGCTTTCTCCACAGCCCCAACCCCTCTCTGCTCAAAGCAACTCCTCCACCCCAAAACCATTGTTCTTTCCAGCCTGGAATGCGATGCTCTACTAACAGAAAGACTTATTTTAATTAGCTATTGCTAATATGGTGTGCACGGTGTGAAAATTTAGGAGAGAAGTATTTTTGCCCTTTGTATTTTTGATGCAACATTAAATTTGCGAGTGAAGAAATAAACTGATGGTGTACAAAGAATCCATCCTTTGACTGCTCTCCACTGAAATCATTCTCATTACGATGTGTGGCTGTGGCAGCAGCACTGGAGGAAGAATCTGATGAAAATGTCTATAAAAGTTTCTATTTCAGTGGCATTCGTTGTTTCATGCCTGGTCAATACAACAGCCATAAATCTCTTTTTTGTTTCAAAGCGGATTTGCAGGAAAGGGGGACTTGAAAGGAAAAATTATTTGGGGTTTTTCATAAATTTGGTTTTACTATATAGCTTGTTATAAGAAACCTGACCATCCCCTCCCCCTTCTAAGACAACATTAGCAGCCCAGGGAAGCAGATCCAAGAAATGACCAAGCAATTATTGTGATTGAAAATCCATTCAAGAAATGTGCAATTCTTTGCAGTGCTCACTGGCTCCTTTCTTTCATTGAAAATTACCAAATGAATATATTAGTTTAAACTTATAAAGAGCCACTCACTCCAGAACATTATTCTCTTTGAAAGCCCATTTTACCTGAGCCAAGTTTTCTAATGGCTGTCAAATAACACCTTTATATTTGGTTTGACTGACCATGGCAATTCGTAAAGGGAATTTTACACTTTAGTAGCAAACACAGTTTAAAACCCCTCCGTTTCTCTACAGACCATTAGGAGACAGCAAAAATAGATTTTTGTGAAATAGCTTTATGAAGAATTGCCAGGAATAACAAGAGCAGAACAAGAAAGAACTGATCAGATATGAATGAACTTACACTGCTCCTCAGGCATAAATTCCATTTTAGTCAGTGGCAATTTTACTGCCCCAACATTCATTTTATCCAATTGCTTCTATTTTACCTTTTAAGTTGTACTTCTGGGGTTCTATTTCCCACAAAGCATCTAATATCTGACCCAGAGCAGAGGATAAATATGAAGAAGAAGCTATTATAACCGTGGCACAAAAGGAGAATTTTGTACTTTTTCCTACTTTTGTTTTCACATTTCACTATAGGTTGCTACATCAAGAAAAATTATTCAGCCTATTACCAAAAATCAAAATGGCTGTATTTTCCCACTATTTTACAAATACATTAAAATGAAACATTCAAACTATTTTTGTATTCCTCTAAGCAGAAAAAACAAAGATAAAATTAGTAATAGTATATTATAAGAAGGTATATGCAAATAAAAGCTGAGCACTGATGATTAATTCAGTCAAACCATATGGGAATTGAAAACTAAGTACAAACGGGAATTTAACCACGACATTAAACACAGTTCGAGTTAGAACAAAGGAAATATTCTTAAGTATTAATATGGCAATAAAACCTATATAAACTAGGAAGAAGTTTTTTTTAAACTTTATGGTAAAGACAGAGTGAGACACATAACGCAAAGAACTACTAAATAAGTAAAAAACCCACAAAACTCTGAAGGTTCTGGATTTCATGTTATAAAATCTGGGGGATTTTTGAAAATATAATATAATAATATAATATAATAATAACACAATATAATATAATATAATGTTGTATTACATTATATTATATTAAATATATTAGAATATTATTAATATAATATATTATTAATAATATTATTAATATAATACAATGATAATATAATAATAATATAATAATACAATATTCAGCACCTGGAGCACTGAGCCTGCAGACACACCAAAGCTGGGTGTGCAGGGCACCTCCAGGTCTCTGGCACTCTCTGTTCAGAGCATTTCTGGAGGAGGCAGCCGAGCCACACAGAGCCCTGGTGGTGCCAGGGGGACAGAGAATGGCACCTGCAGCAGAGGAGTCTCCTGTCCCCAGCACCAGCTCAAACTCTGACCGAGACATCTCCATCCCACCCCAGCGTCTGAAACCTCAGGGGGCTTCTCACCAGAGCCACCACAGGGGACAGAGCTGTTTTCAAAATTAGACTAATAAATTTTCCAGGGAGTTGTTTCCCCCTCTCCCAGAACAGCTGTGCAAAACTCACACGCACTTACAGGATTAAAGCTACCTCAGCGTTTTCTTTCACTTGCAATGAATGCAATTTTTTTTTTCAAGTGCTCAGAGTTTTGTTCATCAAAACGGTATTTTATGTTTAGTCAATTATTCATTCTAGCTGTAATAAGAAGAGCAATATAGAGTTCAAAATATGCTCCAAAGGGTAAAAACACATATCAGAAATAAATCAATTTATAAAAAAGGAAGATATTTGTTTTTATTGCCGCAATTTTACTTTAAAATATTCACAAGCTTCCTTCTGCTTCTAAATTACCCCACAATACTTCGAGCTAATATCCCTCTGAATCTGGAGAAATTTAGAACTTACTGGTTTGGGTTTTTTTTATAAAATAGTGTGATGTCAGATGCCAAAATAATTCACATCAGAAATATACTTTGACAGAGCAAAAGCCCTCAAGAACAAACACTTCATCACACTGAAACTGTTCTCAGTGTACATTAGTAAAAGGAACACACTTACTCTAAACCCTAAATGAACCATGCCTGGAGAGGAGATGAAGCCAGATAACTCAGCCAGACCAGAGAGATTGAGAAAGGATAAAAGTGGAATGTGACCCTGCATTTTTAAACAGTGATAAGAAAAAAGCTTGATCTTACTATTATACTATTCTGGTACAGTTCATTTTTTTTCAAATTGAATTATGCTATCTTCAATATCAAACGCATTCTGGCAGGTGTCTGGCTTAACAGTTTTGAATATTATTTCAAATTTCCACAGCACTAATGCATAAATTTAAGTGTAGACTGGAACCAAGTGTCTGTCCACAGTTCTGAGAGCAACATCACATTTCCATTTTGTCATCTATTCCACGTAAGAGCCAGGAATTCCAAGCTGATGCTGCTATTTTCAGTAACTAATATTCACACAAAAATGAACTTTAAAATAATTGGAAATACTTTGCTAAGGACCACATCCACATATGCAGGGTGTAGCAAGAAAACCTCTGCATTAAAATTATATAATCATTCTTTTCTTCTCACTTAAAGTAACATGATCAGGGAACTACAGCACAGAAAAAAAAATGCTGATTTTTTTTTAGCTCTAGAAACAATGTTTACACTAAAGGCAAGCATATGTTACAGGGAGAGAAATATTTGTTCCAGTACAAACCCATAGATATTTTGCCACTAAACCATTTGCAAAGTTTCTACGGTCATTACCCCAAAGAAATTAAATGAAATAAACTTTAAAAAAAAAAAGCAAGACTTAAAAATCATGAAACAATCACGTTGCTAAATCCTAGAACAACTCAGGAAAAACCTAGCTAAATTCAACTTTCAGCTCCACAGACAATAACCAGCAGGAAGTTCACCTGCTGAATTTATCCAAGTCTACCACTGCAAGATTACTGCAAGATTTTCACGCAGTAATATTCTCTGAAATAGAAACCTTGCATCGGGGAAAAAACAAACAAACCAGAACCAATAAATGGACACAGTATGATATAACCACCAAAAAAAAAAGTACGAAATGGGCTATTTGAGAAAAATTTCTAAAATGAATTCAAATTATTCACACAACTAAGGATATGCACAATCAGGCCCATAGTAACTGAGCAAAATAAACATACCAATTCATTAAAGATCTATCTGCCTGAATTTATCTTTGCTTTCTCTTCAGTTCTTATGAGTTATTCAATCACTTCCCATCACCCAGAAAAGGAAATATTGCACTATGAAGACAGAGCTATAATTAGATATTCTTCTATTTCATTTCACATATATGACTGAATGAGAATGGATGGGAAAAATATGAACAGAGATAATAATAGTAAGTTGAAACATTCAGTAGAAAATATATTTGGCACAGAATAACATCTCAATTCTTCCTCAGCACGTAATGCTGTGTTTACTGCAAAATTAGTTAAGTTACTATAAGAGATTTTTAATGAAAACAATTATAAATTTAAAATAACTGTGTTTAAAGCATTAACAGTCCCTAAGGTCAAGTGATTACAGCAGTTACAAGACCCGAGGGACATGTTCACACCAAAACAAAGTGAATAAATTACCTCAGCCAGTGTATGTAATCACTAAGTGACCACAGAGGTTACTCAATGTATAAGCCCAGATGACTTCCATGCAAAACCAATAATGAAAATGTAACAGCCAAAGGGAAAAAGCATTTAACTAGCAAAAGTTGCAGGAAGGGCTGAGAACTCGGAAGTGTGGGAAAGAGAGTGTGGAAAGCAAGTTCCATGACTTGGCTGTGGAGACAAGGAAGAAGGATGAGTGTTAATGAAATGGACAGACAAGATGCCAAACATTTTTCCCAGGTGAAAGAACCAAATTGTTGCAAAGGGATTCAAGACTCAAAATATATCTAAAACTGCAGAGCTGACAGCAGTGCTCTCAGCCCTGTATAACTCTGGCACGTGTAATGCCCAGTGAAGTACAAGCAAGGCAGGAGCTCAGAATAATCAACTTTTAACTTTCCCCTTGGCTTTACTGCCAGAAAAAAAAAATTATGGACAGTTATTGTGTCTTATTTATGCCATGATATAATTCTAATGGAGGCAAACCCCTGTTTTTTAGCACAGAGTAGGCAATACAAGCTGCAGAATGAAACCCAGCTTTGATCTGGCTTCTCTCCCTCATAACATAAATGGTACAGAGGCTTTGTCTTCATCCCAGCTTCACAACACAATTGCCAGTGGAGAAAACCACACCCAAGAAAGGCAGGAAAACATTTTTGTATACAGACAACCTTGGATTTGACGGCAGTTCTCAGTGTATAGCTTTGGCATGGGGTTCCTACCAACTATGGTGAGAAAGATGCCTCCCACCACACTGAGGAAGCAAAAGGAATCCTGCTTATTCCTGCCTGCCACTGGTATGTATTTTTTTAACTACTGCACATTACCTCACATCCTTGAAGTTATAAAATCGTCACAATACACACAGTAAATGGTAAAACACAATTAACACATTTTGCAGATAGGAGTCTGAAAAAAGTGGCAAAAGGACATGCCTGACTTTAGTGTTTTGATTCCTGGTGAGGATGCACTGAAGCAAGTATTCACCAATATTCCCACAGGTGAATCTATTTGCTGTCTCACCCTGTGCCAGAAACCTAATAACTGGTATTGTCATATATATAGATGAGAAAATGCAAGTGGACTCTGTGCATGTAAAAAAAAAATTCCTCTGTATCTGAAATATGAAAGCCTGAGGCCAAAGCCAGCAGGTCCTCACACAGCCAAAGCTTCCAGTTTCAGTGAAAATGACTGTAAAATTTGCTTTCTCAGATAAATACTGTGCTGTCTTCTACAAGAACGATGCATACATGCTAAGAAAGCCCCCTGGTAATTATTGAGGCTGTAACACAACCTATCCAAAGGGTTATAATGCTTCTGTTGGGGCCAAGGACCCATGTGTTAAAAAACATCATCCTGAAACACCTGTTAGATACAAGGAATGCCAAGAGGCTTCCAACACAGCGAGATTCCCCAGGGCAGGGTGAAAGCACCCTGGCAGATGATTTGGTTTGGCTTTCTGCAGCACTGAGTGTTTTCCAAAGCCAAGCACTGGACACAGGCTCTGGCTGCATGGAAACAGCGTTTGTGAAATCACTCAGAGGAATTCAGGTGGCCAGACACTGCTCTTAGCAATGCAGTCAGGGTAGGCTGTGGAGATCTGTACTGTCCAAAAAAATTCCTCTCCTGGAGCTGCCTGGCATCTGCAAGAACTGAGCCCCGTTGAACGGCAGTGCTGCCCAGCTGCTCTGGGGAGCCAAGCTCAGTGGGACCCACGTCCCTGCAGGGAAGCTGGGACTCCCAGAGCTTTTGCCTTGGCTGCTCCTCACCAGTTTTCCTCCTCCTTCACAACACCAACATTTTCACAGGATCCCACAGAACACGCAAAAGCTGAGGAAGATGATTCCTACTGTGTCTCTTCCCTCATCCCATAGCGTATCTACCTACTTCTCCTACCACTTCTAATTTCCCATTCGTGCAATCACATGCCCAGAAAAATGGTAGTTTTGAGCTTATCAAATCTAGTATCACTTTCTAGAAATAAGAACAATAAAACTAAGTTACAGTGATATGATTAGAAAGCCCCACTCCCACATGCACAGCAACGAAAAGAAGGAAAAACACTCATTAAAATCGGGTTGTGGAAATCAGAGGAGGTCAGGTAAAAATAAGAGTATGAAAAAATGCAAAGAAGGATGACAAGACAGACAATGTAAAAGTTCTTCTATTTAAAAATTCCTTTTGTAAATCCAAACCTTCCTTACATATCTCTTGAAGGGTCAGCCAAGAAACTCCAATGCAATAAAATGATTCTGTTAAAGGCACATTGAGATGTTGCCATCACACAGCACACGAGAGAGAGAGCAGTAAAGCCCGATGACAAAGCTATGCTTTGAAATATTTTTTATATGATGTAAATTCATTCTAATGTTTTTTGAAAATCAGCTGCTCAAGCCACCTTCAGCTCTGGGTATTTCTAGACCAAGAGGTGACATGGCAGTGCCCAACCAGCCTACCAGTGGCATTTATAACAGGAGCATCCCACACAAGTTCCCCTCCTTCGTTTTGATTTTCTGCTGTTGCTGTTTAATTGCCCTCAATTCCAGCAATATGCTGTCAGGGCACTGCTGTCAAACGCAGCAGAATATGAAAGGTATTCTACCAAAGAGATGCTGGCTGCCCGAGATCAAAGTTAAAATGCCAGCACTCCAACTCAAAGGGGCAAGCACGTGAATATCACCCCCCAAAAAATTCTCCTCTTCCAAACAGTATTATTGATTCTGTCACACTGTATTGTGGGAAGGACTTTCATCATTTCCAAGTACAGTGTAACTTCCAGCGCTGCTTTAAGTTATAGTAAACCCAAAACACAGCGAGCAGCAGTTTTGGCTGTGGATATAAAACCCCTCAGCATCAACTAATGGGACACTGTACCCTTTGTATGAGGTGCCACCACCTCCTCAGCACTCCCATAGGGCTAAACCACTCTTGTTGTGCAGTGACAGAATCATTTCCCCAAGGTAATGCAGAAATACAGCAAAGTCTCTAAATTTGTCTTAATTAACAGAATTATACTGAGGCTAGAAACAGCACATCACACGAGGACAAGCGAAGTAAGGGGTGGGGGGAGATTTTCAAGTGCCCTAATTCAATTAGGAGGCAGTGACTGACACTTGGACAGGAGAGGTTAATTGGGGTCACCAAAACGCAGTAATTCCTTACCTAACCAGTCATTAAACTTCTTAACCTCTGAGGGCAGTCCCAGCTCGGTGAAATCGCCCGTGTGAAGAAGGATGTCCCCATAAGGCATCTGGATGCCATCTGTTCTGGAGTGCGTGTCTGAGACGCAGACAAAGCGCGTGTGGCCCGCTGGTTTTGGAGTGTCATATGGGATAGGGTCGACCCTAAAGCAGACACAAAGATCTCGTAACAGTTACAAGGTTAAAACCCTCACATCTATTATTTCACATATCAACACACATCTCTCTCCACAAAAGAGTGCACACACACGTTCATTGACACACACCACGCTCTGCAACAACGCTGCCAAAAATCCAGGAGGGACCACAGTGCTGCTTAAAAACTTACCTGGTAGGAAAGGAAGATTAAAATATACACAAGATATGGCTACTTTCTGATGGTCAAGTTTATTTAAACACTGGAAAAATGGATTTAGGAGAATTTGAATTCAGATGTTTTACATTGTGTGCCTTATACAAGGGCAGGAGCCATGGAATAACAGGGGTCACAGGGGGCCAGAACAGGCTCTCACCTGAGCTGAGCAGCTTAGAGCTGATTTGGTTCAAGGGCATAGGCTCTGCCACAGATTCCAGCACAGGGTATTTGTTTACACACAGTAAGGTACATTCAGGAGTGCTTTGATGAAGGCTGGAAACTGCAGAACCAAGCCTCGTGACAACTTCCTAAACTCATACAAAATCCTGAGCTCAGCATCTTCCCAGAACCTATCAAGTCAGGAACTGATGTGCTATCTCACTAAGCAACTATGTATAAAACATTTTTTTTTTCTCTAGCCAACAATGTTAAAAATTTAGTTCAATTGGTTATTTGCAAGCTATATTTGGTAATTTGATGTTATCAACTACATGTGACCCGTCGTGGAAGTTTGGTCATTTGGTTTTGGAGATTTTTTTTTTTTTAAAGCAGAATAGAGAAAAATAATAGGTAAGATAAATGTTTTATGCATATTTAGAGGTTAGAAGCTTTAATTTGCAACAGAATAACTTAAATACAAAAGGCAACCCATTGCCTACTTTGGAATAGCAATTATTTCTCTGCAGAGTTACCATAATTTGATTTGCTCAACACTTGAATAGCACAGCATCTGGATTAGTGCCACAGAAAATCCCATCCCAATTCCACAAAACTTCAACTCATTCCATTGATGTGCCACTTTGATCATGACTAGAGCTTAGCTTCAGCTAGAAATTTTGAGGTATTTAGGAGTTATGTCAGAATAATAGTCCACTTACATCTCAAATTATCACACAAGTGAAATAAAGCTCTAACTACTTTAAAGCATCCAAAATAATGCTGTTCTAGAGACTTATTTGGACAAACTGGCACAACAGGCATTCAAAAATCAGTGCCTGAAAGTAAAAATAAAATTAAACAGGTTTTATTAGTTTAGCTCTCCACACTGAAAAGAAAAACTTGTACACATCACTGTGAATTTGTTCATCCTAAATCCCCTCAAGTTAAAATGAGATGTGTGATCAGTAATAGAAAATAAAGCACAAACCTTAAGAAAATACTAACTTTCGAAGTATTACTTTAGATTATGGAACTGTAAACTAAATTAGCATTTAGTGTTTACTATACACTGAACTGTGTGAAAACTTCTACCAGTGTCCTGAACTTCAGCTCCCTACAGAGGTGAGAAAGACCAGAAGCATTCCCCAGGGTGCAAATCAGTTCCCTGCTCTGGGGAGTTTTAGAGTGGTTCCAGAAATCAGACTCTGTATGGATATGTCCTGGTCTCCAGTGAAAAAATGTCCCTGTGAATGTGCTTACTAACAAGATTTTACTGAGTTAGAATTTAACTTTGTTAGAACTTGTTAATTATTTTACATTAATTACATATTATATTTGTTAGAATATTAACGGCTAAAATATTAGTGGGGGAAGCAGTAGTGGGGAGATATTTGTTAGACTGCATTTTCCTAGGTACCGTAATTAGGTCTTTCCAATCAAGCTGTGTTTCCCATAAAAGTACCATAGCTTTTTGACATGGGCCACTGCATTAATTTGCAAAATTCAGGCTCTCCAAGATGATGTTTACTTTAGAAACAGCTTCTGCTGCCAGCTGGACTGGAGGGAAGAGACAGTTTGGTAGATAACTCTTTTTGGAGGTTTGGTGTTGTACCACCTATTCCACCCAAAGCACCAGCTGCAGTTACCTGAGCCATGCAATTAGTTACCACTGCAGAAACCCATGACAAAAATCTAACTCCATCAATGGATTTCTCTTCTCAGCAAGGGTGTGAAATGAATAAGGTTATTATCCCAGAGAAAAATTATTTTACCCATTGAAATTGCAAGCGCAAGCTGGGCAGAACTGCAATCAGAGCCTGTAGTTCTTTCCTACAAGGTGTCTTCCTTCCAAAATATGGGGGTCTCCAAACCAACATTTCCCTACTTCCAAGCGTGTTTACTCCAGACAGGACAGAAATAAACACCAGCTTTCATCACCACCACACAACTGGTTCAGATGCTCTCTGCTTGAGCTGTGACCAGCCCTGCCAGCCCCGGGGAGTCCAATGCTGTTTGTACACAGCAGCTTTGCTTTTGCTCTTCTCTGCAACCCTGTTCTGCTTGAGGCAACCCCTAATAATGTATGACACCGAAATCTGGTTTAGGATTTTTCTATTCATGCAAAGACTTACTCAGAAAATTCTATAATCAAAATTCATTAAGTCCCTGACCCTTCTCTCTCTTCTTTACAAACGCTATGATGTTGCCAAGTAACCTTTTTTCTACATCTTAGCTTCCCTCTCTTATTCAGTAGTGCTTGCCTACTAAGTATTTGAAAGTGAGATACTGAAGGTTATTGTGTTCAGTCCATCAATTTATCTTACTCAAAATAGTGCTTCAATAGAAACTTAATGAAAGTGGAGTTATTGCCAGTCCTAAAGGCTCAAGTTTTCTTTTCATCCACAGCTACAGCATGGCAAGCAGCAATATGAGAGTCTCCTTTTCCTTGGAATCCTGAGAGGATTGGACTCTGAAGGCAAAGCCCTGTCCTTTACAGCTTCTGGTGACTTCTGCTCACCAGCAGGTTCTGGGCTGAGAACATCACCCATCCTTCCTGGGCTCTCATCACCTCACAAACCAGCAGCTGGGGATTACACACTGCCATTTCTAAAACCTCTGTGATAATTATGCATCCGACCCTTACTGCAGTTCAACAGCAGATGAAATAATTATTTCAGCCCTGTCCACCACCATTCTGCTGAATCACAGCATGTACCTAAAAAAATTCAACTCATTCTTTACCTTTGCTCCAAATACAGCACATCCAGCTAACCTTGACACCTTCCATCACCACCAACACTTTATATTTTTCAGTCTTCTTGATCTGGCCGACTGAAACACTTCACAGATTATTTGATTGCTACATTTGGAACAGCGTGCTCATGGAAAGATGCAGTAAGAGGTATTTCAGAATAATTTAAATGCTCACATATTAGGATTAATACAGGTATCAGAAATAGGAAACAACATAAGATTTGTTGCACCTTAGAAAATCAGGCACTTGGCTGTTTTTTCAAAAGTTTATGTAAGACGCAGAAGGAAATCCCATAAGGCAGTTGAGCAACGACTGCTTTGTGAGATCATGACAGTAATGTAAGATCTGTCACATTTAATGCATTTATGACAAGGGTTCAGGAATCAGAAGGGACAATGTAACCTTCATACACTTCTGTAAGAACCTTGTTTATCAGATAAGTACTTGGCTTTACTAAACTGCCCTTCCCACCAGTGGTTCTCATTTAGAGTAGGAGTCCCTCAGGTACAAACCCCAAATTTACAGTTCCTCACACGCTGCTGCAGCTGTGTGAAACAACACCATTATCCAGGCTCTGATTTGGCTGGCTCAGGTATCACTCAGCAGCCCCTGCCTCCAAACCCACAGGCACCACAGCACTTCCAGGGCAGGGGGTAGGTCAGGGGCTGAGTGCTGCCCTTGCCCTGCCAGATGTGCACACAGCAGCCCAGTGCTGCTCCATCCTGGGGCTGTGCCCTGTCCTCACCCATCACACAGCAAATTTCACCACGGCTTGAAAACCAAGAGATTAAATAAGCAAGAATGAGCAATACAGATGGTACTGAAGGGGGTTTGAACAGCAGGGTAGTGAGGGCTGAATTCAGGAACTCCCAGAAGAGGAAGGAGCACCTTGGGCCTTTCACACGCACAGAGGCAAAGGATTTGATTTAGGATGTCGTGCTATGGAACAGACATGTTAACTGTGTGTCTCAGCCCAAGCCTTCACCAGTTACTCATAACTTTGTCCTATAAATCAGCAGTGTTAGAAAGCTCCTCTGAGACAGGCAGGGCAGTGCAGCCCTGCTACAGACACAGCTGCAGGCACAGCCACGCTGGGACCCCGCCCCAAAAAAGTTCAGAAAACATACAAGCACCATTTTTCTGAGAGGAGTAAGTTTTGATTGTAAAGGACAATTCTGCATGGGTGAGCTCAAAGGCTGAAAATAAAGGTTTTGGGCTGGGTTAGATGGTCCCTGGGAATGCCTGTGGTTGGAGAGCCAAACCCCACAGCCTGTTCACTGCCCTGCTCTCTCGGGTTTTGAGATATGCAGACTCCAAATCCCCTCTTAGAGAGGCATTCCCAAGAAACCAATTCATCCAGGAAGATGGAATAAAAATCTTAAACATTAAGCCAGGAAAAATTTCCAGTTCCTAACATCGAGTAAATCACTCAGATGAATGCAGCACCTACTCCGGACAAAACATTAACAGATGCTGAAAATCCCTCCTCCAGCCCCACTCCCCGCAGCTCAAATCAGCATTTTTCCTGCCTACAACCCACCACTCTGCAAGCTGGTTCTGCTGGCATTGCTACAGGTGAACAAGTCAGCAGGCAGCACAGAAAACCAGGTAATTTTACTCTTCCCGGGCTCTCCAGATGCATGAAGAGTCCCACGACATACGGGCCCATGTCCTTCCTAGACTGTCACATCATCTGCTGGCTTTTCATCTCAATAATTACTCCACTGGGTATATCTGTGACTGAATTTGTGGGTTTATTTTTTATGACATCTAAATTAGTATTCATTATACATCCATTTAAGCAGAGACTTCAAGTCTGTGTGCCACATAAAATCCGTGTGTGTTGTTGCACTCACTCTGGGAGTCACTTGGAGACTTCCTATCCAGAAACTACTCCATATTTAAAACATATCTATATAAGTAGCTTTTAAAAAGCATCCTACTCATACTTCCTGTGAATAGTCATCGTATTTATTTATGGTTTAGCTTCCTCTTGTAAAATTTCATACTCTTCTTACTACTCCTATTTTCAAAATTTGCAAACCAAATACTTCTTCAAAGAGCCAATTAGCTTGGTTTATTTATTTTGGGATTCAAATACAAATATTTTCTGCAAAAACACTTTTAAAAGCTTGTTTCTTAATGCTGTTAGTTCCCCCTCCTCAGGTAAGGCAATGAAAGGCAATTTTTTTGAAATGGGAAAACAAAAGCAATATATTTTCTCTATCTTCAGGTTTTTCTTTCTTTGAATTCATACCTCTGTCTCTACACATGCTCCCTCTGGCATGGAAAATTCAGGAGAAAAGAATGAGATTTTCTGTGAAACTGCTTGCTACAGTGCTTAATTTATTTGTTTCTGTATCCAAGTCTCACAGCTTGGTTATGTTGTGATATTTGTTACTGCTCTTAGAGGCAGTCCCAAATCCTGGAACAGGGTGATCATGTGAAACCTGGCTTAATTAATTTTGTCAAAATTTATCAATAAGTCTCTCAGCTGAGGAAAAAAATTATGAAATGTACCTAAATGCCAATGCATCATCCAAGAAATGGAATGAAAGTAAAAGATGTGTAATTGTTCTTATTTAATAAAACAAACAAACCAAACCTCAGGACTATTAGGCCAACTTCATAATTTTCTACTGATATTTTAATGCCACAGACTAGAAGGACTATATCAACCTCTAAATGTGTCTACATCTTGAAAAAAAAATAATATCATCATTTACTAATCTTCAAAACATGAACACAAATGCAGTGTCATGTAAGTTCCTCTGTCAGTAATACATTTACATGCCCATACATGTAATGTATGAGCTGATTTTGTGATACAACACATGCCGAAGACACAAAACCAAATACTGATTTCCTCTCAATAAACAAAATTAATGCCAAAATGTCGTATTGCTTTAGTTGGCCACTGTCAGCCATTAATTGTTTAAATCATACATATTAATGCTTTTGTTAACTTGACTCTGTCTTCCAGTCTGGTCAAACACCGAGCCAACATCTGGTTTCTTCTCTGACTAAAAAGGATGCAAATACCTTTCAACACTCTCACTGGTAGATTTTATTTGTACAAGCACACATATCTAAGAACAGACTGCCCCAAATCTGCTGGAAAGCCCCTCCTCTTCTGGAAACCTCCATGTGCATGTGTCACCCACCAAAGCCTTAGAGGGTTCTGGAAACTGTAAAACAGAGGTCTGATATTTATTACAGAAATGGCATTAATTGTGTCTTGGTGCAATGTGGAAAAAAAATAAATTACATTTACAAACCCACAGGAGGATTCAATGCAGTGCTCAGCAGCTTACTGCTAACGCTTCCAACAATTATAGCTGCAGGGAAATGATGGATCTTTTTATTACAGGTTCTGGAGCTGGTGTACTTCCAGTGAGATTTATGAGATTAAACAGAAAAGACCTATATTACCCACTCTCATCATTTGGGCAAATTTAAGAAAACTCTCCTTTATAAGGAATTTATAATAATACATCTTCTCAGTCTGATTTAAACCTCAACTAATTAAGGGTCCAAACTCTGTTAATCCCAGATTCTGGTCAGTAATAAAACCAGAAAGAGCTAAAATCCAGATTTTCCATGGTGTTCTTTGAGGGGCAAATTGTCAGCTGGTCTTTTCTGAAGTACCTAACCTCTGCCTTTGACAGTAATGGGAATTCAGAAGCAAAATTGCTTCAGCACTTTTGAAAATCCTATTAATCATCACTTTGTAGAAAAAATTTCCTTTTAGTCAAAAATATACCTTCTAACATTTAGCTATCAGTGGCTTCCCAAAGCTTAGAGAAGCAAAACAGAACAAAAAAAAAGTATCAATATCAGTATCAGCATCACTCTAAGGCCCAGGCAAAAGTTTCCTTTAAATAAAATAGTAAACTACCATTCTTATGCTGGTATGGTTTAAATTAAAATTCATTAAGAAGCACTTCCCCCCATTTTTTTCCTGCTGTTGTTGGGGGACTCCTATAAATTATGTCTTCCTCCCACCCTGACAGAATTTATTTGCTGGCAAAACTGCATCTACTAGAGGGTAAGTCAATAAGCTCTCTACACTGAAAGATTTTTAATTCCCTACTATAAACTATACAAACACCAACTCATGAAATATACTCAGAAAGTGCAATCTGGCATCCCAAGTTTAGATCCAATTTTAATTTAAGGACAATGAGGTTTGAAAAATACATGTTTTGATATCTTTAGCGACAGTGAGGCTAAATTAATGTGTGGTATCCCTCCAATCATTTCCACTGCAGGAATCATAAAATGAGCTGGATTTACTTCTAGGACAGAAACCACAGAGAAGGCTTTAGCCCTTGCTTCACCAGTAAAACAGTTTTTCCAAAAAATGTAATGGAAAAAGATGCACCCAAAACAAGCAGAAGCAGATCTCCAGGACAGATCACATTTAATTGGTTTTGCTCTAACTTGACATGCCATCTTCCCCAGAAATTAGGACAATTCTGATCAGAGGGACCAAGGTCACAAGGTTCTGTCAAAACACAATTGTATAAGCATGTACTGCAACATGAATTCCCTTTCTGATGCCCATTTATATTAAGAATCAAACCTGGAATGTCATGAAATGTACAGAATTCATAAACATAATTCGTTACTTTTTCTTGGAGATGGTAAATTCAGCAAATAGACAATAACTCTTATGTAATAGGAAAACTGGGCAACTGGACCTGAAGGTGCACAAAATTTTGAGAACTCATTCTCTTTAGAATTTGCTATAAAATCTAAAATCTATCTTCGTGTTTCAGAAACAAATACTTAATGTTAAGATGCCCACAGGATTAAGCCCAGAGTGTTTGCAAAGACTCACTTGAGGTTGGTTCTGATCCTTTTCCCCCCCAATACATACATGGTCTAAGGTATAGTGACTACTTGAAATTTCGCTGACTTTCAGCTCTAGAAATCCAAGTGCTCTTCTTTAAGCCACAAGTTAAATACACAGTGCAAGTCAGAAACTCTGCCCTCAGCCTTCTCAGTCATTTTGCTTTCTGACCTGCAGGTATCACCCTCTCCAAGGGAGGAGATGCAATTCAATCTCCATGCAAGCAGAGGGCTGGCCCTCTCCTGAACAGGCTGCTAATCACGAGCCTCTCTGCTCCTCTCCCTTATGGTTTGACTTCCACAGGGCTGATGGAACCGAGTCAAAAAAAGCCTGTTCAAAGGGGAAGCAATTCATGCTGGGCAAACACCACCAGTTCCCATTTTTGAGTTACTAAAGGCATAGAATGCCATCAGCATGCCCGTGAAATCGTCACTGATGTTAGTAGGAGATCGGCGAACAAACAGACTGGAACATATAACTCAAAAAGAAATTTCCTAGCAGTCATGCAGCATGACATACTATTTTAAAGAAGTAAATTGGCAGACATCGCATGTTATCTGCAAAATGAATTTGTGTATGTGAACCAGCACAAAAATCTGTCTCTGTTAGGATGTATATTCTCTCCTGCATCTGAGTTTTAACAAATTTCTCGAAAGTATTACTCATAAAATGCTTCCTATCAAAATCCGAGCATCTAAAGCTGTGTTCCTACTAAATAAAACCCTTCAGAACAGCCATGCTGTCTTAAAAGGCCCTCTACCACTCAGTCTCATGTATATGAGCTATTTCAGCCCTTGTCAAAGGTTTCTTTTCATTCCTCTACCTCCTAAGGTTTAAGAAGCTTTCTACAGGGAAGATGATAATATAGAGACACCATTTAGCTCTCCTTCTAAAGTTAAGTCCTAGTTTATAACAGGAATAGAGAGGAGATTATTGACTGCCTTCTGCCAACACCGAATACAGGTCTCTACTCAGCATCCAGGTTAACAAAAAAGTCAGTACCACATTAAAATGGTTAATTGGAATTAGGTAAGCTTTCATCTTCTGTAGTCACACAGCTGGCCTAATATTTGTGTACTCCTAGAAATTCCATTGCAACGAATTTTGACACCAGTTGTCTTAAGCTCAACTTGAACTCTAGATCTAGACTAGTGAGAAATCTGAATCAGTCCCAGGGTGTTTAGAAAATCGTACATTTATCTCATATAATTTTCTTTGCTGCAGAGGGGGAAACAAAACAAAAACCCAACCAAGAAAAACAAAAACAGAAAAAAAACACCACCTAACTGGCAAAAAACAATTTCTGCTCTTAAGATATGCTCTCAACCTTTCACAGAAACTTTGCTGGAGACACAGAAACGTAAAAGACAACTTTGGGCTTAAAATTCTGCGGGAGAGAATTTAGCACTTTAATCTTTCTATCCTTTATCTTTCCAGTGCAATTGTCTTCATTACAGCTAACAGTGTCTCCCTGACACACGTCTAACATGAAATCCAGCCCCAGAAAGAACTGGATTCAATCAACAGAACACCACAATTCCTTGGTGGCTGGGTTGGAGAGGGCTGCAGGGCGCTCTGCCGTAGATACTGAGAGCAGGTTCTTCTCTTTGTAAAACACTGTGCCAAACACATTCCCAGCTAAAAAGATTCTACCAGATAGCTCTCTCCATCTTTGCTCCCTCTCCAGTATTAAATAACTTATGACAAGGAAACCTCAGGTCAAATAGTGTACATTCCACAATATTTCAAACATTAGTTCAAGTGAGAAAAAGCTTGGTAGATAAAGCTGTAGCAGGTGGGGCAGGAAAAAGATCTCCTCTCTGCACCAGCAGAAAGCTGCACAAAGCTAACTCCAGCTGGAGATACTCCCTGGAAATGCACAATTCATTCTGATCTCCTTTCTCCCCGCTTTTAAATTTTTTTCAAATCTCACTTTTTATTTGGTGTTCTCATTCACTTTCCATGAGTACTTATATATGACAGAGGCTGCTGAACTCAGGACCACCATCTTCTTCTGGAAAATGCAAAATATCTCATGGATAAAAACCAGCACTGACTGTTTTAGTTGCACCATCACTTTAACCTGACTGTGGCATTTATTTGACACACATCACGTTGATACAATATTACGAGAAGCAGTGCTGCATATACGATCAGGAGGTTCTATCAATAATGTAGTTAATAGGCAGAGTGTTTGTGGGCAACCACAGCGCTACAGGTTATCTAAGAACGTTTGTGTTTTGCTTATATTTCTATAATAAAAATTAATGACTTAAAAGTCCTCAGTGGGAGTATCTAGGACATTCATATTTATCAGAACTGTTACTGGCTTCTGCAGTAAGCAATTATTCTTATTGCATTAAACCATTTATTTCCAAAGATGTATCCCCAAAAATCAAATAAATCCAAAAATGAATTATAGGCAAGATAGAAATTTACCTCAGGGATACTTTTAGAAAACTCAATTTAAAAACGCATTTACTTTTGCCTCTGTGCCAGTAACAAAGGCAGGGGAAAAGAGGGAAGAACAACAGAATCATTTTGCTTTCAGTGTTATCTACAAGACAATTCCAAAGCCAAACAAGCTGAAACCTCTCAGTATACAGCTTCTGTATGTGAATGGTTGTAAGGCATTATCACCTATGACCCCGGGGTTGTTGCTAATTGTACAGACCTACTGAATAGTACTTAAAATGCAACAAAATATTGTTTTCAATATTGGCCTTGAAAGCTTTGAAAACTCCCTGCTTCCAAATCCGTATGTTGAGCACTACCAACATTTTAGTTGGCATGACAGATGTAGGAGCACGCTGCAGAAAGTAATTTCAATGTCAAATACAAAAAGCAAATAGTTGCAGTTTGAAATTTAGAGAAAGAACATCACAACGAGAAGCCCCAGGAAGGAGGAAAACAAGCTGCAAGCTGCACCACATAACATTTTACGATACAAAATGAGATGTGGGCAATGTAATTTCACTTATGTGATTCATTTTATAAGCAATGCAAATGCAATCTCACTGATTACGCTCCAAAACAAAAGAGGGAATTTCATTACTTCAGCCAGTGCAATTAGACATGCAAAAATCACAAAACATCTTATCTGCTGCAGAACAAATAGAAACCATCATTTCACATTTGGATGGGAATAACCAAGGTGGGTGAAATGCATTCTGTTGTGGTGGGTGCTGGGGAGGCATAAACTGAATTGTGCAGCATTTAAGCTCACACAGTCTGTGGTACATACAGACTCGTGCTCAGAGATTAATTCCACCAAATTTGTCATAAATGAGTGAGAAGGTACCTCAGAACCCCCATGACATGAGGTAAAAAACCCCCAAAAAACAACAAAACTAACAAAAATAAAACCAGCTCCCCCCAACAAAACAAAACACCACCAATAAAAACCACCCAAAAACTGCAGACCCATTTTTTTTATACAGCAGTCTGTTTCAGCTTTTATTTATCTTCTGGTTTCTTGAAGCTTGAGAATAGGAGGTTACTCTGAAGTAAGTCAGGCTGTGTGAATTAAGAGTACCATTGCCTTCCCTGTATGGCTCCCTGGGGAGTCTATTTATTAGGCACAGGCCTGTTTTCTGATTTAGCTTAAGCACTTTTCCTAGAGAATGTGACTGTCCACACCAAGAGGAATTTTCGAGTAACAGCTGCAGAACAGCCTTTTTCTGTAGGAACTATCTCGAATCAGTTCCCCTAAAAGGACACAGTACTGATTTTCATCTTCATACTCCTTAGTACTTAAAAGGAGAAGAAAATGAAATGTTTTTAATAGGTATTCTGATAATACAAACTTCAGAAAAGCTTAAGCTTCCTGAAAATTAGCAATAAAACTGGAACTGACAAAACCAAAATACATAAATAGATGGAATATCAGGGCACTCAGCTATACTAACTTGGGTGTGTTGCTTTTTGTTTAACAATCAAAACCACTTTTGCTTTGACTAAGAATACATGTAAAATTGCACCCACCTACCCACCCACAGCAATATTTCTCAGCATGTAAATGAAATGCAAGTTCTTTTCCCTTTATCCATTATGGAGCAGGAAAAAATACCTTCCAGGGACAGACTACAACAGAATTCCACAGCTCTGCAAGGCTATGGGGAAGTGCAAAGGAAAAAAAGGAAAAGATGTTTCTATGAGTTTGCAGCAGAAAAATCATTATTAAACATTCTGTAGAAGACCACATGATTAGGGTAGTTTTAAGGAAACAGGCTAATTCACCAAGTTGCTTAAGGAGACAAAAAAGAAAAAAACATGCAACTGTTAAAGCCTGGGAGCAGCTGTCTTAACCATTCCTTTCTTTACATCTGGATCCACTGGGCTGTTATTTTCCTTTACATTTCTGCATTCTGGCATTGCCAGTGAAGTTTCCAGTGGCACAGCACCAGGGCTGCTTGTGCTGGTGCTTACTGAACTCAATAAAGTCAAAGTTCACAGTGACCATAATAGGACAGGAATGTGAGCTAAGTGAAACTACTTTGTTCACATCAATACTGTTACAGTCACCTATATTACACAAAATTAGCAGTTAAGATTCTCAGTTCTTTGACTGAAGTGACTAATTTCCTGCAACCTTTCTCCTCCTTCCTCCTGCCAAACGTTTTGGCAATCAAGAACAGACTTACAGACTGTTTCATAACGAATCCAGCCCTTAAGGCCGAAACTGGCAAGATACTCCAGTCTGTTCCAGAAATCCCTTCTGCAATTCATTATTCCATCTAGTTCTACTCTACTGGTTTACTCCAGCCTATAAAATATTGAGCTCCTTCATCTTCTGCAGACTGTGAAGACTTGAGACTAACTATACTCCTAAAGGGTAAAACCATCTCTTTCTAGAATTAAAAAGCTCTGGTCTATCTAACCTTCTGGAAAATCAACTGCTCTAAATCTTTCCCCATGAAGGGCTTTGCCTGCATGATGCTGTAGAAACTGAATGGTGACTTGCTCAGAGGCTTTCCAGTAGCAATGACTTTTGCCTAAGAAACCATCTCTAACACTTGCTTTTTTTCCACTGGTATTACCTACAGTAACAAGAACCACATCTATTCCTCTCCTTGTCAAATAAAATGATAGATTTTTTTAAATAATGATCACCTTCAACTGATGAAGAGAATACCATGCAGCTCCAAAAAGCTATGCTCATCTCGCCCACACAAATGACATTTTCTTGTCTGAAACATCACGATCTCCCCAAAGACCATTTCTTACCAAAGAAATACTTCGCTGTTACTATGACTCGATAGCTGCATACCCTTCACAGTGTGTCACCAAGAGAGCAGCAAACACAGCTTAGTTTAACAAGCACAGGTGCATACTTTTTGCAAAACAGCAAAATCCCTTCCTTTAGATCACTGACAGTCACTGTGCCACCATACCTGTCCTTATAAGCCACTCTGTGCACACACCCTCCCCCAAACACAGTCCAGTGAGCTGCTCTGCCCTTGACCTTTGCTAACCAGGCCCAGAGAATAGCCTGAATTACAGACTTGCCTTTGAATTCTGTCCCAGTTTGAGGCAACCTGCCAGGTGAAAGCACCACCAGCCCCAAGACAGCAGCCAGCAGGGGTTTGCCTTGCTGGGCTCCACCCAGGCAAGCCAACTCTCCGAAGGGAATCTAACCTCACAGGAATTTAACTAAGTCTCTGACCTGTGGCATGTCCCACTCACTTTTTCAGTTCCCAGCCTGATGGCAAAAATGGAATTCCAGTCCAAGCGTGATGGGAACATCTTTACAGGTGGAGGGACAAGTGGAGTGTGGTACAAAGGGAATTCAGCCCTGGGATGTTACATCCAGTCTGCCACCAGCTTAACAGATGTCAGAGCTGCACTCTGAGGCTACTACAATGTACAGCCACTTTTACAGTTCAAAGCAAGTATGGGAAGTGCTGCTGACTCACAAACTATGCTGTCATTTTTCACACTGCTAAGCAAAACAGACGAAAGTGTCAACCGTGAAGACTTGTTGTGTCCTGGATTTTCCCTGATCATTCTCAGCGTGTGATTCTCTCTTTTATGAGTGTCCCACCAAGCACTGGCACATAGGAGATAACATCTTGTATCAGGAAGCTTATCAAGGCCATTACCTTGATTGCCAAGCTTATCCAGTCCATTCACAGATCTGGTAAAGGCCACTGTTCCTTCTTCCTCTCCCACTAACCCAGAACCTGTATCTGGAGCCTATAGACAGGTGGCTGCTCACATCCTCCCAAATACCCATTACCAGGCCTGTACAGAGTCAAACCTTCTCCCAGTCCCATCCACAGAGCTCTGACAACTGCCTTGAGCCCGTGCTGTGAGTGAAGACTTCAGGCATCACAGCCTGGAAAAGAGAATTCACACAACAGCCATGCAGACTTGGCCTAGATCTCTGTTCTGTGTTCCACCTGCCCTTCTCACGCTGTGGCTGCTGACCTGGGCTGGTCCTGGAAGCTGTGTGGCCCCTCCACGAGTGGATTCAGCTCACCAGATGGGCACTGAGTATGAGCACAGGTGAAGAAACAGGAGCACTGGGGCACAGCCACCTCCTTTCTGCAGAAGCTGCATACTGGACCAACACAGCCCTTTTTCCCAAGTGTTAGGTGGGGTGGGTTTTTTCCTACTAAGGCAAAAATAAGAACCTCCTTGGTCTAATGAGAGTTTTCTCTATTTGCAGACACAGTTTGATCTTGCATTGAATGTTCGACTTCCAGATGACTCCGTCTGTTAGAGGTGGTATTAGGCTTGGGTGGGAAACAGACTTCTAAACAGGCAAATTAAAAGCAAACAAAACGAATGAAGAAAGAAAAGAAGTAAAGCAAATACCTTTAATATATTGAGATAATAGGAGCCCTGGCTGCAGTTTCTTAATTGTGCTACAAGGCTGTATTTCACAATCTCCTCCGGACCTTCCAATCACAACACTTCAGTCCCAATCATCCACATTTTTTTATTACTTCATTTTTATTTATATCTTCCTTGAACAAAACTGTATCCTCACATGGTCTCATGTAGTTACTTACACAGTAAAAGCACCAAGTGACCACGCTATACACAAAACCCCAAACCATGCTCTGCCCAGTTTTACAGACTCTGCTTTTTCTTTGTTTTCCTACAACCACTTCATTTTTTCCTGAGGGACAGGCTGACATGAATGCCACATTAACTGCCAACCCCGTGAGAAGAACATTTCAATCACCCATTATAAGTAAGAATCAGACCTCTGAAGTCCCCTGGCCAGGCTGTTTCATGCCCTTGCAGTAACCCTGCAGCATGGCTATCACTGCCACTTCTTATCTTATCGCCTGTTCAAACATTGTCTGCTAGGGGCAGACAACGAGCCAGACCCAAACAATGATGTTAAATGAAGACTTCCTCCCAACACAGTCTTGAACTTCTGATGAAACTGATCACTCCCCACCGAGATAACAAACCCTGGTGGGGGTTTAAAGGCTTTAAAATCCAAGTCAAGAGGATGTAAATAGGAAGCAGGCTTCCAAAAAACAGCAAAGTTCTCACTGCGTGTAAAATTCTCTCTGGGCATCAGGTAACCACCAGCTTTATGTACATACATAGACATGTGTAGAAACAAATAACAAATATACACCATGGGGATGTTTTGATTCATTTCTTTTTTAATCACAGGGGGGAAAAGCTCAGTCAAATTTATTTTCTAGTAAAAAAAAAAATTAAAATCAAAGGAGGCTTTTTAGCTCATTAGATTTTAATACACAGCTGAAGTGGGAGCAACTTTTCCAGAGCAAAGAACCCGGTATTTTTTAATTCCATTAAAATTCAGACAACTCTGCACTAGAATTTGATGCTTGTTATAGGAATTAAGTTTTTTAATGTTTTTATAAGAGTAAAAAATCCGATACACGTGAAACAAACCAAAAAACTTAAACCTAGGAAGTAGCAAGACTTTTGCCTACATACTTTTTCTATATCAGGCTACTTCCTATCAAGAATATACGCTTTACCATCACAATCTGTGTCATTCTTCAGCAGATCTGTTAACATGATAAACATTAGAAGTACACAGGCTGCGCTGAAGTGCACAT
>VZRO01002165.1:1995-20234 GCA_013397915.1 Daphoenositta chrysoptera | reverse complement strand
ATATGATAATATATCATACGTTGTATATAATATATAATATAATTATATAATATATCATTTATATATAATAATTTAATTAAATAATTAAATTAAATTACGATAATTAAATTATTTATTTAATTTATTAGTAATTGCCAATTCCACTTGGCATGGAAGTTGGTGTGTTAGTCCCTGACCTCCTTGTAGAAGCACATNAAAATCCAAGTCAAGAGGATGTAAATAGGAAGCAGGCTTCCAAAAAACAGCAAAGTTCTCACTGCGTGTAAAATTCTCTCTGGGCATCAGGTAACCACCAGCTTTATGTACATACATAGACATGTGTAGAAACAAATAACAAATATACACCATGGGGATGTTTTGATTCATTTCTTTTTTAATCACAGGGGGGAAAAGCTCAGTCAAATTTATTTTCTAGTAAAAAAAAAAATTAAAATCAAAGGAGGCTTTTTAGCTCATTAGATTTTAATACACAGCTGAAGTGGGAGCAACTTTTCCAGAGCAAAGAACCCGGTATTTTTTAATTCCATTAAAATTCAGACAACTCTGCACTAGAATTTGATGCTTGTTATAGGAATTAAGTTTTTTAATGTTTTTATAAGAGTAAAAAATCCGATACACGGGAAACAAAACAAAAAACTTAAACCTAGGAAGTAGCAAGACTTTTGCCTACATACTTTTTCTATATCAGGCTACTTCCTATCAAGAATATACGCTTTACCATCACAATCTGTGTCATTCTTCAGCAGATCTGTTAACATGATAAACATTAGAAGTACACAGGCTGCGCTGAAGTGCACATTTGGCCTCTATTCAGATTAACTGCTTTTTCTTCCAGGGAGCCACAGGTAGGAGTTCTAAACAGGGATTTAGGGTTTTCAAGGATGGAACACATCCTGCCCTGTCCAAGGCCCCGTTCATTCCATCTGCAGTGGGACCATGCCCACGGCTCCACCATGGCCACAGCACAGGGAACCTCCAGAGCCACTGTGGGGTCCCAGCCCTGAGGAGAAGGGAGCACCCAAGATTTGAAAGGAACAACGAAAGTCACAGAAAAGTTTATTAGTAATTGTTGTATTTTTATTTATTATTTAATTATAATAATTTAATTAAATAATTTAAATATAATATATATAATATATGATAATATATAATANGCAGTGGGTTTTGAATAAAGGGGTAGAGTGAAGCGAGGAAAGTGGGAGAGAGGGAGAAGCAAGGAGGGAAGGAGGAGGAGGAAGGGAATCACCAGTCCTGGCTCCATCATCGATCCTGCACTGTCCAGGGCCCTGCAGCATGTGCACAGAACAAGCACATGCCCTGGGCTGCTTCTTATAGATTATATAGATTATAGATTCATATCAATTTCTTGTAGATTGTATAGATTATAGATTCATATAGATTTCTCCATCCTGGTGGTAAGTTTTTCACTTTCTATGCAAATTAGTTATGGTGCACAGTCTGTTCTTCCAGACCTTTCTGGAAATGGGCTGGAGGACTTCAGGGGTGTTGGGTGGTCTTGTTCCCTCCCTAGAGTCCATGCCCATCCTCAGTCTCATTCCTGCATTTGTGTTGTGCTTATCTCCAGGAACTAGGACAAGGAGATTTGTCCCAGCAAAGTGCTGCCTACCATGACACGGCCCCCTTCTCCAGCCAAAATCTGTTATTACCAGCAATCCTTGGCTGCTATTACCAACAGCCCTTGGCTGGCCCCACAGCCATCCTACTGTGGGTGTTTGAGACACGCACATCAGCCCCTTCTGGGCTTCTACAGACCTGCCCTACCCAAAATGGGGTGGTACTTTTGTGTTCCTGCACCTACCAGTGCCTTGCATCACCACCACTGTGGCAACAGCAGTGGACAGCTGGCAGCTCAGCACTTTTCACGCTTCAAAGAGCTACTCTGGCCCTGCAGAAAGTCAAATTCTCACTGATCCCCACAGGTGCACTCAGGCCCTTCAGGATGTAGAAATTATCTCATATTATTCTTGCAACCTTGGACAATGTTGGGAAATTCTTTTTGTCTGGTTTGGAAATTCCACAAAAGTCTCACGTGGGTTCATTCTACCCTTGCACTTCACCTACACAGTGAACTCTAAACCATCTGACACCACAAGACACACAAACCAGCCCTTTCAAAGCCGTGTCTCATGAAGTACCTTGGCAAACAAACTGCTCCCAGCCCCACGTTAAACACAGGGCCATTACTAATCTGTGCAGGGATACAGATCAATAACCTCACCTTTCAGCAAGTGCCAACCTCTGCAGCTCCCAGCCCCTCTTGCTGTGCCTGGTTCCTGCTTCAGGCTGCTGTGCCAGGACAACTGCACAGGGACAGATGGTGACCAGGCCTGGAGAGCTGAACTGGGCATCCTGCTCCGGGGATTACTCTGAATTCCCAATTATTTTGCACGTACAATACAGACACGTGGGCAAACAGAGAGCACGGCAAAGGAGCCAGGGCTGCTCTGGTTAGCAGCACCACCACCCCAAACAAGCAGACCCAAAAAGCTCTCATAAAACCATTGCTTCACACACTCCTTGGCATTATGAATTCAACAACAGTGGTTTGAACCAGCCACACTAAGCCACGCTGGATGTTACAGCAGAAGTCAGTTCAAGCAGCCTAAAGCAGCCCCAAGTTGCAGGTCTTTGTGACACCACTGTGCAAATCACACTGCTGGCCCAGTCAGGAGTTTGACATCACATCTGAAGGCAGTGGTGAGCCTTGACTAGGTGTGCAAGTGAATGCTTTCTTTCATCAATGATTAAGCCATACAAAATAAAGAAAAATACCACAGGAAAAGAAAAAATTAAATATTTTGCCCTTTTTAGCAATATAGTTCAATTCAGGAGAATATTCCATGGTATCTTACTGTTTCTGCAAGGACACTGGAAGCAATCTCAAAAATCTTGATCCCACAGAAACTTGTCACAAAACTTCCACGCACAGAAGCTGCATTTCACCATTTCAAAACATTTCCCCAGCAACATTTACAAACTGGCCTTTCAAATGTATATGATGGGCCATGTGGCCCAGTGAAAGCACACACTATTGAAGCTCTACCCTCTTTATCACTGTCATAAACATTTAAGGCACGTGCTGCAGAGCAGCATCACTAAAAGCTCCTTCAAGTTTCATTTCAAGAGAGTTGGGATCAGCCACCTTCTCACTAAGTGCAGGAAGCAGAAGAATGAGAAAGCAAGTAAAGCTGTCAATACAGGGAATTATCTGTATGCCATTCCTCTATAAAAACACAGGCACTGTAGAACCTTAAAAGTCCTTTTCAGACACTGTGTCACTACTAATAGCTAATATAACAGGAAATTTTAAGTCAAATACTGTATTAGCCAAAACTACAACAATAAATAGCAAAGTTGCCATGCCTTGCATAAAAATGAAACCCTAATGAAACCTAGAGCAGTTTGTTGATACCATGTGCAGTCTAGGCTACATGCATAATGTAACAGTGCAACTGCTAACAGCAGGCTCCGAGAAGATAATTTACACTTGTTTTTATGGACATGAGGAACTGATCTTTGAAGTTGTCCCTAATGAGATTCTGCTTGGCCCTAACAGCATCCTGAGAGAACGTGCTGGTTTTCTCCCCTGCATCCGGTGCATATTTATGATGCAAAATCCAGACCTATTTAAATTGCACATGTGGACTGGTGTCCCCCCGTGCCACTGCAAAGTCAGATTCTCACAGTGGGGGAAATACCTACTAAAATGTCTCAATTTAGCTTCAAGACTTTTTTCTGTAATTACCCATACCACCTTTACTAAGTACCAAAATATACATGGGGGTTAATGAATATGGTTCCTTTTTCCTTTGTACAGTTGACCTCCTAACTTGATCTGAGCTGCCAGGTCAATTGGCAGCTGTATCACACTCTGCAGAAGACACATCCAAACTGCAGTCATAAGGCTCCCCAGAGAAAATACAAGTGTAGCTGGGCAATGGATTTCAAAAACACAGGCAGCAGTATAAGTTAGGCAAAAAGGAAAAGGTTTTTGCTGTGCCCTGTGTAGTCACTGCTTCAAGACTACACCCACCTGTTCTTAAGAGCCCTTTCAGTTAAGAGATCTGCAAGAAGCATTGAACCAACATCACTAAAATCTCAAGTTGCAACTAATGCAGTGGCCACAACACCTCCTACAACTGTAACATGCTGTGGTACAAAAACCTGGCAATGGGGAAACACAATATTCACAGAGAACAGACCTAAACCCCACCACACTCACAGAACAGGGGGCACCACATCTGCAGTGACACAACCTTCTACAGCACTGGGCCAAAAAGGACTGCAAAAGTTGGATAAACATTTAAGATCATTTGTTTAAATGCTGCCTGATGTACCTTTGGTAGGTGAGTCCCCAGAGCAGTGCTGCTAGCAAGTGTCATTGCCCACTTTGGGCCAGGGCACTGACCCAGGCTTGGCAACAAATTAAATAAGGACAGCCTAAACTTTACTCTCTCTTCCATACTTCTCCCAGATACAGCCACCCATATACCATGGTTCTTGATTATCACTGCTGCAGGTCAAAGTATTGAAGCAAATTAAGTGCAAACTAAGGCAGTTCAAGAAACTTTTTCATGCTCCATTCAACTGTTTTTTCTGCAGTATAACAGCTTTTGGGAGGGTGCTAAAATCAGATTGGCCACTCCAGCAGCTCCCCATGTAGCTGATACATAATATTACTTCAGTTATATCATCAAAGAATCAACATTTTAACTCTTAACTTTCTGCCCTTTTCTGTTTGGAAAATAGAGAGGGGGAAAAAAACAATCCATAAGTTCTTTGAACATACCTGTCAGCACTGTCCCTGCTGTATGAATGCAGAGCATGTTGTTTAAGATTAAATGACTCAGAGGACAGATAGCAGGATGCCTGATTTTTCATTTAGAGCTCATTATCTAATAACACACTAAACAAATAGAAATTCTACCCCACTGACAGCTGTTTCCTACCTTAAAAAAAAAAAAAAACAAAACAAAAAACAAAACAAAAAAACCCCCAAAAAACAACAAAATACCAGAAAGAATTGTGCTTTAATTTCTATAAACAACCTTTTGGTCAGGATGGCCAGGCTTCTGTGCAAACAACTATAAGGCTCAAGTCTGGAAGTTCAAAATCTAAAAAATCTTTTTGCTAGGAAAAGAACAAAAGACATACAACTAGGAAAGACAGATTCTAGTACTGTGATATATTTCACACTGCTGTGCTTCACACTAGGGCAGGAATGTCTCTAAACACATATGCAGGCTGTAAAATCCTAACAAAGTAAATATGGCTGCAGGTGCAAGGTGTGCTAAGGACTACACCTCAGGCCAACATCTTATCTCCAGTTATTTCTCGGTATTTGAGATCATTTACACATCTCTCAACTTCCATTTATCCTGTATTGGTCACCTCCAGTACATTCCTCCTGCATTTTATTGTCTAAGTGTCTGGACCCAAAGAAATGGCACTGTCTTTTTAAAGACAAATATACAGAAAATTGCCACATCTTATTCCAAATCTTCTATAGAACGCCATTTAATTGGAACTAATTAATAAAAAAACTCTACCAACTTCCTGGCTCTATGTGTTTCAGTTTGTACCTTTTAACTCTTCACTGAATGAGATGATTCACAAGAGGTGAACCTTTCTCATTTTGTAGAATGGCATCTCTAAAAGCTTCTGAGAGGAACACTCACTGAAAACAGTGACAGTATGAAATGATGCTATGAACTGACTACCAAGGAAGCCAGGTGATCCAAAATTAATTTTCAACTTTAATTGATATTTCTCTTGACAAATCTAGACTGGATACAAGGATTCTTTTCAGGAAAATATGCTCTGTAATAACGATATCTGAAATGGATGAGCCAGAACACAAAACACAATCCCCCTAAAAAGTACAGACCATTTTAATTCCTATAGACCTGGGATTTCCCTTCTATTCTCACTCAAAGAAAATGAAGTCTCCACTCTACATACACACATTTTTAAACCATGTGTCTTCTTGCAGGCAGAGAACTCACGGCGATAGATAACCAACAACAAATGAAAACTCCAGGCGTTAAAGGTCTCTGTTTTGCTGCCAAGATGATGTATCAGGTTCTGAGAGGAGCAGTGTGTGATCCGTGCATTCACACAGCAGCACTCTCAGAGAGCAGC
This sequence comes from Daphoenositta chrysoptera, assembly GCA_013397915.1. Classification (NCBI taxonomy): domain Eukaryota; kingdom Metazoa; phylum Chordata; class Aves; order Passeriformes; genus Daphoenositta; species Daphoenositta chrysoptera. The sequence goes on along the minus strand of VZRO01002165.1, from coordinate 14,072 downwards.
CATGCAGAGTAGCTGAGCACAACACCACCAAAGGTCACAGCAGAGAGATAAAAAAAGGGGGAAAAATCATATACCACCCCTAGGATTACCACCAGCATTTTAATTCTCAGAGGGTGTTTCAAACTCCTGTTACAGCATTTGATCTGTGCAGTCTCGTTATACATTTCTAGGAAAAAACTGTCTTAAGAACTTTATACAAACAATTAAAATAACCTCCAAAATATCCAGCAAGTTACAATATGAATCATAGCTCGCTCAAAAACCCAAAGAGGGTACATAAGCAGAAATTTTCAAGGTATAGAATAGTAACAAGAGCAGAACAAAATTAATTCTTCTTGCAAACATTCCTTCCTGTCAAAGCTGCTAACATCCCTGTTTAACAAACAAGATGATGGAAAATCAAACTAATGTCAAGAGAGATATAATCAAAATGAAACAATTATCTATAAAAACTTTCAAGTAATTCAAAGATTACACCTGGGTTATTTCTTTTTTTCATGTATAATTGTGTATTTATTTAGTTTTAATTTATTCCCTGCTTTCCACCAAGAGGAAAAGTGAATGCCTGGATGACTTTAAATTTACAAAATAAACACAGCACATAGACGAAATTTCCCTCTTCCTTAATGTCTGTCAATTATCATAATCTTATATGTACATTGCCAACAACCAGAGAAAATAAGTCCTTGAAAGAATCGTTGCTTAAAATTGAGAGAGCCACTTAATCTGGCATTTTAAATGACTAGTCCTGTCCCACTGGAAGCAATAATGATGTCACTAATCACTGCATTTTACAAGTATAGGACAAGGCTCCTATTTATTAAATATGCTGGACTACATGAAATTTTAATTCTGAACATTATTTTCCCCAAAACTACCACTTCAGCGTTCACAGGAAAGCAAATAACCCATTGTTAATGCTCAGTGCTGGCCAAAAGTGAACGTGCCTTAAGAAACAAAGAAGCCTAGAGTAATTAAAAAGTAATGACTTTTTTCTTTGTGCTCCCTATATAAAAGGAACAGGAGGGAAGATATACTGGACTAGCACCTTTTCCTTCCCATAAACTGATGCAATAGCTAAACACTTAGGAGTAATGTGCTGACCTTCGTGCTCGCAGTCACTACACCCAATTCCTTATACCAGAGAAATTGTAAACGTGGTAAATAGCAAGTTTCCTGGCTTACAAATACATCAGATCAAGTCCCTCTATCAGGCTCCTTTCTCCTTCCCTCCCCCATCCTCTCTCCATCTGCTGCCCTCCTGGGAAGGGAGAGCTACACTTAATGGCTGTGTGCTTTTAAGTCTAATGTGCTGGATATAAGTTAATGCCCAGTACAGTAAGTGGAGACTCTGCTGCAAGGAAGCCTCTGGTGCTGTTTTTTCCCTGTCAACATCCAGCAGAATCTTTGTAGCCTTAATGTCAGGCAGGATGCAAGGAAGAGAGGGGCTGGAATGTGAAATCCACAACCTGTGACAAAAACGAACCTTGCAAGACGCTACACAGCACAGTAATTTAAATAATCTTTCAGTAAAAACAGGAGACAGTTGGGATTTTATTTGTCACTGCCCTCAACATAATGATTTAAATTTAGAAAATATGCCCATAATAAAATAGGGCATATAAAAATAGGGGCAAGCATCTCCCTGTCAGTGGAGTGTACAGAAGTGAACTCTGTTGACAGCAGAAATAAAATGGGTCTGACCCCTCAGTTATGAAGAGGACAACTGTATTTGGGGATTATGAGCTGACCTGCTCTCCAGCCATCCTCTCTGCCCCTCTTCAAAGGCTTCAGCAGCAGCAGCAGCACTGCTCATCCACCAGCACTGAGATACAGCCAAGAGCAGCAGATCCTGCAGGATACATACAGCTCCTGTGCTGGGAGAAATCTCCAGCTTTATCGAGGTTATGACCAAGCTTTATGGTCAACTCTTCAGGAGATAAATAAAATTACTGCAACGCCAGGTACCTAAACTTTATTGTTTGGAATCCAGACTTGCAGTTTTCTGCTCCAACCGCTTGGTACTGCTCCAGGAATGTTACTGGGTGCAAGATTATCCTATGCTAACTTTTTCTTTGAAAAATGCAGCAAAATAAAAAATATTAAATGAAGTCTAGTCACATTTACTACAGGACAGAATTGGTTTGACTTCAGTGTTTTAAATGCACACATGTTCGCTGTTTTATTTTATGTGATCTTAATTTGCTGGTTTTTTTTTTTTAATATCTTTAGCAGTTAATATATTGGTTTATATTGTGGTGGACTTGGCAGTGCTAGATTAATAGTTGGAGTTGATAATCCAACTTAAACAAATCCATAATTCAGCCACAGCTTCCTCATAATTAGAAACAACCACACAGTAACACAAAACTTGCCCTCTACAATACACAGTCTAAAAATTGCAACCTTAATGGCCCACATCAAAACTGAAAGTAAATGGGTAAGACTTGAATTTCCAAGTCCTATTGAACAAGCTGTTTGTATCTTATGAAATATCTGCTATGAAATATGTGTGTGTATATGTGCAGGCAGCCTTAGCTCCCTCCTCTCTTCTGCACTGCTCTCCATGTTCACATTACAGAAAAGACCTGAGAGCCAGTCTCAAACCCTCTGCAAGCAGAAACAACCTCGATGAAGTCCATAAAACTACAGCTGCATGTGCCAAGTATGATTCAAACCACTGGAAACAAGAAGTCATTGCTCCAAGGACCAAAACTCACAACTTGCTGGAAAATCCACTCTGGGGACTTGGGAAAACCTGGTGTGAATTATGAAGTGAATGATTTTCCCATGAATGAGGGGACTTCCTACCCAGCACTGGCACTCCCCTCTCCCTGCCAGCACATATCACTTTTGGGGATGCAGGTAGCCCCAACACCAGACTGGGTTTTGCCTCCCCAGCAGTAACTTTATGAGCTCCCTGCTCAGAGATGCAACTTTTAAAGGCATCTCCCTGCCTCACTGTACCTCTGCTATGCCTAAAGGCATTTATTTTCTCAAGTCACCCCACGGCATTTCACAGAACTCAAAACCAAACTGTTCAAGTGTTCCTTTGGGGAGGAGACACACCAGCCCTCCATTTCTGAATTTTTCCATGGATACCAATGTTAGGCAACTGACTCTGAAATTAAGCCACCTCTGGGAGCTCAGGATCAGAAAACCCAAAAAATTACCATGCCAACACTGAGTACAAAAATCAATGTCCATGACCAAGACTTGATCACTTCTGATAAAGTCTTGCATCAAACACAAGCAAGCTGCATATAATAGTTTAACATATAACATAGACATCTAAACTCACATTGTTTACAGGGCTTTCATTTTGCTTGTTTGTCCAACAAAAAATTCTAGCAAGGGTTTTTAAAAGAAGAGTAAGATGTGTGACAGGTAGTGCAGCACTTTCCTTGGAATAGCCATGTGTCACAGGGAAAGGGAACAGGCTCCCCCATCACTGCTGTCAGGGGAGACCAGCCTCATCCTTCCACTAGGAGAAAACCACGAGCCAAAAATTCTCCAGTGGGATTTGGAGTGTGGGGCCTGCAAATTTAGTTATTAACTCTCTGTTTGGAAATCTATGCTCTAGAAGTTGTTTCACAGGACAGATTGTATTCTCACCCTTCAAGCACTAAATAAAAGCAAGAATCTGCTGCTTCCACAACAATATCCCTACCGCCCTGATATTTTAAAAAAAGAAATTAGCAAGTTTCCAGTGACAGTACAACATCCTGATTGCAACATATATCCAAGCAAAGAGCAAAGAGCTTCCTTGGTGAGCAGCCTCCCTCCAGCACAAGGTACTGTGGCAGGAGCCACTGCTGCAAAAAGCATTCCTGCTCAGATCCCATCCCACATCTCCCACAAGGTAAGAACACATCTCCCACAAGGTAAGAACATGCTGTGTGTTGTACACAAACATGAAAGTGCAGGTCAGCTGTGTCTCAGTATGACTGCCCTCTAAATGAACCATACAGGTAACACTATAGCAAAGAATCAGCTCACGTAATGAAAATTTCCTTTTATAATCCTCAGCTACTGAGATGGGGCCTTACAGATAGTGTTTGTCACCTGAAGGCTCCTCTGCATGATTAATACTGCATAAAAGAACATCAACAAACATGAACACAAAAACCTTTTTCTGTTTCTCCCTCTCAAGGTTTAGCAACAGCAGCCAGACTGACACTACAAGGTGTTTTAACAGCATGCTTTCATCAATGAAAATCTTCATCAGTCTTATTTCTGCAAGAAAGGTCAACAAATATCCCCCTCCTTCTATCCCTGCCCACTGGTGGATCTGTAAGCACAGTGCCAGCTCCCTGTGACCCTCTGCTGGTGAGGCTACACCAAGAGAGAGATCAGTGGAAGTACCTCATTGGGGAAAAAAAAAAACACCAAAAAAAACCCCACAACCAACCAAAAACCCCACACCACTACATGGACATTTCTAACCTGGCCTGTTCCAGTGTCACAATCCACACAGCAGCCTCCAAAAGGCTCTGCCAGCACTCCTGGGGGGTGGCAGAGCGTGTGGCACTGGGGCAGGCAGGAGCAGCTGGGGAGCAGCAGGTTCATGGCCAAAACCTTTCTTTATCCAGGGATCTTCCCCCTTGCAGCCCTGCGAGGAACTCCAGGCACAGCTTTTCTCCTCCTGACAACACGAGGGAGCTGCAGAAGGCTGATACCTCACACTGAGGGGCTGATGGATTGGGTTTGATAGGCACAGACTGCTCTGGCAGCCTGATCCCACCAGCACAAGAGGTAAAGGGTTTATCACCGACTGAAACCAGACCTGGCAGGGCAACGTGGAAAGACATTACAAAAGTAATAATAGGGCAACGGTGACAAAAAACTATTTTAAACCTGTCCTACATTTATAATAATAATAATAATATTGGCACTTTAACAGCATTAGTCTTCCAGGGATGTCAGGCCATTTTTTTTAAAGGTAGCTTGGTATTATTCCTTTTTACAATGACAAAAAGAAAGGTCAGAAATTTAATCAATTTTTCAAGAGTGCTTAGCATATTATGATTGTGCTGTATAAACACAATACAAGGGGCCTAAATTTGAATTTTAATTACATAACTGTAATTCCTGAGCCTTACATCACCGCTGTATGGACACTTTGAGTATGCTCCACACTCAAGCATCCCGAAAGGCTCTAAGCGTAGTTCTTCAAAAAGTTATTTTCATTTTACACGTAAAATTTAAGTTTAGAACTTACGTGTAGATTTTTGCACAAGAAACTTTGAACAATGTGAAATCATTAAGATGGTAGAGATCTTCACTCACACAGACATGCACAGAAATGCACAGGCACCAGTAAGAGTTTTCTTAATGACAATTAAAACTGGCATCTTTGCCACACGGCTTCCATTGTTCTGTGGCAGAAGGACCACAAATCACCATCAGTTCCTGGCCCTTTTCTAGAGTGGGGGACTGTTTATTTTGGGACAGTGTAAGGGTTTTCCCCTCCACTGTCACTCTCCCTGTGATCCGACCAGGCGATGCTGGGAGAGCTCAGCTGCCTTGGGGCAGCTGCTGAAAGCTCTTGGCTGAAGAAAAACAGGTTTATTTTCCGTCACACACCGGGCTGGGCACTGCTACAGTGAGGGAGACCAAACCTGCACCAAGGTAAGCTGATGGTGAGCCACGACCTCAGGAAAACATCCCTGTGTCGAAAGTGACGCTGGAGTTTTAAGCACACTCCTTCAAAGTACTCCTGTTTTCACAGCCAGAGCTTAAATGTCACTTGATCGTTTTAGAGAGTACTGGTTTATTAATTTAATTTACTTGGAAAACTAGGTAGTGAGAAGAAACCTGGGTGGTCATGGACAGTGTATGCTTTTGTAAAAAAAATTATTAATGGCCAGAGCAACAATTTCCAGCAAAACTACAGCTCTGTCACACCAGCATCAGCTGAAACAGCCTGCCCAGTCACACGAGGTACAGCTGGCTGCTGAAGACTGAATCTCTTCTTCTCTCAACCAATAATATTACATGTACCAACTCCACTTTTCTGTAAATGTCAAATGAGTTCATATATCGCTAATGCCAACTCTTTTCCCCTCCCCCTAAATATCACACACCTCACATCAAACAAAAATCGAGAATATTGCAAATCAAATGCATGATTTCCCACTAATCTCAGTGGGAGTTTATAAAGCCCATTAAATGCAGGATGGTTTCCCCAAGAAAAAAAAAAAAAGCAAGATCCTCTCTCTCAAGGTTAGTAGTCTAATAAGATCTCTGGGTTTTAACAATGTAAGGCTCCATCACAGCTGAAAGTTTTTTCTTCTATGATCACATAGCTGTGTTTTTATTTCACTATTATTATTATGTATACACATTTGCACACAGACACTTACGAACTTTATTCAACCATACATATATTTTTACCAATATAAAACTCTCCTTATACTCTTTGTTTTAAAATAAGAATATTCACATGAGGGATTGCTCTAGTACAGAAAAGGCAGTAAAATTATATAGCTACAGATTGAAAAAATGTATCTCCAGGTGTGAATAAACTTATTTAGAAGACTTTTGCTCTGGCACAGAAAACTCTGTCTTTCTTACTCCCCTACTACTGAATTTAAACCATAACAAAGTTTTAACATGCATTCAAACTACCCTAAAAACAAGCCACCAAGCCATGCTGGTGAGACCAGAGGAAACCTAATGAACTCCTCTAAAAGGCTCAGCCTGCAGCAGCTCAGGCTACAGCTGTTTAATCTTCACAAAACTCCCTCATCCTCACCAGACAGGCCTGTCCAAAGGGGCATTTTCCACAACAGATACACAAGGTTTATTTCACTCTTCCCTTTTTTTCCCCTCTGCAAGTAAATGGGGTGTTGTTCCTAAACAGGAAGATTTTTCTGTCTGGTTAAAACCTAAGTAAGTCGTTTTTCATTTGAATTTGTCCCCAGGCTGCATCCTACTGCTGCTTGCTGGTGTTGTTGGTACCACTGCTAGCAGCCTCATACAGAATATCTCAAAAGTCTAAACAGGCTTAAAAGCTGGCTTGTTCTTAAAAACAAACAAACAAACAAACACACATCATCCCCCCTGCGAAAAAAAAAAAAACAACTCAAACACGCACTTATACAGCTAAGGAGCAAGAAGCACTTCCCTCTTTAAGTCACAATTCTTGACCAAAAAAAAACCTGAAAGCATGAAAACTTTCAGAAGAACGATAATCAACATGAAGCACAGAGAAGCATATTATAGTTGTTATTTATTATTTTGCAGCTGCCCTTGAAAGCAGAGAACTAAGGTGATGCAGTTAATTAAAACTAACTGAAAGTAAACATTAATTGGAAAAAGCATTTAAATACAAACACTTTATAATATTCAGGAAGTAAGTGAAACCTGTGGGTGGGAGCATCACTTCAAGATGACAAAATAATATTTAAAATTACATCCCTTTATGCAAAACAACTGTGCAGCAGAAACTGCCTTTAGAATACCTGTTCACACATTAATTAGCTCAGAAATAAAATAAAAAGGCTGGACAAACTGATTCAAAAGCTATACTGACAAAACTGCTGTTGCTGCCAGCCCAAGCAAAGGGAGCTGTAATAAATACATTGTTGTTTACCTGACTGTACACCTAAACACATTTACTGAGGAGTGCTGGTATAAAAATACATATAAAGATAACTCTATCCCAGCTGGTTGAACTACATGACACTGTCACATGAAAGGCACCAAATGAAAGTGGGAGAAAAAGCCCAGGACATGTGTCCCATGAGCAGGGAGAGCACTGGCAGCAGTGCCTTTCTCACCAGATTTATGCTGGTGATTTTCCATGGACTCTCCTTTACTCTGTGTGAAATCAGAGTCAGGCCCAAATGGCTCAGTGTAGAGGAAGAACCCTGTTCTCACCTTTGCACACGAAGATGCACATCCGTAAAGAAATTACTTCTAAAAACAGTATTTCCTTTAGCAAAGAACACTGTCCTTATGCTGCAGCCAGCTACTGATTTATGGCATGCAGCAGGGTCCTGCAGCAATAGATTGCCCTGCTATTCACACTCATGTCAAAAAATTCAGCTCCCATGTTGCTTTACACATTTCTCTTCATCTCATGATTTTTAAAATAAATTTTTCACTAGAGAATAAAAGCCTCTTCAAACTCCCTCTTAGGAAAAAAAAACAACAACCCACAAAACACAAAAAGAAACCAACAGACCAGACATATGCATTACTTTAAAAGACAGCAACAAAGAAAAGCAGACTGTAATACCAAATCAAATCAATCCTGGCGGCTGCAGCAACGTGGCACTAACAGAGATACAACAGGGTAAAAAGATCATGGTTTCTTTGTTAATACTGCTTTTACCAATTTTCTGTTCAGATTTCTCACTTGATGACAGCCTCTTTCAGAAAAACACACAAAACTTCCATTACAATACACTGAGAAGACAAATAAAGACTCCATCTGAAGCTACCACATAATCCAGTCTCCCTTTCCAGAAACAATGCTACTGTTCTTACATCACACAAACCCTCAGCATAGCCACATCTTCACTTCCTTGCTTTCCTCTACCCACCTGGTAGGATCCTGTCTTTTCTTTCTCAACAGGTTTTTTCTCAAATCCATCATTTTCTATCCAGACTATACCTGAACTCACCTCCTGCACTTGAACATTGCTATCTCCACTTCCACTGTGAATCTGAGATTAACTCATTTCCAGTTTTTCTAAGTTTTGATCTCCCTTTCATGTGTCATACCCTCCACTAAAACCAAATTTCTAATTTTAAGAAACTTGCAGTATTTAAGTTAAAAATTATTTTAAATACTATCACTGTAGTGTGCTTTGAAGTTTCGGTTTTTATTTCAACTACACAGTTTTTCCAAACAAGAAAAGTGTCTTTCAAGACATCCATCAAGTTAGTATAATTTAAGAGATACACTGTCCCTTAGAGGAGTGCCTGTATAAATGTTTGTGAGATCTTTAACAAAGCATGAACAATTTTTACAGTGTTGAACACCACACTTAGTCCTAAATTCAACTCCCACTGAAGTCAATGTCAATAGGAAGGGGTTCTTTAAAACTGCTTTCTGATTTTCTTTTGTTTGCTTTGAATTCATCCTCTAAATAAGATTTGTAATATCAGTCAGAAGCAAAACGTGCAACAGAAATTTGCTGACGAAAGGTCTGAAAAGTGAATCGAGACATGGAAATGTTTCTAAAATCAAAGTAACCTCATCGTGGTAGTAATAAATCAAACGTAATTAATGGAAAGTTTTTCACCTTGAAAAGTCAGTCACATGCACGACAGACACTCTTCAGCATCCTTCCTAAAGTTGCCTTTAGGAACATTGTAACCACATGAAATCCTATTAGAAGGTGCTGAACTCCTACATTGTGACTCTTCCGGCAGGCTTCTACATAACAAAAATGCAATGAAGTACCATACAACTTTCCCCCCTTATTATGCAAAATCCTTATCAAATTCAATAGTGTGACATGGTTCAAAATCCTGCCTAACAATGGCTCGCAGGATGTCAAGAGATGTCGCCTTTGTTTTAGTTTCACGTGCTTTTCAGTCTATTAATGCTAAAAGAAAAAGAACCTTCACATAAATAACCGATAAAGATCAAACCCAACTGAACAATGGGAAGGAAATTCAGAGTTGAAACTGGTACTTAGCTCTTTGCTAAGCAAGCAGCCCATTGTGCCTGGGTGCTGGGGGCACAGCGACCCTGGGTGCCACAATGCCCAGGAATAACAAGGTGAGGGAAGGAACCTGCAGCTCTCCACTTCCCGTGGTTTTGTTGGTTCGGGTTGTTTAAAGAGAGTATTTGTAGTTCTTGGGAGAAACCACCGGGCAGCCTCCTTTGTGCGGCAGGTTGCGAGTGGAATGTGGAATGCGGCACACGTTCCACTCGCAACCGGGAGGACAAAGGATTCGCTGATCGGGGGGGACAATTAGTCCCAATTAGGCCTATTTCGCAGCTGAGTGTAAGGGCTGGGGGAAGGGAGCTTAAATTTTAAAGCAATGGGTCCCTCAGGCGAGGTGAAGCGAGATCAGTAAAGTGACGAGCTTGAGAACAGGAGTTCCACCGAGGTGATGGCACCAAGGCTCGGGCGCAGCCACCTCCAGGAGAGGATGGAGCACTAAGTCCTCAGGCTAAGAAACCTGATCACCACCCTGCCTTTTAGCCCCAGTGAGTCACTAACCGAATTTCTCGGTTTTGGAGCCGCTGCTGGAGCAGCAGCGCTCGGTCTCGGCGCAGGCAGGCACACTCAGGCACTCAGGCAGGCAGCAGCTCGGGAATACTCACATGTGCACGTGGGGAGGCTGGAACCGGCTCTGGTTGATGTTGTAGTGCGTGAACGCCTGCGTTGGGTTGGAGCTGTACTCATCCACCGTTATGGTAACTTTGCCTTGTGAAGGAATTCCATGAGCCATCCTTCCTCCTTATGGACATGAGCAGCTCACAGCTTCCCAAGGCCTGGAGCAGGGCAGGGCATTGTGGTCCGGGCAGCTCCCAAATCCCAGCAGCTCCACATCAACCCTGTGACCTCTGCCAGGAGAGAAGGACAGCACACGTTGCTATGAGCCGTGAGATGTAAACACACACAGACCCATCACTTACTCTACGCTCTCCTGATTTCCATTCAGATTTGAGATCTTTTTCTGTATTCTTGATGTACCCATCACCCCTCTCTAAGCATTACTATTCACTTTTTTTTTTAATTACCTCATCATCCAACTCCATCATCATTAGACACATCCAAAGGATGAATGCTTAAAGTAAGGCTTTATCTTCAGGGGGTGGGGGAAGGGGGAATAAAATATCTGTGTTGAAAGCTCCAGTTAAATAATGCCCATTTCATATATTTTATTTTAAATAGCATCTTATGTTAATTGCAACCACGAAAATTCACAAGTGAACCCAGTTTCCTGAAGGACAAATGACTTTCCACAAACATGCACACTTGTTTTCAAGGCAACGTTGTATCTTTAGACTATTGAGTAACAACTGAGAGACTTACAAGAAACTGATGTAAAGAACATGTTACAATTACATAGCAAAAGAGACACCCAAATACCTCTGAAACAAAGTATTTATTTGCCCAGAGAAAGGCAAGTATCTAGGCAATGTTAACAAAATATCCATATTATAGCCCACTAGCATTGAAACTGGTTTGGATTCACTGTAACCAGACAGTAACGATTTATCTGACAGACTTAAGCGCGATTTTACGCATAAATACTTCTGCAGAAGATGAAGGAAATAGGCTCTTCCCTCTCCATGCATCCCTATCTTTCACTTCTTCGCAGTGCTCTTAAACATATTTTGCGTTAGGACTGGATATACTGTAATATTAGCATAACCCAATAGCCAGAAACCTCCCAAACACGCTCCATTGAGTTTCTTGCACAAAATCTGAGCTTCGATTTCTTCAGTCAATAAACTGAGGATACCTCAGCTGCCTTTCTTTCAGATGGACTCTGTGAAAATTGATCAGCTGATGCTCGAAGAATACTTTCAAGATGAGTAACTTTTTAAAAGCTCCGTTTATGAGGCAGATGCTCAGCTGGGAGACGCTATGCCAGCTGCAAGGGCTGACATGAAATCAGGACACTCTGAGTCCATCCATACTCCTCCCTTTGGCTGCCACATGCAAGAGTGGACTTTTCATATCTGGAGTGCATTTTACAAAAGTAAATCAGTGCTTACCGGGAAGACAAAGAGATGGGGAAGAGAAGAGAATGATTTGGGCCCTGAGCATCAAAGTAAGCAGTATTTTTCCAGTGCAGTTTTCCTGGACTTCTCTAGCTCCCAGATAGAAATGTGTTTGCCATGTGTAACATTAAACATTTGAAATCTTTGATTTGTATTCAAAATATATTTTTAATACAAAGACTAATTTCCAGTTTGGCAAGAAGCATGATGAAAATGCTCTGCAAATGGCAGATGGCCTGCTATAGGCCATTTATTTTACTATTTTACCACCTCAGGCCTATGTAGGCTTCCATATGTTAGCTGGGTTAAGACATTCTGCAACCTGCATTCCAGTAACTGGATTCTATCCTTCATCTTCTTTAGCATTGGAAGGAAA
>VZRO01002164.1:524267-542773 GCA_013397915.1 Daphoenositta chrysoptera | reverse complement strand
AAAAAAAAAAAAAAAAAGCAGTTATTTAATTTTATCCCAGAAGAATTTGTATTGTATTATATTAAGCCACTTGTCTGCACCACACTGGCTTTATGGCTTACAAGTTTTCCCATCCTCTGGAACTGCCTTTAAGTCATCACGAAGAAAATTTTAAGCCTCATATTGTGTGCTTGCCCATTCCACAAAAGTGTGATCAGATGCCTGTTCCTGATCAGCACCAAAGTCATGCTGCTGGCTATCTGGCAGTGCGTGGACAGAGACCACAACCAAGCACAAAATTCCAATATTTTTTTTTTTTTTGGAAAACAATAATGAAGAAATTGGGTGGGGCATTTTTGTACTCCAATATGCATTAGCTGGGTTCAGTGCAGCTTGTCACATGCCGGGACGTTGGGTTTTTAAGACCCGTGACGAATTCTGAAGTTTTGTAGGCACTGTTCATAAAAGCAGATTTCTGACCAAAACCTGCCCTTGGCTGTAACTTGGGTTGTCCATTGGCCTCTGGCCCAGAGGCATTTCCACGGTGCCATTTATGACCATGGAAGCAACCTGGGAGTCCTTGAGTGGAAGTGATACCTCATCATTAAACACTGCTGTAGAGTGCTTTGTGGTGAATGGTTTTAGATGGATGGAACGTGAAGAGGGTTCTAGGATTCCTGACATTTTGCAGAGATTAGGGATTTAACGCAATGTCCCATGGGAGGATGGAAGATCCAAAGGCAACATGATAGACCAAAAGTCTGAAAAGATGCGGCCTCCACTTTGCATTCCCTACGAGCCTCAGACTTGTGCCTTAGTTTCCCCTCACTCGAACCTGTTCAACAGACTTTTTTTCTTTTTCACTCATTCATTTTGGATGCTATGAATGAAATTAAAGCAGTCTCAGTAATTACAGTGGTATTAGCGTAGAAGAGGTTTGGTTTAATATCACTCCCAACTCCCTGCTGGTGCTTGAGCAGTTCAGAGGAAGAGCAGAAACGCTGGGCAGCTGAACCCGCCTCGCTTGCGTGTGTCAAAACAGTGTTTGCTTGCTACTAATGTGGCTGCTCTCAGAATCACAGAATCATAGAACTGTTAAGGCTGGAAAAGACCTCCAAGATCATTGAGTCCAAGCTTAACGCAAAAGCCATGCCAAGTATTATGTGCACTTCCATTTCACGGAGAATCCCAAACAGGTGGATTTCTCCTCCCTCCTACTGGCTCTCACCTCTGTTTTTGTCCTTGGCAAATTGTCACTTTAATCACTTTATAACCCTGGCATCTGAATACTTACAAGCACCAGGTTGCCTGAGGCAGGAGAAGGGAGTGAATTCAGAACCCGTAATAGGAGACATCCAGTAAGACCCAAAGGGAGGTCTGGTACTTAAAGGCCTTTGCCTCCAGAATAGTGTTTGAGGTGCCCAGAGGAGCTGATAAGAAACGTGAGCACTGGTAACAAGGCTGAGCAAGCAGGCGTTTGATTATTTCTCAGTACTTATCAGAGGAAGCGTGAATCTCTCCCTAATTAAGAGCTAATGCCAACTTCTGTGAAATTTATTGTCGTTCACCTGTGAATTATCCTCCTCAAATTTAACTTGACTGCAGGAAGCCTGCTAGCAGTAACACTTTCCTCCGTGAGCTTAATTTGGATGGTAAAATGCCTCTGTAGCTGCTCAGTGAATGGGACTTGATGCTGGTGAGCATCGGAGGCCTGGAAGGGCAGCTTGGGTCAGCACTTAAAAGTTTAGACAAATCTCATGTCCTGGGTATTACAAATAGAAATAGAGCTCTTCCAGCAACAGGACTAGGAGGAATGGCTTTAAACCAACAGAGAGTTGGTTTAAATTGGATATTGGGAAGAAATGTTTCCCTTTTTAGGGTGGTGAGGCCCTGGCACAGGTTGCCCAGAGCAGCTGTGGCTGCCCCATCCCTGGAAGTGTCCAAGGCCAGGTTGAACGGGCCTTGGAGCAACCTGGGATAGTGGAAGGTGTCCCTGCCCATGGCAAAGGGGTGGGACTGGATGAGCTTTAGCTTCCCTTCCAACACAAACCCTTCCATGATTCTGTGATCCTCCTTGCAGGCACTCTGAGGACAGGAGGTTTCCAGTAGAGGTTACATGTTCAGAGGCCTGAAGTGAGGTTTCTAATTAGTCAAAGCACAGGTAGCCTGCCCAAACTAGAAAGACGAGTATGATGTCCCTGCACCCAAGTCATTTAACTATTAACCCTGAAGGAGAGTAAGGAGATATCTAAAACAATGACCCAGTTAATTCTGGGTGCAGCATTTGAGTGCAGGGTTATTTGTTGCTACCTGTGGGTCTGGTGATATCATCGGCAGACTCTTGGCAGAACAGGAGGCCAATATTTTTAAGTTGGGTTTTAAGGTGGATTTGGCACGAATTCGTGTGACATGGGTGTAATGCAATGACTTTATTTATCTGTTGCTTGTTTATGCTGACCCGGAGGCACACGGTCAAGCAGGGATGAGTGTTTGGACGTTATGACCCAGTGTTTGGGTCCAAGACCCACAACCAGACTTCGGAGCAGAAACCTGGCTTTTTGTTCACCCTCCATAAAACATCACCCAATAGCTCCAAACCTGAACAACTCTTCCTGCCCCGGAGTCATAAGCTGCATTTAGGGTCCCAAGAGGGCTGGTTCATTACGGCAGTGGCAGTGGTCCCTTCCTGGCACCCGCGGTGGCTGCAGGCTCGTCCTGCTGAGCTGCTCCGGAGGCTGCTCTTTGCAGCCAGCAGCGGGAGAGGTTAAAAGCCTGTGGGCGGAGGCCGGCACAGAGTGCCCATTGTACATGCGTGCATACCAGAGCGGTAACTCCCTGGAATGCTGCACCGCCGAGCTTTTACCACCTTGTGTTTGTGTTGCAGCCCAGCAGAGTGTGTACATTGTGTCCCTCTCCACGTAGATTAACAATGCAAAATGGCAGATAAATAGGAGAGTTTTGTTTTTTTTTTTTTTAATTTTTCTTGACTGGGCCGGTTGGAAGAGGAAGGTGTCTCTGAGTCCCATCACCTCCACAGGCGCAAGGAGAGGCAAGGTGCAAAGTCAGTCAATTAGGTGGAGTAGCTCCTCGCATCTGGGTGGCTTTCATGTACTAATTGTGTTAGTAATTAGCAACTACCACATGGTTTGGGTTCAAAACTATGTAAGGGCATTAACTAACCCACCCTACAATGGGTTTGAAGGACGTAAGTGCGATCCTTGTTTCCCAGGGGTGAAATGGAGAGACTTGCTGACCACAGGATGAGTCATGGCAGGCCTGCAGGAGATCCTGGGTCTGTTAATTCCTCAAGATCATCTCAAATGAGACCAGTGACACCAGCTCTGGGAAATGAGTCTCTCCACTATTGCCAGGAGACGTGCAACTTAAGAGTTTTTGTGGTGTATTTCTATCTCCTATGAGCTACAGAAACCATCCCTAAGGCCAGATGGCAATTCAGGCTCTAAGTTCTCTCTTTTTCATTTCTTTTTTTTCTTTCTGCTTGGGTTGTCAGCTTGTGCTATTTACGGGAACTTTGAATTTGTGTCTGCTGGGACCTGGGTGGAGGTCCCCTAGGGATTTCGTTGAGCTCTAGGATGCTTAGGACTTTCCACTTGTAGCCATAAGTGCCCAGGTCAGACAAGAGACACGTGGTCACGCTCCAGTGCAAATGTGGATCTATAACTAATAAGACGCGCTTATTATTACTTCTTGTTGAATTTCAAGCTCCTGCAAGGTACCTTTAAAAAGCAAAAAGAAGCCAGTGGTGTGAGGACAAGTGTTTCTTCTAGGTGAGCTGTGCTTTAGAGTAGTGCATACTGGCACTGTTGTTCTGATTTGGTGGTAGGTAGCAAGATAATTTCTGGGTTTTTCTATATGGTATGTCATTGCCAAGAATGACCTGGAAAATCCCCGGCTGTGCTCAGATCTTGATGGCAGTTGGTCAAGTGCAGCTGAGCTTATCTAGCAGGGAGCTACTCCTGATACAACTTTTGCCTCAACTGAACATTCACAGCTTCTCCCTTTAGCTTTAGCTGAGACTTTGTAAGGCACCTAGTAGGAATGCTTCCATCTCAAAGGGTTCCATCTCTGATGTTCTAAAGGAAGATAAAACTTGCAAGGTTGAGAGCACAATGTGTTCATCATCCAGCCCCAGGCTTCACCACAGAGCAGTGGTACCCAGGGGCACGAGGAACTCTGGAAAACCTTGAGTTTAGCTTTCTTCCATGCACCTCAGTACTTGGGACACTGACATGCCCTGCAAGATGCCAAGGTGGGTCCTCCTGCAATTCCAGCATCCCATAGATCATCTTGGGCTGCAGTTGGTCTGTAGTGAATTATTCATCCAAAGCAGGATTCCCCTCAGAATAGCTGGCAGCCAAGGGCCTGTCTCTCTCATACCTGGGAAGTGAGGAAATAGAGAGTTTGAAACTCTGCTGCTGATTCAGAGGGCAGCACCGTGTTTTCTGTGCTCTGATTACTGGGTTATTGTTTAACCCATGGCAAGTGTCTGAGTTTACTTTTTTTCCCCTCTGGAAACCCTGTGACAGTGAGCACGTCGAGGTAACGAGGAGGCTCACGGGTGTGGAGAGCTGGCTGTCCCCCCATTCATTGCACAAGTTGAGTTGAAGATGTTTGCATTTAGACAACAGTTTGGATGTGGGTTTTTTTTTAATTGTCATAAATTTAACAATACACATGGCTATTGTTCCTTGCTTTGTGATGTCAGATCCAGCCCTGAGAAATACTCTTGAGCTTTGGTTCCCATTCTGCTTCAAGGAAAGCCCTTGAGATGCTGCAGGGGAAGCCTGAGTGTGCCCCGTGCCCTGTTTCAGTCACCTCCACACTCGTTTGATATGTGTGTATGTGTGTGTGAGTGTGCATGTGCTAACTTCCTCTTTTTTTTTCTCCTTTCTTTTGACAGTGGCAAATTTGGTCTCTTCTGAGCATCTTGCAGCCTCTGGGTGACCGGGACATTGAATTTGGTGGACAGTTGCCATTCACTCCCTGGGATCATATCTGCCCTTGCTTCCCTCACCCCCTCCCTTACTCCCCATCCCTCCAACCAAATTCCAGGGTGTTGTGGTACTGCTATGGAGCCCAGAGAGACTTTGAGCAGCTCCCGGCAAAGGGGGGGTGAGGCAGACTTTCTGCCAGCTGCTGTCACCTCCACGAAGCCTTCGCCTGTCTCGGGCTGCGCAGGGGAGACGATGCTGCCTTCATCAGGCGCGGGGAAAGGGATCCCGGTGAGCAGTGAGAGGCTGGAGCCCGAGGAAGAGGATGAGCTGGGTTCCGGAAGAGACGTGGATTCCACTTCCAACGCGGACAGCGAGAAATGGGTGGCGGGAGACGGCCTGGAGGAGCAGGAGTTTTCCATCAAGGAGGCTAACTTCACGGAGGGGAGTTTAAAACTAAAGATCCAGACCACCAAGAGAGCGAAGAAGCCCCCAAAGAACCTGGAGAACTATATTTGCCCTCCCGAGATCAAGATCACCATCAAGCAGTCTGGGGAGCAGAAGCTTTCCAGAACTGGGAAAAATAGCAAAACAGCTAAAGAGGAGGACAGATCACACTCCAAAAAGAAGGTAGGTCCTATTCTTTCACATATTTCCAGTTTCTCCCAGAAGCAGAGGGGGAGGGGAGGAACAAATTCTCAAACAATTTGCGTCCAAGGCATAGCCTTAGCAAGATTTGGCCTTGGAGGAGCGCAGGGCAAGTATCATCCTGCACTGCCACATATGCGTCGGGAATGATCTTGAACTATCCTTCAGATGAACCAATTCAGAAGAGATCAAAAGTTCAACCAGGCCTCTTCTATTTTTGCATGTAATTGAGTTTTGAGATTAATGATTACATGAGTGAGAAATGAAGGAGCCCACTTCTAAACTGCTTTGTGCCTGAGCACTAATGCTCAAGCCTTTTGGCAGTTAAAGCATTCAACTGCATTTTTAAAATAGAGGTATGTGCACGGTGAACAATTGAATTCATTCCTGTACTCTGGGTGATGGGCTCCATTATTCTTGATTACAGCATTGTGTGAGTAGCACTATAGTTATGCTACAGAAAATACTTCCATTATAAGTCTCATTTTCTTCCAGATGCATATCATTTTCTTGAAATATCCTTCTGCAGAGAAATTTTTGGTACTTTAAGTCTGGGTAAAAATTGAACTTTTTTTATTTTTTTCACTTATTCAAGGATGAGAGAAGAAAGAAAGAAAATCCTTTCTTCATATGAGCTGTTTTCAGGAGCACTCTTTTGATTTGCTGTTGGCTTGATTTTTCTGTAGTGTCGCCTACACTTAGTACATAGACCAAATTTAGTTTGAGTGTATAAAGCAGTGCTGGTGGGGACCCAAATTTTTGGGTTAGTGGTATTTTCTGTCCTAGGCATTAGCCAAGTAGTTTTGGACAGGTTACAGTACAAATACTTCACCTCTTCTTCCTTAGTAGCACATGGGCTTCATGATGAGTTCAGACAGGAACCCATATTTGATAAAAGATGCACGAGCATCTCCAAAACCCGGACAAAGTCCTCTGGGATTTAGGCATCCACTGATTAGGGCTTGGTTTTCCTGCTCATGCAGCTTTGATCCCTCTTCTCCCATACCTTACAGACGTGATGGGTGCTCAAAGGGGCAACGTGAAGCCTTGAGGAGGCAAATTGCCACCACCTATCCCTGGAGAAATCCTCCTCAGCAGATGACTTAAACAAAAATTTTCATAACTCAAAATCACTTTTTTAAGCATCGACATTTCCCACTGACTCAAGGCAGAGCCCAGGGAGATTAACATCACTCACTCTTAGAGTACTTTTTTTTACAAGCTGAACTTGAAAACAAACCGAAAAACCCCAAATCAAGGGGACTTTTTTTTTCTCAGAATCTTTTAAATGATGAAGTGTATAAGCATGAAAGAAGCAGCTCTTTTTAACACAGCAGAGGTTTGGCCCTATAACACTTTGAGAAGAGATTTTCCCACCTATTGAAAAGGATGGTCTGCCTTCTTAGCACCAAGCAATGTCTAATTTCCACTTTCCTGTCCTCCCTGAATGCTTGTAGATGTCTCAGGGGAAGCAGCAGTTTTTATGAGACTATGCTCAGTGACAGCAAAGGTGTCAAAAGCAATCCTTCCATGGCCATGTACAGAGAAAAAAAGAACTGCAAACCACTGCCTACCATGCATGGACTGGGGAGAATAGGACTGAAATAGAAATCAGAGCCTTCATTTCTATTTATCACCCAGTCAGATGGGCATGGAAGGTGTGTTCTTTTCTGTGTGGTCATCCAAAGAGGTTGAATAAATAAAGCTAAGCATAAGGAAGTCATGCACAAAAAAAAATCCCAAACAAAAACCAAACAAACCCAGTGTGAACAATAGCTAAAAAAGCACCTTGTAGCATGGTTATGCTCAGGGTGATGACTTTAATTGCAGGAGGATAAGGAGTTTGAAAGAAACAGATCACGGCTCAGACGCGGCTGCATCCAGCTTGCACCTGTGCTGTGAGGTCGGGGCAGGCTGGGGCTGTGTTCGCACACACCCTGCGCTCGGGCTGGGAGTGCTTTGGGTCAACACTGGTCTAATCTGGCCATTAAAACAAACAAAAAAACCCTCACCACCCAGCAGGTGGATGCTCCGAGCAGATGGGGAGAGGGCTGCTGGCCCGGTGCACCATTAGCATAACACCCAACGGCTGCCATGCGGCAGCTGCTGAGCCGCAGCTGCGGCAGAGATGTCCCCAGCAGGGGTCTGGAAGACCCCGGCGCTGTGATCTCGAGGGGTGTGATGCCTGGAGACCCCCAGCCTGCATCACCAGCGTGGGCAGCAGCCCGCATCCCTGCAGCCGGCGCGGATTCCGCGCTGCCCCCGGGCTCGCGGGGTGCCAGGACCGGGCTGTGGACACCCCGCGTCAAGGGGTGATCAAAGGCGCTCCTGCAAGGGAGGCTGGAAGCCAGCGGGAGGAAAGTTCCAGTGCTGGCAGAGCGATTTCTTCTACGGCCAATGCCTATCTTGTGGCAGGTACAGAAATTTTTTTGGGGGGGAGATAACTAGGAGGAAAGAGCAAGTTGAAACTCATGTGGAGATGTAGCTCTCTGGTCTATCTGTTTCCCTGGGAGAGAGCAGCACGCAGATTTTTTTGGGGGGGAGATAACTAGGAGGAAAGAGCAAGTTGAAACTCATGTGGAGATGTAGCTCTCTGGTCTATCTGTTTCCCTGGGAGAGAGCAGCACGCAGATTTTTTTGGGGGGGAGATAACTAGGAGGAAAGAGCAAGTTGAAACTCATGTGGAGATGTAGCTCTCTGGTCTATCTGTTTCCCTGGGAGAGAGCAGCACGCAGGAACCTTCTGCATGTACTTGAGAGCCATTGAGAGCTGCAGTAGTGGTTGAGGAAAAAAAAAGAAAAAAGTGATTTGTCACATTTAAATGGTTTTGGCGGTTTTGAAATTTCAGCGTTAGGCTGTTTTGATTGCCTGTTGGTTTAATCAGCACAAAATCCAGAAAAGCAGCTCCTGGCAGCAGGAGGAGGGAACAACACATTTTAAGAGTGGGACAGACCTTCAGCTGGCATCAGTCCACTGTCCTTTATGGATTTTTGCCAGGAGGGTTTGGCCCAATGCACACATTTCCCTTGCACACGGGAGCATTATTTGGGTTTACCACCTTGCCCGTGGATGCAGAGAATATGCACAGACTGAGCTGCAAGTGCCATTCTTATGCCTCTCCTGGGTGGGAGTGGTTGTCCTGCACATCATGGAGGAGCACCCAAATTTATTTTTCCCCTGAGGAAGCGCAAACTCTATCAGGACTTGAAAAATCCCCTTAGCTTGTTGCATAATATTTCCAGCTACATCTCCAGCAGTCCCCAGTGCTTTGAAATACCACTTCAGCATTCTTGCAGGAGTTTCAATACACACAGCACAGAAAGCAAGTAATGAAAACATGGAAGCAATTTAAGTAACAGCATGTGGGTACACAAAGGACTGGTAATGCCAGCAATGTAAAAAGGGACTGTGAACTGGGGATATAGCATTTATTCAGTGGCCACTTAGGGAGGAAGAAGATATGCCTGTTCTTAAGCTTTACACTGCTCTGCTAATTAGGCAATAGGGGTTAGTGCCTGATTTCCAAAGCTGTGGTCCAGAGAGCAGCGGTGATTAGAAGGGGACTCTGTGGAGAGCCACGATGCTCATGTGCTGAGGCCCGGGATTTTTGCCTTTGATTCCAGCTGCTACACTATATTAAAAGACATAAACATACATTAAATACTTTCCTCATGTTGCTTTTCCGTGTGAGCAATCGCCCCGGGGATGTTATGCGATCCTGAATGGGAGGGGAGGGAATTCAGGAGAGGATCTTGCTGGGTGCGGTTGCTGATGCCCCGGAGTGGGGAGGGAGGCAGGGGATGAGAGAGTACCAGCGTTGGGAACCTCTGCTCTGCTGGCTTGAATGCTTGGCTGCCACCCAACAACTTTTGGGGTTTCTTTTAAGTCCAGACCATGCCAAGTTTCACATCGGCTTCCCCTACTTGAAAAAAAGAGTAAGGGTAGTTTCCTAACCCTTTTCCCGGGGCTGCTCAGAAGCTGAATCATAGCTTAGCTGGGTCTCTGGCTGCCTGTGTGGCAATTGGAAAGTGCACAAATGTTCTGCAAGAGTTTTCTCTTATTTCAACCCTTTGGCACCTGGGGATGGAGCGGGCTGAACCGCTGCCACTTCTAAACCCACAAATAGCTCCATTTCATTTAGTCTGATTGGAGAGGGCGGGAAGAAAAAAGCCAGGAGCCCAGAGGATGTCCTGCTGGCATGCTGGCAAGCCTTGCAGCTGCTGCTCTCTCACCTGCAGTAGGATTGCTCGAGTCAACCACCTCAGCAACACTAAAGGTGCATTTTTCTTCAGATAAGGAAACATGTTATCAGTCTGGAAGAACACTGAAAGTATGGCACCAAATGCAATGAAGCAACCTATCAGCATTCCTGCTTGCCATGTAGCATTTAACAAGTCCCAGACGAACAGTTATTCCTCTGGTTTTGTTTTATTTCCTTTTTTTGTCCCTTCCCTGCATTAGTTTTTTGGGTGGTTTTTTTTTTCTATTCTCTTATGTCTGTAAACACTTCATTTTCTACCCCTTCTTTCTTTAAGCATAGCCTGACAAAGGTTCTTTGGCGCTTTCATCATATGCATAACGTCCTTCTTCAGAGGATGTAAGCTCATGGTTTTGTAATTATTACTGCACTAGGGTTTTTTGAGAGCTTGGGATGGGTGAATGCATTTTATTGCTGAGAGATAAGCACAGCAGCAAGTCAATTGGAAGTAAAGCTTCCTTGTGTGTAGTCAGAGGAAACTCTATCTCTGGATTTTCTTCCAATTTTTTTTTTCCCTTTGAGTTTCTGTAGGTGTTTGCCATTTCTCTGCAGGAAGCAGGTCTAACACTTTCCCCCTCGAAATTCAATTCGCAGTCTTCCTTTTCCCTGCCCCACATATGCAACTTTCTCCAGTGGTTCACCTTTCTTTGAGGACTCTCTCATTCACGTGTTCTCACCATTGCTGATGCAGAACTGATTTTTACCTTTTTTTTTCTTCTCTGTATTTTCTGTATTCTTTACACATATATTTGTAGCCTATCATAGTATTCATAGTTAGCTTTTCACCTACTGTATGAGACAGAAAGAGAAAACAAATTCCCCAGCAGCTCCAAGCTGGGGGTCCAAGGTTAGATTCTTGGGGAAGCCAAGGTTGAACCTAGCTGTCCCAGACACATTTTCATAAACAAAGTTCAGTTCCTATCTAAAGGAGGGGGAATTCAAAGAGGGTTGAACCAGGGGGGAATTACCTCACCACTAATGTCTCTAACTGGTGATTTTTGTCAGATATGCTAATTTGCTACACATATAAGAACTGTATACTCGTTATGCTACGTGTGCATCTTTGGCGTTTTCCACCTGGCAAACCGCACACAAGGATCCTTATAAAGGTAACCCCTTTTTATCACCTAACCATGTCTGCCTCGTGATTTTAGGACCAGAGAAAAGGCATCATTGCACCCCTCCTCTTCCCCCAGAAGATCACAAGCGCTCCCCCTCCTCTCTTTCCCCCTTCTTTTTATTGATGACTGCACATTGCAGTTTCCCTCCAGGTTCTGGTGTGCATCCGCAGCTCTTGCTGGATTACCCCTGTGCCGGACTCATCTCCCCGGTGATTTGTGTGCGTGATCATCCAACTGCTCATCGTGCATGCTTATCCCTCTTTGCTAAGGGCATCCCTGTGCAAGATGTCATCTGAGTCAGCTCTCCCTGTTGCGATCCCAAACGTGGCTCAGGGGGTTGATGGAAGTGCTTGCTCACTGTGGCTTAGCGAGGAAAGGAAGGCACTTGCATGTTAGTCCTACCTGCTTGAAGTGGCAGGGTTTGATTTACAGCTTCTTTTTTCTTCCCCCCTCACCCAAGGATGGAACATCCACAGTCCCTTCAGCTTGGACGTGTTTCAGTGCTGGTTTAGTCCCTGTTTTTTCGTAGTGAAGCCTTGTGACACCTCTGTGTGATGCTTGTGGCGAGTACGTGGAGCTCACACCAGCAGAGCAGACCTCAGCCTCTTCCCAGGTTATGGTATAGTGGTGGAGCCCCAGAAGTGCCAACAGAGTGGAGGAGTGCTCGTCCAGCTGCCTCCAAGGTGGAACTGGCTCTTGAGCAGCTGAGAGATCAGTGCAGAGCTGCTCTGACAGGCACGAGGCTCCTGGCATTTCTACAGTCTTTCTACACAAGCGTACGGGTGCAAAGCTACACCAACTCAGCTCTTTGATACTCATCCCAGGTTTCCTTCAGGCTAGCTTTTCTTTCTACTGCATTGTTGAAGGCATAAATGAAACAGCTGCAGTTTGGTGGTCTCCCACCTCAGGTATCTTAGGCTCACCACAAAAAGAGAACAGGAATGAATGTTTGGGGGGTTTTTTTTTGTTTGTTTTTGTGAAGAAATTAATTTCTTCCCTTAAGAAACCAGTTTTTCTAGAAGCTGAGAACACTTAGGTTCATCTTAGTCCATGAAGGCACCTGAGGTGCTCAGACTGGGAGCTGAGTCATCTTGATCCCCCACATAGCCATCTGGAGGAGGCTGGTCCCACCTGACTGTGGTTCAAAGCCTCTCTGTGAAGAGCTGGAGGGCTGGATCCCAGCTCTTAACCCTTCCATCTCCTCCAAAGCTTGCTGGAGAAGGGTCCGTCTTGCATCATGTCCTGGATATCTTGTGACAGGAATAAGGCAGAGTGTCTTTTCCAGCTGAGTGCTCTGCCTGACCCAGCTGATGCCCATCCCTCACCGTCTGTGTGCTCCCAAAGAATTGTGACTTTTATTTTTTTTTTTTTTTGCATCTAGCCAAGTGTGTCTTAAAGAAGTAAACATCTGGCAGTGAAGGAATGGGCTGAGGAACTGTAAGCAGGTTTTTTCTGCTGAACACAGAGTGCCAAACAAGGAAGACTTGGTGTACTTGATTAGCTGCCATACGACCAGGGCTTGGGGAGGCTGTCTGTGTGGAGGACAGGTTTTGTTTTGCAGCAGTCTCTCCCTCCCACAGCTGAGTTTCGATGGCCCTCTGCGACATTTCCTTGTTTGCTTGTGCTGTGTCTTTCTCTTCAAACCGTGACAAAATATTCACAGACCTGGTGCTGGGATTGAGGAGATGCTGCAAGGAAGCAGCTGAGACAGGTGTGGGAAGCTGGGGATCCAGGTGGAGGTCCTCAGCCACCAAACTGCAGGAGGAGAGCGGGCAAACCCTTGGCCAAGTCGGTGCAGGCGTGGTGTTTCGAAAGCGCCGTGGCCTCCAGGCTAACAGAGATGGAGAGGAGATGTGCTGGCATGTACACCCAGGGCTGCAAACTGGCTGTGTTTTCGTTTGCAGAGGTGTTGGGGTCCTTCATGTATGTGATGGTGCTCTTCCAGCATCAGCTTTAGCCTGCAGTGCTTCCTTTCCTCCCCTTCCAGGCATGCCTGACCACAGATACCTTCTGATTTGCCTACAGACTTTTCATCTTGGATTCCTTTTTCACACAAATGCACACACACACAACACACCCAGCTAGCCCCTTCAGGTCAGGTCTAATTCTTCAGATGCTTCATTCCCAGATGGGCTTCTTGCTGGCTCCATTTTCCTGCCCAGACAGTGGGACTGAGTAATGGACCCATCTTAGGTCAATTGAATGGAAAGTGGATTTACTTGGTGCCCTCAGCTTGTCTTTTTTTTAGCTTTTTCTAAGAGAACGGAGGCTTGTGAAAGTTGGTTTCTGCCCATTTTCCTGTGTGACTTCTCCAGTGTCTAGAGATGAAAGAACTTTTCTTTCAAACCCTTTTTGGGAGCCCTTTTTGGGTTCCCTCTCTTCTCACTAGAGAACAGTCTGAACAAAACTTGTTAGAATATTATATCACAAATATTTTGGTTTTGAATCACATTTGATCAAAACTGGACAAAATATTCAAAAAACGTTGAGGAGAGAGGATATTGCAGACAGGCAAGGACTTTGCATGTGCATTCACATTCACACAAACACAGTGTGACCATGTCAGCCTTGTTTCCTTAGGAAACTGGTCTAAAAATATCTAGAATAAACACACATTGTTTTGTTTTTTAACGCTGAGACTTTTCCAACTCTTGAACCTTAAAATGATTCCATTTGAGATGTCACCCTGGAGGACTACTCCAGTTAACTGTGTTTTTATAAGAGCATTATTTTCCATTTCTTGCCATGACCTCTAACATGAGTTAGGCCAGCGGCTGTTGTCTTCTTCATTTCAGGACATAAAGTGCTATTTCCACATCGTGGTTATATTTGGACTCTGAGCTGCAGGTGGTTGCTATGAGGAAAGGGATTCTCCAGCCATGGTGCGTGCACCAGTAGCATGACAGTGCTTCCAAGTAGGAGGGATAACAAACTCTTCTTCTCCAGAATGGGCAGAGTAGTATCAGGCCAAACATCTTGTCATTATTTTTCTTTTTTCCTGGAGCTGTGGGTGCGGTGAAAGGAACAGCATGAGGGCTAAGGTGTCTTACTACAGGTTGCAAATGGGGTTGTATATCTGAGATGTGGCTTGGACTGTGGCCAAGACAGGTTTGCTGAAGATGAGGACATGGTCATTCAACATAGACGGCCAACCACAGCTGTGTCTGCAGAACTAAGTGGGGTTTTAAGGTGATGTCCCATGCTGCTGTTGTGCATCCATGTCCTGTACAAAGGAATGCATCAGGAGAGCCTGTCTTCCTGCAAGAATTTCACAAGTTCTGTAGAGAGCAGAAGTGGAACCAACTTGCCTCTTAGTACAGAATGTGAAATAGAGCAATGAGATTAAGTGACTCACTCAAGGAACCTGTCACAGGCCAGGTTAACACTCAGACCTTTTTCACTGAGCTGTGGTTGCCTAACCATGACACAGTTGAGTCTCCCAGGAGTGGCCCTGATCTCCTCGCTTTGAGTGCACAGCCCTTCTGGAAACCAGTCCTTTTCTAGCTGTCATTTAAACAGGTCAATTTGTTTCAAAATCGTTAACTTACTGCATCTTCACTTAATAAAACTTATTAAATAAATAAAACTTATCGCAGGGAAGAGCTAGGGCTGGATGCAGAAATGAGGGGGTGGAGTTTTGGGGCCAGCATGCAATCAGTTGACCTAGATGCCCTTAATAATCCCTTCTGGTCTGTAAACCCTAAAATGTGGTAAGAGTTGAATGAGGAATATCTGCTGGAGGACTCCTTATCTTCTCATCAGTTTCTCATGGCTCGCTCTCACCTGGGTGGCAAGGTTTGCAGAGAGAGATGCTATCTTTTTATTGACATCGGGTGTTACAAAAACCCTACCACTATAAACTTGGGTGGTTCATTGAGGAATTTCAGCACTTTGCAGCATCCTAACTTCATGTGAGCTGCTCTCCCTCCACATGGCTGAAAGATGAGAATCAGCCCTGAGGGGATCCGTGGGTAATTCTGACTTGCCCAATGCTCTCACTTTTGGAAGGAATGTGGTGGCACAAGCAAGTGAGCCAGAGGACAGGGCCCCCTCTCCCCATGCTGAGGACTCTGACAAGGAGAGGGCCGAGCACTGGCCTGCAATGTGTCACCACGATCACACCCTCGCCGCACCGCAGGGCGAGTCACGCGCTCCCCAGCTGGCGCTTCTGTGAGAAGGCACTTCTGTAACCTGGCTGGCAAACATTTCCCAGGAGGATGTGTAGGAAACAGTTTCCTCATACCTCCGAGGCAGAGCTTACACTGGGATTACTAAATAGGCTTTTATCAGCAGTCTCCCCTGCTCCTCAGTAGAACACTGTGCCTGGGTAGCTTCACCAAAATTTTACCTGATGTATTCCCAGGTGGGTAATTGAGGAAAGGTCACCCTTAAGACTAAGAAAAGTAGACCAGAGGCAGATATTTTTTCCACTGGGAAGCAGCAGCACTAATAGGGTCTTGACCAGCCCTCATTTCCACCTCCCACCAAAGTCTATTCAGCTGCAGGGACAGTCCCAACATTAGTCACCTGCCTAATTTGTATTAACAGGCAGCTTGAAGGCACTTCTTTATTGCATCTTCCACTGGGAACTTGGATTGACAAGGTATTCTACTTCTTATATCCCATGTTGTGTGCAGGTTAGACGGGGATAATTAATTTGTCCTGTCCATTTTCTGACATTGTGTCCACCAGCACACAGCTGCTGAAGTTCTCTTCCCCAAGACAGCCTCTTTCTTTCCATGGGATACTTTTCTTCAATAATTTATGTAATCAGCAGGACAAATTCCCTCCAGCCTTTTCTCTCTCTGGTCTTAATTCCATTGCATCACTTGTAATTATATTCCCGATTCCAAGTGGGGGGGTGGGAAAGCCTATTTCTTTCTGTGACTACAGCACAGCCATCACAGGAGGAAATGGGGAGAGGGTGACGGGGAGGGACTGATCTCTCCTGAGGTCATCGGCTCTGGGCGTGGGCAGGAGCTGCTGTCAGTCACTGGGGACAGCGACTGCCAGCGCTGGGAATCTGTGAAGCGCAGGGCGGCTCTGCGGGAGGGCAGCACATCCTGTGCTGCTCCCTGTGCTTTGGCTGGCAGCTGTGGTGCAAAACCAAGCCATGCTTTGTCCTTGGAACCAACTGGGCTCCTTGGGACGTGGAGGTCTGGGCTCTGCTTGCCCTGCGCTTGAAGAGAGCGGGAATTTGGCTGTTCATGTTATCTAGAGGATGTTTTAAAGAAAAAGGAAGGCAGCTTGTGATGGACAGCCAGATGCTCAGCCTGAGGCTTTTGAGTGTCATAGAAGGGTTGGCAGTGGGTTATCCTTGGCTTTCTGCATTTCCAGGAGTTCATACCGTTGATATATATATGCAAGACTTTGGTAAAATAGGACTGTTGCAAATTACTGTCTAAATAAGCCTTTTACTATCTACACTGTTAATGTGGCCACTGAATTTCACTACCACCTGCTTGGATGAGGATTGTCCTAAGGTGTTGAAAAGGTGGGAGATGGAAACCCTGTCTCTTTTCAGTCTATCTGGCCTGACTTAATTTCATATACTTAGCACCAGCCCGTGGGGTACAGCAGCTGTGTGCTGGAGATAGAAGTCGACTCAGTCCATCTTGGCCACATGGTTTAATAGGCCTATGAAATCCCTGGGTCAAAGGCCAGCCACCATGCCCATCTTTGTCACATCTCAGCGATGTGTATCCTGGCAGGTTTTTCTTTTTGTTCCTCCCCGGCATGGAAAGAACCATCTGCCGGGTTGGCTTTCAGAAGAATTTTGAAAAATACCAATTTCCCTTTGTTGAGTGGGGTGTGTGAGGGGGTGGGGGCACACAGGACAGAAGGAGGAAGGAGAGCCTGACCTAAAACCAAGCCAGTATTTTCAGGGATTTTAGAATAGCTTGCATTGTGTTTCCTACTCCCCAAGGAAGGGTTGTCCTCTTTCTTCTTTTCTCTTTGATTCGATTCCCTGCCACTCTGTGAGCAAGTCAGAAGCTGCAGCTGCTGCTGTCAGCTGGGAAGGGAGTCCTCCTGTTTAAAAACCATGTGTTAATCCCTGGTTAGAAAAAGTAGCAATGTTTTATGCTTCCCTTTTAGCCCCCTTTTCTCTCTGCATCTTGACTGCCTGCCCGCAGACTTGCCTCTTGCATGAAAACAGATGCAGGTTGACACCAAAGAGACTCAACAAGAACCACAGGTAGCATGAAGGTCTGTAAATCATTAAGTCTAAAACTGGACAAAGTGACCAAATATAGTTTTGAGAGTAGGGTGGGAGTCAGAAAGGACAAGCATATTATGAGGTCTGGGGAAAAATTGTGGGGACCTTTAGGAGCAAGGGGAGCTGTTTTTGTCATAGCTGTTGGACGCAGATGGGTAGAAGTGTTTGCTCACGGGGCCTGTGCTTTGTTCCCGAGGAAAAGCCAGCAGCCCAGTGGGAGAGGAATTTAAACAGTGAGGTAAGGAGAAAGGAGGATTTGGGCTCTGCCAGATGGAGACAGCCATGCAGCAGTGCTGGAGAGGGTCTGATGGGTAAGTAAGAGGCCCAAGGGGCTCAGGAAGTTTGCCATCAGGTGTGATACCACAGCATTGAAGGGCGAATGCAAAAGCTGGCCTGAAGCTGAAACAGGAGAGAAGGAGAGGGTTTTCATTTTGACCATCAAAAAACACCTTCCTCTTTCCTAGTAGAACAAGAAAATGAATCACCACAAAGATAGGGGAAAAGGACTCGGATGACGGATGGTACTTACAGAAAATTGAAGGCAGTGCCCTGTAACTGTTATAGATCATAGAATGATTTGGGTTGGAAACCCCTGCCACGGGCGGAGATGACTTTAGACCACGTCACCTCTGAATACTACAAAAGAACGCAGATTTCCAGCTCTTTCCTAAGGTTTTAAAGCAGCAAATCGAGGCAGACAGAGGTGTCCCACCCGGAGCCACTGGAGAAGGCATCCCACCACGCCCTGCCCCAGCTGCAGCGAGGAGCCCTGCTCCCACCCACGGCTTGTTGGATCGGTCATTCTCCCATCTCACCCCAGATCTCCCCATCCACAGGGGATGCAAGAAACAACAGGGGTCCCTGCGGGCTGCTCCTGCCACCCTTTCCCGGAGGTGCTGGCGGGGCCGGACCGGCCATGCCCACCCACCATGGCGGGGCCGGGCAGGTGGGCCTGAGCCCCTTCCCAGCAGATTGCCCCGACCCCTGCTCCCCGGTTCGGGTGACAGGAAGGGGCCGGCAGCCGCAGCCTGCACCCCGCGCTGCCGCAGCGCCTTCCCCGCCGGGGCCCCTCGTTAATAAAGAGGTGTAATTGGGAGCCCTCCCTCAGCCCGTCTGGTGTGAGGCCATTTGTGTGCCGGGGGAGGAGGGGCAGGCCCGGCGCTGAGGGGGAGGCGGCAGCGGGGGAGAGAGGGAGGGAAATCGCCTTTGTTTGTTCAAGTAATTTAGGCCTCAGATGGGTTTTTTGGTTGGGTTTTTTTTTTTTTTTTTTTTTTTTTTGTGTTTTTTTTTTTTTTTTTTTTTTTTTTTTTTTTGACAAAAAAACAAAGAGG
>VZRO01002164.1:489082-524259 GCA_013397915.1 Daphoenositta chrysoptera | reverse complement strand
TTTTGAGCAAGAAAAGCAAAAGGAAGGTTGATCGGCGCTGGCAAAGGTGTGCTCCTGGTACGTAAAAATACCCCGATAGCAGAGGGAGCAAAGTGCAACAAAGAAGTGTGGGTTTAAGCATTTTGTGTTTGCTTCTTTAAGTTTGCCAGGCGAGATGTGAATCTTGGAAGAACCCCAACCAGTAACAAAAAACAAACAAACAAAAAACTAACCAACTGAGCAAAAAAAAAAAAAAAGAAAAAAGAAAAGGAAAAGAAGTTTGGTCTGCTTAGCTGGGCTGTAAAGAATCACAGGAGAGTTGCTGGGTTTTTCAGCTAATCAATTTTGTTTCTGTTTTATGTGTGCTAGCACGCTGCCTTTGGAGTCAAGATTTTCTACTTCATGTGCACTCACACACACTGCCTTTGGTGTTAGGACTGGAGCTCTCCTGTGCCTCCCCGTTTCCCATCAACCCTGTCAGACATCTCTTTTTTTAAATGAGAATGGAAAATCAAACAAAACGAGTGACAAACATCCTTCTGTTCGTTTTAGGCTGAAGTAAAACTCACATTTAAGCCTCATTGAAAGGTAAACTAAGTTGAAAATGTCTGCTCTGTGAAGGGTGGACTTTGCCATTGAAACCCTTGTGTTTCAACTGTGTGAAAGTTGCAGAAAAATGCACATGGGATATGCAGAATTTAATTTTTTTTTTTTTTTAAGTTAGAGAATAGGGTAATGGTGTGAAAGAATGAATTAGTTATGGCAAATCTTATTAGTGTCCATTGTAAGCAGAGAAGCAGAGACATATGGGACCACTTGCAAAATGATTTCTTGTTTATTCAGCTTCGTAACCGAAGCAAATTTTTTTGCACAGTGTCATTTATTTGGCAACTGGAGGGGTGTGGAAGGTGTGTGTCCATGAAGCAAAAAGGGGGGAAGGGGGAACACAGTATTGGTATTCCATTAAAACTGATGCTCAGTGCTTTGTTTGTCAGGTTTTGGCAAGGCTTTTTGCTTTGAAAGCCATTCAGAGAGGATCGAAGCAGATGGCAGGGAGATCCTGTTTGTGTTATTTTTGGACATTCCCATTGAAAGTCTCAGATTGTTGTCCTTTTTCCCCCTTCCCCCACTTGTGTATGTTTTTCTTTCTTCCTTCCTTTCCTTCTTGAGAAGGTTTTTTTATTTTTTTAAGGCATATATTATTAATCAGACAGCATCACCTAAAAGCTGGGTGTGTTTCTGATGAACCTAGCTGTGGCTAGTTTATATTTTTGTCTGTCTAAAATCAGACAAAGCGGTGGGGGGACTGTCTCCTGAAGCAGTACAAGCAGAGTCAGGAGAGCGAGCTGGGAAGCCAGACTGCCATTTTGTGGGGTTCAGCTCCACACCAGCACATTTCCCTGGCAGACCAGCAGCTGTAGTAAGCCCAGGCAGCAAGTTTAAGATCGAAGGTCTTTGATAAAACAACTTTAGTGAGCCTCATCCTTTCTAAGCCCTTGTGGAGGAGAGGACCATCTGCAGATAGACTGGAAAACTGAACTAGTCCCTGGCTCTTTGTGGTGGTCTTCCCATGTCACTGGTCGGATTCTTGCTTTTGTTTTGCCATCATCAGTGCCCAGATTGTGGCAGGAAGAGAGAACTTCATTGCCTCTCACATTGCTGGTATAAACATCTTCCCTGAGCAGTAATTTCGCTTCAGATAACACCGCTGGAAACGTCTGCAGTGCTTTTCATGTGGAAGTCTTCACAGAAGCCCTTCACAACCTTTGTGCAGGCAATCCAGCAAAGCTGAGCCTGGTCCAATCAGTTAAAGCCCAGGTCTATCAGCGAGGATGTGCACACACAAGGAGGATGGGAGGTCTTGGCTGCAGTCGACATCCAAAAGTTCAGGTGATTCACCCGAAGCTCCTCCAGATGATTAAATCTCTTAGGCTAAGCTGGAAATCTCGAGGAAACAAGCTTTCTCATGCTCATTCTGTCAGTGGTTATTCCCAGATAGAAGCAGATATTTAAATCCTCAAATCTTTACATCAGGTGATATTACCGGTACTTTGGCACAGGAAAATGGTTTACAAGGACATAAAGCTTTGACCCAGAAAAATAAGCAAATGAACCTTACACATTTCACTTTTACTACTGTAACACTAAAAGACAGATCAGTGTAGGTTGTGTTTGAGTTCAAGGTGATGATTCATCTTGGTTTTTGGATTGATTGGACCTGTATACCCACATCCTCAATCTTTTTTTTTTTTTTTGGTAACTGGTGCACTGAGGGAACCCACTTCAGAAACTCTCATTTTGTTCTTAATTGAATGAATGAATGCTCAGAAGTCTTTCATGTGCGTTGCAGCACCTGAGTTTCAGTGCTGTAGTTGTAAAGTGGTGGTGGGTGACCCGTTATGTGTGAAGTGATGTCTCTTGAGGTGCATTTTGCTGGCTGGAATAAGCTCTGCGGGGGAAAAAATTAAAACAAACCAAACCAATCTTCACCTTCCTCTCACTGTTATCTCTTGCTAGACGATGAACATCCTCCTGGCAGGATTTTTGCTCTGCAGTGCTGACTTTTATGCCTGCCTTATTAAAGTTTGGCAACTCCTTTTTGTTACCTACTGGACGAGCCTTCTGCTCAGAGGACCTTCCCTTGCTCCTGGGGTGGCACGGCTGCTCTGCCCAGTGAGGATTTCCCTTCGAGAGCTTCCAGGGATAAGGGCTTTCCTGGTCTGGCACTTTGAGAAAGGAGCCAAGCAACAGTCTCAGCCTAGACAAAAGGCAAACTCGACCTACTATTTATGTAGTTATTTAAACATGATTTAACCTAAATAATGCACACTGTGACTTGGCTGGGGGAGAGGGGGAAGGGGAGGAGAAGAGCTTGTTTCTAATGAGTCGGGAGACAGCACAATTAATTACATATGAAGGACAGATAACTGACAGCAAACTGTCTACAGTAGAGAGAAACAAAATACCGATGTGAACAATTAAAGCGTCCATGTGACGGAAGGGTCAGCGATTTCTCATAGAGCGGGCGGCCGGGCACAGCCCCTGGAGAGCCACAGGGGATGCTCGGCTGAGCGGGAGGCCAGGTGGGCAGAGGTTTTGGGGTCCTCCACCATCAGAGCTGGGCAGGCGTTTCTGAGGCTGACAGGCAGCGCTCTGGGCATTATTTTCATCACACGCGCTTTTGACAGCGGAACTGTTAGCTACTAATCTCAGCAACGCGTGAGGCAGGGAGGAGAGCGGGTGAGGCAGCAGAGCAAAGGCTCCACGGGCAATTAGGTACCTGCCTCAGGATGCTGCCAGCCACATGAAGGAGAGCTGAGATGACAGAGGCTTTCCTTCCCTTTTTTTTTTTTTCTTAAAAATTGTTAATTTTCCTCACCGTCACCCAGATGTGGAAGCGCAAATCCCAGCTGCTGGCTGTTGGATTCTTTGAGGAGCATGGTCAGAAATTGCCATCGTCTCTGCTCACCCTCCCTAAACTGCAATGAAATCTGGCATAACTTATCACTCACAACACCCCTTTCATCCTCCCCTCTCTGCCGGCTCATCCTGCGGTCAGCCCCTGGCTGTAATGGTTTGAAGGTAAAGGCCAATGGATTAGCCTAGGGAAGGGCCAAAGGTTAAATGAGCAGGGCTAGCAGCATGCAAAGGGCTACGATTGAAATATTTGCTGAATGCTGACAGGCAGCAGAATAGAGGCAGACAAGTGGCAAATTCCTGTTTTCTCCTCTAATTGAGAAAATATTTTGGGTGGTATTCAGGCAGGCTGCAGATCGAGACGGGGAAAGTCAGCCAGCCAGGGAGGGAAGGATGGGAGGACTTCAGTAAAAACACTGTTCCCACTAAACCTATTTCCAAAAGCTTTGCGTTTATGCTTGCGGAAATCCCTGGAGCCTGGGGCTTACATTTTGCTTGGTCATTTTTCCCATGCAGCTGCAGAGGCAAAATGCTGCCCCTCTGAACTTAACGTGTCTCACAAGCAGAATTTGACCAATTCTTGATGTTTTTACAGCTACAGAGGTCTTGCTTTCATTGAAACATACAAAGGATTGGGTTGGAAGGGACCTTCAAGATCATCGTGTTCCAAGCCCCTGCCATAGGCAGGGATACCTTCCACTAGCCAGGTTGCTCCAAGCCCTGTCCAAACTCTCTTTGCAAGCCTAGTTTATAGCATGGAGGTGTTACTATGAAAAATCTAGATGTTGTGAGGATCCATCTCTCATCTGCTGGACAGGAGATTAATGAGATTTGATGGTGTGTTGATAAAACATGACAACTGCTCAACCCTTGATTTTATCCACTTGTAGCATGGATAATACTCATCTGTGTTTCAAGTCTGTCTAATGCACGGTGCCCTTGTGCCTGGGCAGGGCTGTTACAGTCATCGTGGAAGTGAAGAGAGAGAAATTGTGTTTGTCTGGTGCATCACAGTTTGGCTGCACTGATTTCTGCCTTGGCCTAGCCCTCTGGTGTTCCTTGCTTGCTCCTGGATGTGGGTGGGAAGCTCTGGTGGCACTTGTGAGGAAGAAATTCCAGGTTGATGTGACCAAGAGCAGTTTGCTGGCCTTTCACACCCTGACATCTTCCTTCAAGGGGTGATTTAATCCTGCCCTAAGCCTTCTGCCTCCCCCTTCCCCAAATGCTCCTTCTGAAGCTGATAATGTACTGAGAAGGTTTCAATTAAACGCAATTTCCTTCTTTCTTAGAAATATGGTGTTAGTTAAGGAGTCGGGGAGTAGGGGAAGAAAGATGTAGAAAGAAACAGCTCCTCGAGCCAAAAAGCAGCATGAGGGTCAGCAAAGTTTACGTTCCCTTCTAAATGCTCTTGTCATAAAGCTGGGAGGCTGACTTATAAAATGTTTTCTGGAGCATGCCATAGCTGCAGCACAGGGAGGTTTTGGCAGGAGTGTACCCAGTTTGTGGCCAGCAAGTTGTGTTGCATTTGGGCTCTTGGAATCTTATGTGCTCCTTAAGGATGCCCAAGAGGCAGTCAAGAGATTCCTAATAGCCAATATGGGCTTGGTTAAAGCTTCAGCACTTATCAGCAGCTCCAAAACATTGTTGTTGAGCAAAAGGAAGGAAAGCTTGCCTGGCTTTGTGGATCAGCTTCCAGTGAGGCATGCTGAGGGCTGCCAGGGTTCCGTTCTGCTGGCCGTGCACTGCAGCTACTCCTGGAAAGCAGTTGACAGGGTTGGGGCAATATTCCTGCTGCTGGAGCAAGGCAAGGGATGACTCTCCTCCTGCCTGTGGCTATGGTCTGTTCGTTGCTCAGCACTGCAGATTTCTGCCTTGATTCAGGAGGCCTGTGATGGGAACAAAGCAGCACAGTCACCAGCTTGCAGTGGGGAAACTGAGGCACTAACAGAGAGCGTGTCCAGGGCAGGGAACGGAGCTGGGAAGGGGCTGGAGCCCCAGGAGAGCTGAGGGAGCTGGAAAGGGGCTCAGGCTGGAGAAAAGGAGGCTCAGGGGGGCCTTGTGGCTCTGCACAACTCCCTGACAGGAGGGGGCAGCCGGGGGGTCGGGCTCTGCTCCCAGGGAACAGGGACAGGAGCAGAGGGAACGGCCTCAGGCTGGGCCAGGCGAGGTTTAGATTGAATATTAAATTTTTCTTCGCTAAAGGGCTATATAACCACCCCTGGAGGGATTTAAAAGCCATGTGGATGTGGCACTTGGGGACATGGTTTAGTGGTGGCCTTGGCAGTGCTGTGGGAATTGTCGGACTCAGTGGTCTGGAGGTATTTTCCAGCCTAAAAGATTCCATGATTCTGTGCCTCCCTTTGCATAATGCTCTGTGTCAGCATGAGCTGAAAGTGAAGCCCCCGACTCATTCAGTCATCAAACCATCCTCCTGCCTTTAAATCACGGGTCTGGCTTGACCTTCCCTTACCCCCCTCAGTCTGTGCCGGGGTTGCACAAGGGAGAACAAAGTGACACTTGTTTGCCTCGTCCAAAGAGCTCACTCAAGCAGGTGATTGTCTTGCCTCCTTTTGCAGTCCCAAAACAAAGTGTTGAAGTGTTGTCCTGGGATGTAAAACATCCCATATATTCCCCCCGGGACTGGATTTTTGCTTTCTGACTGCAAGTGGCACTGAAAGGAAAAGAGGTCAAAATTGCAGGATAAGGGAAATAATTCCCAGGTGCTGAAATTAGGAGAAAGATGTGAGCACTCATCCTCTGCACTCCTCACAGTGCAGGGAGCAAGAGAGATTTAACAGCTTCAGCAGCAGTCTCTAAAGAGCTGATCCTTCATTTGTAACCCTGCCAGAAAAAAAAAAAAAACAAGCAAGAGGATGAGAAGTCAATCAAATTCAGTTAAAAACTCATCATTGTTTATTTGTTTTGGGGATGTTGAGAGGGGCCAGGGGATCTGAGATCAACACAAAACTATGTCTTGCAACAAAACAGTGTCTTGCAGCAAGGACCATGGTTCTCAGCCACATACCCCTGTTCACCTCCAAAAGGGAAGTTTATCCCTTCTGTGTTGAGCAAGGGAAGATTGGTTTTATTTAATCATGACTATTTTCAGCACATGTGCTGCATCATTTTTGCAGGAAGGTTTGGGGTTCAGATTCCAAAAAGTTTTGGACCTGAAAACCCAGGTGTATCCAGCATGCGAGCCAAGGAATTGGAAACATGGGTTATGTGCTTGAAATGAAAGTTCAACTTCCTCTGTTTTGATCTCCCTCCCTTCGAATAAAGGATATGACAGCACACGCCATCCTCTGTGAGAAAAGAGTTAGATCTACAAAGCACTTTGAACCCCAGAGTGATATCATTCATTTTATTTGGTCTGTCCTGGTTTCCAGTCAAAATGAGAGAAACACGAAAAGCTCTTGAGTCAGCGCTGCTTTTGTTTTTTTGTTTAAATCTGAAACCCTAAAAATGAAAGGGCAGCGAGACAGGAAATATAAACTGAAACTAAAAAGAAGGCTTGAAGAAGCCCAAGAGAAATGGAAAAATCTAAACTTTGCCGGGGTGTCTTCAGCTGTAACGACCTGAAGGCTGAGCTCATCCCAGAGTGGAAAATTGTACTTTTCATGTAACAAAAAGAGAAGAGCTTCTCTCAGGGGACTGATGGGTCTGGTCACCTCAAAACTTCTAATTTCTTAATTAATTCCCACAATTAAAGCAGAGGGTTTTCTCTTTTTTTGGTTTGGTTTGGGGTTTTTTTTGGTTTTGTTTTTATTTTTTTTTTGTGGGGAGAGCCAGACCGCTTTGGATATCAGTTTTCAGGGGAAACTGAGGCTCACAGCTGTAACTGGAGTTGCCACAGGTTGTTCATACATGGCATTGCTGTTCTGAAAAGCTTATATTTCAAAATTTCCAGGCTAGTGCTTTATCTTCCAGGCCATAATATTTCTTTAGGGATGTCTACTCAGTTGTTCAGGATTTTATATCAAGAAGAACCAGATTCTGACCAGAAGTTTAGAAATTTGCCTCGGTCACAGAATAAATTTATTTCTTGTTTTTTTCCTCCTTGGTGTGTGGTTTCTAGTTCTCAGCAACTCATTTCTCTGAAAGAAGTCAAAGGACCCTCCTACAAGCCCCATGACACAGAGTTTCAGTGAAGTAGGGACCAAAACCAACTGTGTCTGAGTAAATGTCTTGTTTGGGTGTTTGTAATCTGACTCAGCAGCCCAGACCTTGATTTTTATCTTCTCAGAGGATTGGGTGGGAGGAATGGGTAATAACAGTTCAAAGCAATGCAGTTCCTAACATCTGGGGCTAAAGGGAGGGATGGTATTTTGCAGTAAGGGCTATCGATATCCTGATGTCATTGTTCAGTTGTTTGCCCTGTTGTTGTAACATTTTACAACCAGAATAGAAGCTCAGATCATCCATGCTTCCTACAGGACACTTTGCTTGTTTGGAATATTTTAAGAATTACAAATAGACTTCATCCTGCCCCCACTGAGTTTTCTTGTAACACCTCAAGAAAGTACAACAACCAAGCTTGGGTGGAAGCGAACATTAAATGTTAGAAAGATGGTGAAGTAGCATTGGTGAGAGCTGATAAGTTTGATAGGTTTGGTTGGAAAGATCTCCCTCAGACTTCAAACGAAAACAATGCAGTCCTTGCCTTCCCCAAAAATGTAATTTTTCTCTCAAAGAATAAAAATGCAGAAAAAACAGAGTGGTTTTTTTGGACTTCAGACATTCTCAGAAAACCCTAAATTGCCTTTGGGGAATTTAAATGAAAATAAACATGGTTTTTTTGGACACTTTTGGCTAGATAAGAGAGGTCATTGGGCATTTATTTATTTATTTATTTATAAGCTGACAGCATTGTTAAAAAAAAGCCCGAACTGAAGATTTTTAAGCATTCGAGTTCCTCCAGCTGCTTTGATTTCGGCCTTTGAAGCCCCAGGCAGGCCAGGGAGGAGGCTGGAGCCCTGTCTGCCAGCGCTCTGCCCTGGCCCTGCTGCTCTGCCCGGGCCGGCCCCAGCCTCTGCTGGGAATTAAGGGGGTTTTGGTTGTGTTTTATCTCCTTTGAGGCAGAGCAGGCTGCCTGGCCAGCAGCTGGCTATCTCCCCATGCTTGCCACTGATTTGCATGTTACCATGCTGTTTCCTGCAGTTTTAGATCCAGCTCTTGCAGCAGCAGAAAGGCGTAGGTCCAGTCTTACGCAGTGGATTTGTGGCCCACTGTGACTCAGAGCCGTGGGGTTTTTTTGAATTTCCAACACGGATGCTGAGACAGCTGATGCGGGAAGTTGGGGGTGGCAGATGGCCCTCAAGCACCCCTAAAGGTGAGAATCTGATAAGAACCACTAGCTAAGACAAGCCTGGCAGCCTTGCACTGCACACCCATAGGCTTCACGGCACAGAGGTGTGGGACTGTCAGGATAGATGGATCAGGTCTTCACAGAATTATAGAATATCCTGAAATGGAAGAGATCCACAAGGATCATTGAGTCCAGCTCCTGGCTGTGTACAAGACATCCCCAAAAATCACACCATGTGCCTGAGAGTGTTGTCTAAATGCTTCTTGAGCTCTGCCAGGCCTGGTGCTGTGACCATTCCCTGGGTAGCCTGTTCCAGTGCCCAGTCACCCTCTGGGGGAAGAGCCTTTTCCTGATATCCAACCTAAACCTCCCCTGACACAACTTCATTCAATTCTCTCGTGTCCTGTCACTGGTCACCAGACAGGCTTCAGACTCCTCTCATTTCTTTGACCCTTCATACTGATGATGTGGTTGGCCTTCCTCGGCCAATGAGTGGCAACTTGTCACAGAAATAGTCCCTGAGGGTGTTGCTGCCTTTGCCCGCATGTTTAGGCATGATGTGGCACTGAGGAAGCTCCTCTTTAAAGGTGACCATTGTCCTTTGGTCCTTGTGAGGCTAAGATGGGCAAACACAGTCCCTTTAATTTTCACTACTAGAGGTCTTTTAGCTGCTGGAAGTGAATTATCCAGGTCTGGATGGATTCCATATGCCTGTATTAATCCAATATTTGGATGGGAGAGCTTTGAAGGTGCTAGGGTCTGTTGTATAAATCGAGGGGTCACAGTTGAACACCTCAGGTATGGTAGATTAGAGATGATCCTGCTATTGGTTTTAAAAACTACTCCCAAGCCCTCCCATAATAAAAAGACTTCTAATTGTTAAACATGGGAGAAGGGAAGGAATCAGAGACAGTGAAAGTGATTTTCAAAATACAAAAACCTCTCAGAAGGAAGGCAAGTGAAGGACCCCAAAATTTCTCAGTGTCACGCCAATGGCATAGTCATGAGAGGATAACATCTTCCCTTATCACAACATACAGATGCAGAGTATTTCAGAACCTCAGTACAGAGTGTAAGTATGAAGTTATGTGTTTCTGGGATGGCTTTGTGCTCAGAAGCTCCAGTTAGGGAGGTGAAAGTTGGTAATTGCTGCTCCTTGACCTGCCACAAGTGGCATCTTGTGAGCGGGCGCGTTAGGGGATCTTCTGGGGCTTTCCCTGTGGGCTACAAAATATCCAGTGTGCTCATTCCCTTCCCAGCATGAATTGGTTGGTTTTGTGGAAAAACATGACCCAAAGGGGATGCAGTGTTCAGGAGCCAGCTTGGATGCCATTAGCTCAGTGTCGATTGCTCCCAGCTCCCACATCTCAAAACAAAAGTACAAGAAAAACTAACCCTCCCCTTCCCAGTTTTCCATACTGCGCTGCCTTCCCATTGATTTTATTGCAGTTCATTGTTATCCCTAATGAGAGAATCCTGATTTAATGGAGTGTTGGACAGATTGTAGTCAGCACAATTCCCCTTTCCTTCCACCCTATTCTGGTAGAATAAGGTAATATAATCTTTAGCAAGTCCCTTTTTGTTTAAAGGAATATCCAAATGGAAGAGTCAGATTGATTGCTGTCTTCGTGTGCGATTCTGTTCTCTGGAACACCTTCCTGCTGTACTAACATCAAATCTAAAGACTGAGGAACTTGACCTGGCAGGTGCCAGCTCTTGGGAATACAAATGTTCAGCTGTAGGAAATATCTCTGTTGCAGCAGCGCTGTGGAAGCAATTAGGCAGAGGATAATGGATGGGCTGCAGTAAGATAGGAGGGAATGACTCCACAGAGGTGCTTCGTGGTGAGATCATAAACTACAACAATGGAGCAAGGATGGGCTGGTGATGTCAGCCAAAACCTGTGGTGAAATTTGTCTCCTCACAGAGGACTTCTCCCTGGCTGTTCCTGCTTTTATTGGTTCCCAAATCTGGAGGCCCTGCTGCGGGGTGAGTGCAGCAGTGTTAAAGATGGAAATGCTGCCGTGTTTCGGTTTTAGGTGAGCTTCTGGTTTCTGTTTCCACTGTTACGAAGTATTTTGCATTCACAAAACACTTCTTTCTTTCTGACGACTGCAAGTGGGCTATTTGGGAGGGGGAAAGGGTCGTTCTCTAGCACCAGGCACATGTTGTGAATCTTGGGGTGAATATTGGGGTTGTCCTGTGGAGGGCCAGGTGCTGGACTTTATGATCCTTGTGGTTGGTCCTTTCCAACTCAGAATATTCTATGATTTTCTGATTCTTTATTAATACGGGACCACAAGCCCAGCAGCTGGAAAACTCAACACAACCTTTCCTTTGGGGCAGCCCTTGCCACACTCTGCGTGTTGCTTCCCTACCTGTACAGATGCAGGCACAGCTCAGTGGGGATCCTAAGACAGACAACGCTCATGTGGATCAGTGCTTGCAAGTAGAGGAGCGATCATGCATGAAAACATTCAATCTGCTCAGTTTTGCTCTGTTGTTGAGTCGGGCTGCAGCGGAAAAACACCACCTTGAATCAGAGGGTGCTGCCTTCAGGAGGATCATCTCCTCTGCTCTGTGTTTGGGAAGACTCAGATGGGCTCGTGGCTAATGGAAGTGCTCCTTCCCTAACAGTCTGTGCAACACCTTTCCTCCTGGGGAGCATCTGTGCCCAAGCACAGCCCCTGGAAAGGGGAGGTCTGCTCTTCCTCCCCAGCCGCCTCTCCCTGCAGGGGCTTCCCCTGCATGATCTCATGCAGCTCTAGTGGTAATTATCATCATCTCCTGGCTCACTGGGGTTTGCCTCCAGAGGAACCAACTGTATGGCTTTTGACACCCATCTGCACAGGTATGCAGTGTCTCACTGAAAGTTAAAAAAAAAAAAAAAAGAAAGAAAAGATCAGTAAAAGGTGTTGAAAAAGTAGTTTTAGTACTCTGTTTTTCACTCTGCTGTTTAAATGGTTTAGTAGTTGCCTGGTTTAGAAAACTATTTTTCAGGTTAATATATTTTTTAACCTTGAAGTTTTCATTTCAACTTGAAAAACAAACATAACTTCTGTTATACCCACAGATCTGCTCCCACCCTGGCACAAGTGTTTAGTGATGGTGAGCCATGCAGTTCCCTGAGCCAGCCTCTTTTCTTTTTCCCTTTTTAAAATGAAAAATACGAAAAATCTCTGCTGTCTGCACTTTCCAGGGATAAAAGTTTTTTTAAAGATGCAGTGTG
Source organism: Daphoenositta chrysoptera (assembly GCA_013397915.1). NCBI lineage: Eukaryota > Metazoa > Chordata > Aves > Passeriformes > Daphoenositta > Daphoenositta chrysoptera. The sequence continues at coordinate 512,326 of VZRO01002164.1, read as the reverse complement.
GAAATAATGGTGTCTTTTAGGATAACTTTATTTTTTTCTCTTCGGATTTCTTTATTGCTACTTTTTTTCTTTCTTTACCTCTGGTTTTACAGGGTCAGGAGCTTGGGAAATTAGGGTGCATCAAAATCCAGTGCAACTTCCCCCTCTCACAGTCACACCTCTCCCTGCCTGAGCCTGTGCTACTATAGAAAAAAAATAAAGTGACTTGGAGAGTTAAAGAAAATCTTAGCCCAGCATCACAGTCATCATGTCCTGAAGAATCTGCCAGCCTGGTTCAGAGGATGAGGATCTCCCTTTTCTCCTCTGGCTGGAAGTTTCTCGGTGGGAATCTCCTTCCTGGAGTGTGGTGCCTCCTTGCCAGGGGAGCAGCACATGGGTTGATCTCTGTGAACAGGTTAAATAAACAGGACTGTGTTTGGGTTAATTGTCACTGGTTCTACTGCTCTCCATTACTGATCTATCTGGGAGCCTGGCCAAGGAGCAGATGCAAGAGACAGCATCATCACCTCCCTCATCGTCTTCATTGTGTCTGGATTTATCCTTTTTCTTTCCCTTATCCCCTTCCTTTCTCCCCCCCCCCCACGCCCCCGCACCCCCTTTTCTTTTCTTTTATTTTCTTTTCTTTTCTTCCTTTTTTTTTTCACTTTTTTTTTTTCTTGTCTTTGGCTGAGCAAATAGGCCAGATGGCAGTGAGGGGAACAGACAACAAGTGAGCCATGGCATATGGGCAGCCTGTTTAATTTCAACTCCTGTTGGGAAGTGGCTTGCAGGGGGATAAGTTACAAAAGCAGAAGACGAGGAGGAGTGTGTCTTGGAGGGGAGGGGCAGGAGGAAGGGAAGACCCTTTTTGAGATGAAGCAGCCCAGCTGAGGGGAGTCCGGGGCACAGGGGACTGAAACCTTGGCTACATTCCTGACACAAAGCAGTAAATTAGCTGTTTCCGTGTCAGTTTGTGCAGGAAGTCTTGTTGGCTGCACATGGGAAGGAGAGATGGGGATGTCTGCCTCAAATGAGGAGGAGGAGGAGATGTCTGATTTTCATCTCGCTCGCCCTGTCCCAGGAAAGCTCCAGCCAGGTTTAGGAGCTGGGATATGGAGGCATTTGCCCAGCTGCAGATGAGGAGTCATCCTGCCCTAGATGATTTTTTTTCTTTGCAAATAGGATTGTGTATGTTTTGCTCCTATGGTCATCACAGTGAGATCATCAGTTTTTTGGAGCAAAAGGCATGACTTCGTAAGTTTTGAAACAAAACAAAGTCAAAAGTTGACACAAAACAAAATTAAAGGCAGCTTAATAACAATGTGGTTGACAGTGATTCCCTTTTCCCCTTGCCTTCTGCTTTGGCCTTCATTTTTCTCTTTCTCAGTTTGCTTTTTGGGTTCAATATGTTAGCTATCAGCTTCTGGCTATCTATTCACATCGTTCATGCATTTTGGATTTTGCTGACTGAGACCAAAGGGAGTCTTGCCTTGAATGTGTCTCAATGATTTAGGAAGAAAATTAGAGTGAATTGCACTAAAATATAGATAGTGAGGCTTCTTGGCTTCGTTTTGATGTACTCAGACTTTGGGAGAGAGAGAGGAGAGGTAGGTGTACTTTTCTTACTTTTTATAAATGTGTTGCTTTTGCATCTCAGCTTCATTGAAATGTAGTTTAAAATGGCAACACAGTTTAGGAACTTGAGAAGTGTTGTTCTTGCTGATGTTCAGCAGATTTGGTGTTCCTTGGTACAGGCTCTCAACACCTTCATCCCAGAGGCATTTTTAAAAATCACCCATTTTGGTCGACAACATCTTATTTTTGTTCTATTTGCTCCTCTTTGATGGCAGCAAGCGTGGAATCCCAATACAACCATCACACACGTGGACCCTTTGGAGCTCTGTGCATGTTATCAACCTCCTGACCATGGATGGGGCTCCATCTTGATGTGCCCAGGTCTGGGATTCAGCTGTGAGCTCCCTGCTTGTGCTTGCCAGGCTGGGAAAACTCTACACACCAATTAGCTCTGGAAGCCCTGACCCTGTTGGCAGGATGCAGATGATCCTGGGCCACAGTTGCTCTCTACGCCTGCACAAAGAACTTTTTATATGGCATTAATTCTGCAGAGAAGTTTTTATTCACTAGAGATTCTGCAGAGAAATGATTATGCATCGCTGGCTTGGTGGAGCAGAATTTTAACTTACAGCTCAGGCACTCCTCCGCTGATTAGTTTTAACATGAAATAGAAACACAAGCCTGTGATTTATTGGTGAAATATTTAAGATAGATTGTTAAATTATTTAAATAGCAGAGTTTAAAGCAGGCAAGATAAAACAAAACAACAACAACAACAACAAAAAAAGGCAGTTCATCCAAATAAAATCTCAGTTTTCCTGAATTTGAAAACTGTACATTTAGATTCACTCGGTATCTGAAAAAAAAAATTCCGCTTTATTACTCTCACAAAAAACTTAATCTTGAGTCTTTTTCCATTTGATCCCTGCAGATTCTGTTTCATCTGCAGTGCTAGGAATTGTTTCAGCCTTGATAATTTCCTACCACTCATCTACCACGCATTTGGGCACTCGCCTAGACTGGATGCAGTTTTCCTCTTTTTACGAATGCTAATGGAGAGGTTTTTTGACTTTGCTGTTGATAAACCAGTGGGGACTTCTCCAGTCTTCTTGCCTGGGGTTTGGATATCACCTCATCTTGTCTTGCCCCTGGAGCCAATCTTCCATCCTACCTTAAAAAGGTTGTTTGCATCTGCTGTACTTGTCTCTGCCCAGCTTCTCAACAGCATCTGTATGACATTATCACAAAGCAAAATTAGAGATGTCTTCTCAAAGGAGGAGAAAGAGATCATGCTCACAGTCTGCAAGGACTCCAGAGTGGTGGCAATAACCGTGTGCACTCACGACATAAATTGTGAATAAAGCATAAAGATTTTTATGGAACCTTAGTATTCATTTCATAGACTCACAGAACAATTTGGGTTGGAAGGAACCTTAAAGATCATCTGGTTTCAGCCTCCTGCCATGGGCAGGGACACCTTCCACTAGACGGGGTTGCTCAAAGCCCCATCCAACCTGACCTTGAACACTTTCAGGGATGGAGCATGTGCATTTGTTCTAACTTTTTTCCCTAAATTTTGAGATAAAATACATGGGATTTGCTGCATCCTAAGGAGCATTTGATGTTTTCAGTTTCCATTTATCTAAGATTCTCCAAATTTGAGAGAGCTTGCTCACTTGCTCAGCCATGTCTGTTCTGAGTATCAGATCAGTGTGACACATGAAAAGCAAAGGCGATTAGGCTTTGACACGTCTTCAGTTAAAACTCACAGGAAATGTGCATCAAGACCTATAGATGGCTTTGAAAATTTCAGTCCTTTCTCTTCATCTACTCACATTTCAGCAGGAAAAAAGAAATATTTTTCAAGTCTGACCTCCTCTAGCAAGCCCTCCATTTTGGGCTGTGCATCCAAGGGGGACAGGCTTTCAAAGTCTGATTCTTTCAAACCTGGCAGCTGAAAAGAAGATAATTAGGACAGGCAAATCCAAACAGTACTTTTGCAAATGGTATTTATCTTTTTTTTTTTCTTTCCTGTGTATGTCTATATTATACTTTTCCACCTGCCTTCAAAGGGAAGCTGATAAAAAGGATTTGCTTGGCCTTTTTGTTGCTGAAGGGGGAAGGATGCCATTTTTGTGTAGTGCTGCAAGACAGATTCTGCAAGTGAAACTACCCCAGCAGGGGCAATCCTGCCCGGAGGGGACAACTCCAGGGACTGAAGCAGGTTTTCTTTTTTTTCCCTTTGCTCTCCTTTGTGGATTTGTTGTGCTGTGGGACCAGGTCCTTTATGGCATGTAGGAGTGGGGTTTATGGAGCAATCAACTCCATCAGCAGTAGCGGCAGTCGCATAATGCTTCTGTCTTTTGTAATAGATTTTGTGTGTGTGAGCTGAAAGTATGGCCGGGAGGGAAGGGGATGTGCAATGTTGTCTTCTTTTTTTTTTTTTTTTTTAAGTTGGAAAGAGTCTGTCTGAGTTCCTTTATGCTTTTCAGGCTCAAGGATGAGAGAGAGCATGTGTACGTGTGCGCGTCTGTGCCCATACAGTCGCTCAAGTGGGAAAAAACCCCGTTTGCGGTTCACACAGGAGGAATTTCTGATGGAGACAACAGTGCTAAGCAGAAAGGCACATCCTGATCTCTAGCAAGTGAGGGGCACGCTGGCGGACACACGCACACAACACATACTCTCCGGGCGCTCTGCATAATACGCGCAAAGCGCTGCCCTTTAATGAACGTAACCTATGGTGGCTGGGATGCAGCCGGCCAGACCTCACCATTAATAAACTGGGAACATTCTTCTCCTTTTTAGTCCCTTTCAATGCCAGCCCTGCGTTTTGATCTCCCTTGAATGCTGCTCCCCCTCATTTGGGGCTCCAATTCTGAGAAGATTTGGCGCATTGTTTGAGGTCGCAGGATGTCGGATTGATTTCGGAGCTTTTGTATTGACTCCGGGCTCCTGAATGAAGCTGTCATGTGTGTCTGTGGTTGGCTAGCAGGCTGTCCGGCTGCAAGCTGTGCCTTCCTTTGTTGTTTAGGCCTCATTGAGCTGAGGGAAGAGGCTCATTTCAGGGTGATTTACCACCACCCAAACACCAGCTGTCTGTTGTACTGCCGCTTGCCTCCACCTTGGATTCAGTTCTTGTTTCCCTTCCTTTCCCCCCTTCTCTCCCACTCCACCACTGTAGGCACTTGGGTACTGGTTCTTCAAAATGTGTGGATCACCCTGACAGAACAGTGTAAAAAACATAGCAAACACTCAATGTGTTGTTCTTCCTAATGGCTTTTATGCAGCCATGGGGATTTTTAGAGTTTGCAGTTGCAGTGCTATACATAGACTCAAAGAATAATATCCCACGTTGGAAGGGACCCACAAGGATCCTCGAGTCCAACTCCTGGCCCTGCACAGGACAGCCCCAAGAATCATGCTGTGTGCCTGAGAACCTTGTCCAAATGCTTTTTGGGCTCTGGCAGGCTTGGGGCCTTCCCTGGGGTGTTCCAGTGCCCGACCACCCTCTGAGTGCTTGTGCCAGCTCCCTGGGGAAGAAGCTGCTTCCAGTATTTTCAATGCCTGTTGCTCAAAAGAGAGTAAGCCTGATGAAAACCGAGCAGATTAGAGCCCAGCTGGACCTGTCAGCCTCTGCAAGGTGCATGGCACGGTGCTAAACGGAGCCCACCTCTGGAGCTGAGCTTTGCAGCCACAGACTTGGAAGACAGGATCCTACTGCTAATCCCAGCCAGAAACTCCAGAGCACAGAGCCTGGCAGCTCCCTGGAGGCCGGCCGGTGCCATGTGCCTCGTGTCTGACTCCTTTAAACAGGGCTGGCAGCTCCACATGGGATGGCTCTGGGCAACGCCGCCGTGATTTGTGTGCGCCCCGCACCTCCCCTGGAGCTGCTGGCGTGAAGCGAGTTGTGACCGACCCTCATTTGACTTCTGGGTGATGCAGTTCAATGTTTCTCGACCACAGGCTGTTAAAACTGGCAACTGCTCAGCTCCTGTCACACGTGCAGCTGAGATAATTAAGCCTGTTACTATTATTACGGTTTTTCTTATTTTTCTGCAAACTTTGGCCAACTGCTGGAGCCCGCGGTGCAAGGAGGTGGGTGAGGCCAGCCAGATTCCCTGTAAGAGGTGGGATAATAGGACATATGTCAAGGAGCCTTCTTGCTCTTTGCCTTGGGAAGGGTGATGTCTGGCGGTGGATGAGAGCCAGCAGAAGGCAAAGCGAGATTCCCTGCTGGAAAACCTTGTGCCTACCTGCTTCTAAACAACAGCACCTCATGTTTTTAAAAGGCCAGGAAACACAGAACTGATTCTCCATGAATTAAGACCAAACACCTATAGTACCTAGTCAGATGAGGCTCCCTTCTTTGTGGTGTTCTCCTCTCCTTCCCCTGTGCGCATCAGGCACTGCTGGACGAAGGAAGGAGGGAAATACTAGGAGGCAACAACCACAGCAGGATAGCCCCAGCGAGGTGTTTTAATTTCTTAACAAACTCCTTGGGCACTAGAAACTGTAAAACAACATACAGATAAACAAACAAAAACTCACTAACCCTTAGCACCCTGGAGGGCTCTGTTTCAGATCACTGAATAAAAGCTGAAGCTGCACATGCATGTTTAATGTAACACAAGGCGTGTGCTGTGGAAAAGCGTGCTTTCCTCTAATCTGGTTCCAGACAGAAGCATCCAAACAGAAGCCCCTTTCCCTATCCCCACTGAACTGCTTGGTGTGTGTGAGGAAACCCCTGAATGACAAGGCCTCCATCTGCTCTGGAACAGAGTTGCGACTGGCTGCAAATGTTGTCCATATGCTTTTTTTTTTCCTTTTGCCTTTCAACTTAGCTGCCTAATGTTAGACACCTATCTGCAAATTAAGCATCTGCTCATAAGAAGCTTTCCTAAAATAAGGTGGACGTAGTAGCTCGTTCATCCAGTGCACATTAGGAGAGGTGCATCTGCAGCTGGAAAAGGAAGTGGGATTATTTTGCCAGTGCATTGCTTTCATTTGGTTTTTTTTTTTTAGGGAATGGAAGAGACCCTTCATTCTTGTACTGTCAGAGGAAAAGAAAAAACTCTTAAGTTTTGGGTTCATATGTCACTTGTGCTCCTGATTTTCCAGGTCGTTATGGGCAACATCGTGTGGTTTCTCTGTGTTAAATAAGACCGGTGATACTTCCATTTGGACATTTGGAAGAACATGGCCATGGTTTGCCATGAGCTCAGGTGGCATTACAGCCAGAGAAAGGTCTAAAAGTGGGAGTTTTTTTTCCTTTGCTTGTGGTTAAAAAAGGGTTGGATTATCTTTTCAACATAACAACTTTGCAGTGGGCAGTGGGACAAGCTGACCATCAACGAGATCTATGTGGATCTATTTTTCTTACCACAAGTGTATGTTAATGCCTCCCCAAGGTATCCAGTGGCCTTTTGGGAAGCATGTGAGTCTCTCCTAGGTCTTTCTATAGCTCCAACTTGTCTCATATACTGTGGGGTGTCTAGAAGGTGTTCTGTGGATAGACAAAGGAATCTCTCCCTGTGCCTCAGTTTTCTATCTCTAACATATTATTTTAATAAACTTGCTTTAATTTCTAGTTTAATCACTAATTTCTGGGAAGAAATTTTTTACTTTAACAGGTTACAGACTAGTTGTTGAAGGACTGTAGTAATGGGGCAAGAGAGAAACACCTTTGACAGATGGGAGTCACAGGCAGAGGCTGCCAGTTGGAAGTAGTCCCCTGAAAACCTCAGAGTTTGACAGGTTGTAATCAACAGTCCAAAACATGAGGCATTTTGGGCAGTTATCAGATTAGGTATCAGTACAGCCTTTTCAGTGTCTTAGTTTTTTCCCAGCCTCTCTTTTGGAAGGAGTGAAAAAGATAATTTCTGCTCATTATCTGACCTTGATGGGACTTGTGAGATGCTGAGCTCACCAAGTAAGAGACGTCCCCACACCTGGCAGGTTGCAGGCTCTCCCAAGGTGACCAAAAGTTTATCTGCCTGTTTGTAATTCCTGCCACCAAAGGTCATCTCTCTGCTGTGCCCTGACATTGAGCAATGGCTGCAATTCCTTTTAATCGTGCCCTTTCCCTCCCTCATCATCTAGGGCAGAGCACTTCCACTTGGCTAAACTCGCTAGCTGTGTTGGGATCTCCTTTTCTATATAAATTAATCCATCTGAAATCTCGTGACTGTTCATGGCTGCACACGAGGAGATTCTCCCTCTGTTCCCCACCAGATGCCAAGAGTGTTTATTTTTCAACTGTAGACAGCAAAAGTCTGAAAGTAGGCAATGTCTTTGTGTGCATTCCTGTGGAAAAAAAAGTAATTGTGATACATTTGTGGGGACTCCACTGGCTGGTTTTGACTCCATACAGTTTAAATTCAAGCAGCATTTTGACCAGATCTGGAATCCCAACTCCTTTCTTCCATGGTGATTTATCAAGGTGTCCAGGTTTGATAAGGAACAAAAATACTTTGGTGAAAAACCAAAGTGACTCGATCCCCAGAAAACAACTCTGTTAACATAAGGAACATTGCTGCTTGGATCACAGTCAGTCTGATGGGTTTGCAACAAAAATAAAGGTGTCTGAGCTCAGCTTCTCTCTCAAACTGTTGGTTACAGGTAAAAGCGGAGTGAGTGGACTCAATTTCTTTGCAAATCTCTGTTGGTCTGAGCATTCATCTCTGGAAGTGTCCAAGGCCAGCTTGGAGCAACCTGTTTAGGGGAGTATGTCCCTGCCTGTGGCAGGGGGTGTAACTGGGTGATCTCTAAGGTCCCTTCTAACCCAAACATTCTATGATTGTGTGTCACAGACATTGCAAGGTCTGTGCCAGCAGTGTTAGGTGAGGCTGGGCTCTTGGATTCCTGGCATGGGTTTACCAGGAGTGGTGTGGACCCATTGTTCTACTGAGAGCAAGTCACTGCTGGAGACTTTATTTTACCAAATCACATTAAAAGCAAGTAGGCATTAACATAGTAAAAATGAACAGGACAGGTAATGTATGATCTTTTCCTCATGTCACTGCAGGTGGGTATTTGTAGTTTCTGAGCCTTGTAGACTTGTTCCTGTTCATGCAAGTGTATGAAAACCATGGGTTATAATAACGTGTTTCTTTTCAGCTTTGCTTTCCCACTGTCTTTTTCCACACATCTTGCTTTCCTTCTGCCTCTGTGTGACTTCCCTACTGCTGTGATATTATCCTTTGGGGAAGCCTTCTTGGCAGCTTGGGAGCTAACCCTCTGTGAAAGAGAACCAACCTCCCAGCAACGCAGGAAGAGTCCACAGGCTTCCCTAATGTCCTTTCTTCCCCTGCTCCTGACCATAAATACAAGCCCCTTGGTCCTCAGTGGTTCAGATTGTGCTGATGTTTTTCCTTCCTTATCTCTTATAGGGAAAAGTCATTGGAGATGCAAAACTGCTTATGAGTTGTGGTTGCAGAAAAGGGAAAAATTCTCAAGCAAAAGACTCAGATCAGGTCAGTCAATATGTACTTTAACTGGTGAAATCTAAGAATGTCTTAACATCTGGTGGATTTGATCTGTGTTGTTGCATATCAGAGTTCCTGGGCACAAACAGAGTCCTTGGCATGATTGACAATGGTACAACATTAATGTTTTTGTGTTTGTTATTTGTAGAAAAACCCTCAAGCAAGATCGGGGATTCATTGCACTAGGAGATGTTAATGCCCTAGCCTGGCTTATTCCCATCTGGTTTATTTATTCATGAATTCTGTTTCTTTATAAAAATCCACTCCAGGCAATGCCTTTCTTAAAGAATATTGCATTTCCTTGCTGGCTAAATGCATGCAACCTTTGGTCTCCTACTGTAGCTGCCTGGATGGGTGGTAGTTCATTGCGTGCTTTTGTTCTGAAGTGACACCATCACAAGGACATTCTTTATTGGGGTTCCTCATGACAGACATCTAAAAGCTTGCTCACAAACTGATGGCCAGGTTTCAATATTCATTACTTGGAATGAATGGCCCCTTATTCTAAAATTGGTCAATTTGACATTGGTGAGATCGCTGGTAGGGCTCAGTAATTGCCAGTGAGATGGACTGTGCTTGGAATAACAGCCAGCTGGTGGTCTCTTCCTTCCCCCCTACCACTTGGCACTTATTCAGATTAGCCAAGTTCATCCCTTCCAAAATTTTTTAGTTCTTATGGCCTCCTGTCTTTGTAGCTAAAGAGAAATTCAAATTTGGAGATCATTCTTTCCAAAGATGAAACAAAATTTGATTTGAGTGTAAACATTTTGTAAAATTAGGTCACCCAATGTTAAATGTGGCAAAGAAAAGCAGTTGGTCTCAAATATCAAATAACTTTGCTCTCTAATGTATCCCGTGGACAACCTGTGTCCAGATGTAGACCTGAGGCAGATTCAAACAGTATCCCTGAAGTTCCAGAAACTCCTGATAGTGTCCTGAAGGGAAAAGAGATGAATTCTCAGGAAGAAGTCTTCTTTATCTTCAACATGCCTGTTCATCAACTTTAATTAATAGTAGTGTCTCTAACCTTCGTTTTGTTGATGTTTGAAATCTGAGAACAAGTGTATCTTATGTATAAACCTATGCATCCATCTACATATTCTGCAGTATTCTGTGTTGTGGGGAATCTTGGTCACACTTACAAATTCTTTGTAGAATTGAGTCTTCCATTGATTTGCTTTGTTTTGCTTGAGTACTTTTATTCCTATTTTCAAAATAACAAATTTGTTGTCATACCTATATTGTCAGTTTGCCATCAAGACAAGGATTCATATTAATTTTCTTTGAAAGGCTAGCTTCCCATTTTCTCAAATGCAAGCTTAATATTTTCATGTTGAGGTTCTCTCACACCAGGGGAAAATTATTTAGAAATAAATGCTCTTACCAATCTTAGTCTTTTGTATTTTGATGTGCTCTGGTTGTATCGCTTTTAGTTTACAACGGGACCAGAACACCATTAAACCACTGGTAGTATAGATTAGAAATAAAGATGGAACATCTTGATTGCAGAGAGGTTTCACAAAGCACTATCTCTAACAAACCCTGGGTAGTAGACCTAAAACTCACAAATGGCAGTATTTTAATTACAGTGTAGGCCATAGTTTTCAGAGGGAAAAAAAGAAATCTCATTCTCTTCGAAGTTTTCTGGAACAGTGATAAAATATTTTTTGCATTCAGTTACTTTCTGAAATGTAATTTTTGGTGCCTGATGATGTGTTGACCATCTCAGTACCTCTTTATTTTCTGTATCAACATAAACTATTGGGCAAGTGTTTGCTTCAGAGGCTGTAAAGCTCATTTGTCATGCCCCTGGCAGGGTCCTGTCTATATTTCAGGGGATAGGAGGTAGATGGGGAGGAAACTAGTACAGGAGTGGGTGGCAGTGTGGAACATTTGTCTGTGAATGCAGGACCTCAGCTCAGCTTATAAATTATCCCCTGGGCCTTGTAGATAAACACAGACTTCTATGGTGACATCGGCTGGGAAAGGCAAACACTTGCCAATGATTGTGGGCTAATCCTGCAGGACACTAATTGCCAGAAAACCAAGGAAGCATTATTTTAGGAGCTGCTTGTTTCACTTTGTGAAGGGGAAAAACAGTGCACTGGATTTAGTTTTGTTTGCAGAGCTCTACCCCCACCTCCTGCGCCCTGTCTCAGATTTTAAAGATTTACCTTCATTATTGTTATTGCTGTTGAGGCCTTGATCCCTCGAGTGGCTACCTAGAAACAGAGACTAGACAGGAATAAGGGAATAAAGGTGGGTATTTGTTTGAAAGGCCTTCAAAGGTACACCCTGGGAGCCAAAGGCTCCAAGATGGACCCAAAGATGGACCCCAAGATGGACCCCAGGATGGACTCGAGTCACGAGTTCCCCATACCTTTATAGGTTTGGTTCATTTGCATATCAGCATAAATTTGCCAATTAAAACTTCAGTTAATGATGTAATTTCCACAGGCTCACCCCCCTTCTAAGATGTTGGTTTACACCTTTGCAGGCCCAGGGCAGCCTGGGTGTCCTTGGAGAGCAGGCCCAGAGAGGTTTGTTATGTCTAGAGAACAGAAGTCAGCAGGCTACAAGAAACTTGTTGCACACTAGGGTTACACTAGAGTTACACACTAGGCAATACAGGATTTGAAAAATACAAAAGTTAAAGCCTAGGGCATCATTTCCCCTCTTTAGAGGCTTGACAAGGCCTCTTTCTATTTTTTTTTTCTGTCCTTGCTTTGTGTTTCGCTCTGCTCCCTCCGTAAAGTTTTGTGAATATGCAACTTAGTTTTCATTTGCATGAGTGTACACATAAATAGGTATGTGGTTTTTGTACCATTAGCTATTTAAAGTTTTGGTTTTAAAGTCACCAACTACCTTTCGGCTGAAATTTTAGTGAAAGGTGATGCTTTGCAAAGAGTTTATTTTTCTTTCATTCCTTCAAGTCAATTTGGAAACTGGCAAAAAATCCTAAACACACTGCCCCACTAGGAAAAATCCCCAGCTGAACCAAATCATAACCTCATTGCCAAGGATTTCATTTACTGGCATTTCTTACTTCAGCCTGGAGAAAAGGAGACTGAGGGGAAACCTCATTGTGAGGGGAAGAGGAGGGGCAGCTCTGATCTCTTCACTCTTGTGACCAGACAGAACTTGAGGAAACAGCATGAAGCTGAATCCGAGGAGATTTAGGCTGGATCTCAGGAAAGGCTCTTCCCCCAGAGGGTGCTGGCACTGCCCAGGCTCCCCAGGGAATGGGCACGGCCCCGAGGCTGCCAGAGCTCCAGGGGCGTTTGGGCAGCGCTGCCAGGGATGGACAGGGTGGGATTTTGGGGTGTTTGTGCAGGGCTAAGAGTTGAACTTTATCATCTTAGTGGGTCCCTTCCAACTCAGAATATTCTGTGAATCTGTGATTCTCCAGGATGCCTTCAGAAGCAATGGCACTTCCTTGACCTGAGCTCTGCTTCCCTGAGTTTGGCAGTCAAAGACACCAACTATCTGCCTGGTATTTGACATGGTGCAAGTCACCAGTGTGTAAAATCTGGACCTGTCAAGGGCAGAAGTCCAAACAGGTTCACATGGGGCTGGGATTTCACAATAGGCACAAGGAGCCCAACCTTGCTGCTGGATTTGCACCAGCCCAGGAGAAGGACTGGTGGTCTCTGCTCTGTAGCCTCCCAGTCTAAGCCAAACCCTGCATGATGGCATGGAAGGGTAAAAAATGCATTATAAATCCCATTAAAGCTTTGAAAACCTCAAAGAGCTGAGTGCACTGAAGAACTAGAGTAGCATCCCCCATGGCTGATCTCGAGCAAGCCTTGGGTCAGGGCAGCAGGATGACTGAGGGGCATCCCCAGACCAGACCAGCTCTTGCCAGCAAAACCCCCGTGTCCTTGCCTGCCTCTGGCACTGCTGCCTGCTGTTTGTGTGCTTTCTGGGATTAAAGCTTAGCCATGCTCTGAGGCTCAGAACCAAGTCTCTGCACCACAAGCATCCTGCAGTAATTGTAATGTTCATATATGCCCTTCCGAGTGCTTATTGGTTTCCCATTAGTTTATGCCTCCCCATAATGTTATAATGTTGTTTATTATTTGAGGTGCATTGTTGTTTAAGAATGGCAGTGCTGGACTAGGATTTCCTTGTGCCAAGTAGCATGCTAACACAAAGAAGGAAAGCTGTTTCCCAGGAAGCAATTTCATTTGTGTGTTTTCTGAGGAAAACAAAAATGTAATTTAAGAACAGGAGGGAAATGTGTGGGTGGGCAAATAATGTGCATATTACAGTTATGCATAAGGTTAAGAGCCAGAAGTAGCAGAGTGTTCCATATCCTCAGCACGTGCAGCTCTGCCTTCTGAGGGTTTAGTTTTATTTGCTTTCCATTGCTTCTCCCGAAAGGTGGGTGACTAGTCAGTGTTTAACTGCTCTTATCCTCTGATTTGCTGTTGTTATTGTTGTTGTAGGGTTTTTTTCTTTTTATTGTCCCTCTTTGCACAGCTTTTCTGGTGGTTCCTGTGAGATCAAGTGTTACTGAGAAGTCAGATCCCCTTTTCCTTCTGTGTGTTTGGTTTTGGTTTTAATATGACAAATGTATACCTCCTCTGGAAATGGTATCCATGCTGCAGAGTAATTATTTAGTGAATGGTGGATCCAGTTCATGTTGGCAAGGATCAGATTAATCATTATTAATCATGACCCCTCCGACAGTAACCTCATCCTTTGCCTAAGTGCTGCTCTTTATTAAGAAGTAAAAGCTATTAGAGAATGGCTGAGCCACTGCTTTCATTGCACCAGCACAGGGCTCAGGACTTCTGGCAGGAGGCAGAGGAACTCAGTTCAAAGCTAAAAATAGATGCACATGGCCCATGTTCCAGAAATGAAATAGGCAGCTTCCCCTGTGGGCTGCTTCAGCCTCATCTGAGTGTCCTCCTTTCCCCTGAAGCCCAACGAGGTTTTGACTCTTTCCAAAGGTAGAATTCACTGTTAGGGATTAAATAATCTATCTCAGACTTTTTTTTTTGTTTGTCTGCTGATTTTTTTTTTCTTTTTAAACTGAAGTAGATTCCAGTATAATTTAATGCATAGGCAGTCCTTGCAAGGATAAGATTTTAAGGTCCATTTTAAGACCCTCGTTGCAGCAGATTTCAACAGCTCACAAGACTAATTAGGAGTTTAGCTCCCTGGGACTCCAGTTGTACCAAGCAGAGCCTAAACTAAGCACCCTTTTTGAGGACTTGTGGATTCCTTGAAGAAACACTGTGCTGTTGAGGTGAGGCATACAGTGATGTTCAACTTGTGCAAAACAGTTGTGAGAAGACAAAATTTTCTCTCTAAGTCACTGGACTGGGGTTTGCTGATCTATATAAATACATGTATGTGTCAGAACAGAGCTTTCTGTCACCAGAGATCTGCTGAGGATAAACAGTAGTTTAATTCATACTTATTCTCATTTCCCTAGCAGTTATAGGTTCTTTTTAAGAAGGTGAGATAGAGCTATCCATTGATATTGTCATCGTTTCAGCAAAAACACAATGAATTAAGTACTGGATTGAAACCAATCTCCACAACCTTCCCACCCCACAAAGTCCACCTTAATTACTTTTTAAAATGTTTTCACTGACTGTGTGGAATTCCAGGACAAAATCCTTCAGGAGAGAAAAGGAAATAAAAGCATCTTTTGTCTCCATCTAGCTCTTCATTACCTGGCAGTAGAAAATTGGAGCAAACCTGCCACACTATTTTGATCTTTGCCAAAACTGTTGTGGGAATAACACTGTTTAATGGTTGAAGGAATTTATAGAAGAATAAAAGCAACAGCAAAGATGAAGGGACCAATACAAATTTTCTGGTAAACTGCTGTCAAATTTTATGTGTTCAGGGCTACTGATAATTTCACATCTTAAAAAAACAGGGTGGGAGTTTGTAGGGGAGGAGGGTAAAAAGTGTATAAATAAACCCACCTCTTTAAATAGCTAACTGGCCTGGCCTGAATTGTGTCAGAGCTAAGTTCCTTTGGCAGACAGCATTGTAATATCTGCCGAGGGTGTAGCAGAGAACTGAGACCAAATTTTGGAGAATCTGCCTTAGCCTTGCTGGCTCTCCCTTGCAATCTCCCACTTGTTACCAAGAAATGCACTGAGGCACAAAATGAAGGAGTGCAAAGGCTCCTGTACTTCATCTGAGCAAATCTGCATCACACCCCCTCAGTTAATGTTTCTCTCTGCTAAAAGAAATAAAAGTAATAGAAGTAAATGAAAGCATTGGCTAACTTGGAATTACATGGGTAGAATGAAGCAGGAAGAGAAAATTGGGGGAGTGAACGTAGGTTGTCTACCATCTCCTGTGCCCATGTTTATGGCAGAGTTTGAATCTCTGCTTGAAAAAAATCATTGAATTCTGCACAGGTTATAAAGAGCTTAAATAAAAGTACAATTCAAAGAGAGAGGCTGTTAAATGTCTGAGGTGTCTGGGCAGTAAAGTGCTCTTTAAAATACCTTGTTGATTGGATAAAGCAGGGTAGAAGATCATACAAAGAACTTGGAACTACAGGAAAGTGCCCCAGAGTCCTCTGAGAACTCATAGATGTGTTACATATAGCACCACTGATATAAACACATCCCTTTTGGCACTGATGCCTATTAAAAGCAATCCTTATACCTCTGTCATTATGCTCATCTAGCCAATTAAATTTTTCATTTCCAAAATACTCACATAATACTTGCGCATCTTGTTCCTCCTGCCAGGTCAGAGTGTTCCCCCCCTGTGATGCAGGTGTTGGACTTAGCAAGATGGATCACCTTTGCTTATCCATTCACTCGCTGCTGGTGGTGCTCTAAGAGGAAAGAAGTTCCACTCTGTGCACCAAAATGCTGCAGAAAATTTAATCTCAGAAATGTTTTCTAAAAGCTGGAATACTCTCAGTGGGATCTGTCTGGGGACAAGAGGTGTTTGAACAACAGTTTTCCCAGATGCCTTTTCTCTGGACCTCCCGATTTCATACAGCAGTTGTGTCCTGGTAATTGCTGGATCTGGTGCTGAGCATCTGCATTCCTGGTGGCTGGGAAAATTTTTTAGTTTCATTCATCTGTTGGGAGGGATTGAAGCAGTTGTGAAGTGGAAGCTGGGTGGATAAGTCCCCGTTCTTTGGATTTGTGTTAAGTTTTGGAGGGATAATATCGTGAAAGAAACTTCCTAAATGTAAACCTCCGAACAAAAGAGATTGAGGTTATCGGTGTCCTTTGCAAGTTCAGCTGCAGTAGCTCTGGCTTGCAGTGGGTTACACCTCCCTTCACACAATACCATTGGTAAGCTGACATTTCTAATGACCTTTTATAATCACCTATTTCCTCTTCTCACTCATTTTATGAATAGTCTTGTACTCACTTCAAGGGTTTTCCACCTTGTGGTCTCCTCTTACTGTTCATATTAATTTCGGAGTGGGTTGGGCTTCCTGTAAAGTGTAGCACAGTGTAGACTGAAGTTCAATAGAACCTTTCCTTTCTACAGGAAAAGGGAGACCAAAACACTCATAGAGCCTTTTTTGCAGCAAAGGCTTCAGAAGTGCAGTCAGCAAATTGCTTTTTTTCTTTTCCTTTTGAGGCAGTTCTGAATGTATGCATTAACACAGTGTCCTGCCCCTGTTCAGGACGTAAAGACTGGGGCTCTGACCTTTTCTAGTGAGTGCTGAACCCATGGCACTTTCCCTCCTGAGCTGGAACTGGTGATGATGTTTTGTCCAGGCTCTCATTCAGGATATGCTTTCTGCCAACTTTACTTGACCCTCTGCCTTCAATGGGACATATAATTCTTGACTTCCTGCCCTAAATTGCTGTGTACTGCCACCTTGCATTGATGGGTTCTTTGTTCCACCTTGGAGGTAGGTTCATTTTGGTGGTGGATGAAGGGAAGCCATACTGTTTCGAAAAGCAATTTGAGAGCCCTCTGAATGAGAAGTGTTGCTCACATGAAAAATATTATTGTTATCAATTGTCATCCTCAGCCTCAAATGCTGAATTTGAAAGGGTCGTTTATACTCCTCAAAGGCAAACATGCACCAGAGTGTTAAAAGAGAGCTAAAGCAGCCAAAGAAAACGCTGTCTTGTGGAACTCAGGCTCTAAAATCCCAGGGAGCATTAATAACTGTTTTGTTGTTTTCAATGATCTCTCTTCATGGATGGGGAGGGAAAGACTGACCCCATATCCTCTGCCTTAGCAGCTTATCTGCTGTCAGAAGACTCAGACAGGGCAGGAACAGCATATAGATGGATGAGGAGAAGGCCTGGGTGAAGATTTGGACTTGTCCATTTGATAATGCTATAGGAAGGACCATTTTCTTCATTATTTTCTGATATTCTGGCTGCCTTTCATGGAATCACAGAATCATAGAATGTTAAGGGGTTGGAATGGATCTTAAAGACCAACCAGACCCAGCCCCTCCCTGCCATGGTCAGGGACATCTCCCACTAGACCAGGTTGCTCAAGGCCTTACCCAACCTGGCTTTGAGCACTGCCAGGATTGGGGAATCCACAACCTCCCTGGGCACCCTGTGCCAGTGTCTCACCACCCTCACAGTAAAGATTTTCATCTTAGTATCTAACCTAAATTTCTCCTCTTACAACTTGTACCCTTTATTCCTTGTCCTCTCACTGCAGCTCCTGATGAGGAGTCCCTGTCCAGCCTCCCTCTAGGCCCCCTTCCCATACTGAAATGTCGATATGAGGTCTCCACAAAACCTTCTCTTCCCCAGGCTGAACAGCCCCACCTTTGCTGCCTTTCCCACTCTGTCCTGTTCCCGTTTCCCCTTAGCAGATGCCAGCATGTGAAGACACCATGGCAGGGTCAGACTCAGCCAGCCACCTTTTAGATGACAGATGCCACGTGAAACCAGATCCCGTCTCCTCTGAGGTTCGTGCAAACCGAGCGGCCTGCGCAGAGCTGCTGGGAGCTGAGAGGTGCAAGGGAAGTGCAAAGGCTTTGTGGAGGGTGGCAGATGGAGAGAAGGACCTGCCTGTTGGTTGGGGTGTTGTGCTGGAAGCTTTGTGGAGCACTTCTCGCCTGTCTCAGTCAGCAGGGGTGCAAAATGCAACCCAAGCAGAATGGTGGCAGGTTGCACCCTCCTTTTACTGACATTGTACCAGAGTCAATGTCAAGACGATGAAATTCAGGTCCTGTGTTTCAGCAGGTCATCTGTCTGGAATTGTACCCAATATGTTTGTTCTGCATTCAGCAAATATTTGGTTCTGACACCGGTTGTACATGGAAAATGTATTCAGTTAAATTTTCCATCAGCTTGGGCTCTTGGGGTGTTGTTCTGCTATTGGGTTGACCATGGTGACAGGCACAGTTTTGCATTGCTCCATCCAAATAGGCCTTTGTTCCTTATATCCTTTTACTCCCTACTGTGTCCCACTTCATGGGTTTCTTGCTCTTGCATACGAGTCTGGTTTGGTAAGTGACAGTAGATACATGTGTACCCCATGTCTAAAGTCTCTTTATATAAGTCAAAATCGGTTTTTAAAACATTACCTCCTGGAAACCACTCAGAAAGCTCTGTCAAATAGAACTGTATAAAAAGTGGTCTTTGTAGAAGAAAAAAAAAAAATACCCTCTTGTAGGTGAGAAATCATTCAAGCTGTAGTTTGAAAGTCTTTAAAGCAGGTGGAAAAAGAAGAGGTTCAGTGCCTATGGAGTCAGCTCACCCTTCAGAGATGCTCAGTCTGTCACAGATTTCCCACACAGCCAGTCGTGATTTAATTCCTGCAAAACCTCAGCTCTCTTATAAAGAAAGCAGTGAAAGCAGCACTGATATCCTTCATGTTAAAGACTGGGGAGTACTTGGATATTGGCGTGGGGTAGGGCTTGCCTGAGGTGGGTTAACCCTAGCTCGCAATATAGTACAGCTCCTACTAGCCTCATGACAGAGGGATGTTTTATTCTCTTTCTTTTTATGTTGTATCTTAAAAAGAAACAGGCAAAATTGTGATCTAAACTAGCAGGAAAAGAAAAAAAACAACCCCAAAAAGCCATATGATTCGCTGCAGGACTAAATCCCCTTGGCAACTGGTCCCAGCCTGGAGAATATATTCACAGCTGGGTTATAAACCCTCAGAACCAGCCAACATAACCTTAACTAACACAACATTACTAAGGCACTGCTGTAATAGGATCATTCTGCTATGGCTCCTGGGCATGTTTTAAGTGTCATCAATTTAGTCTACAACTGGAGGCTGTTAAGTGCAAAACCATTTTAGCAACTGCATCTTACATGCAGAAATGATTGAATATTAATGGCTTTTCTTTTGTTGAGGAAAAACACAGAGAGGAAAGTGAAAATCCACAGGAAACCTCACTGTCTGTCCTCGAGTAGTGAAGTTAATTTTTGGAGGACAGCAGGATCAGCTAGCAGCTGAGTATTGGAGTAGGAGGCCAGGAAATTGGCTCTCATTCTCCAGCACTGATCTCCTGCACAAATTTAGCCAAGTTATTTCACCTTAGTTTTCCTTCTCAGCTTTATCTCTCCAAGGAGGTGAGTTATTTGACAGAGTAGTTATTTCACTCCCTCGCTGGAACGAGTTAGACTCCAGCAGCACAACACTGAGAGCAAATAGGAAAAAGCTATGAGGGAAGTGGCTCAGTGTTTTGTCCCAACAAAGATGCCCCATCTTGGCTATTTCAGTAGTTGATGTTTGGCACTTTAGAAAGAGCTCAAAATGTTTGAATAGATGATAAAATTAACTTTCCCAACCCTATGTGCTCCTCAGTACTCACTGAACTGCTCGATCTTTTACCGTGTCATGTGCTTGTCACAGCAAAACAGAAGTTTCCATTTGGATGTGGATACTTGTGTTGTCTGTAGTGTTGTGGGGCAAGACTTGTGTGAATATCCCGAGGCCGCCTGAATGTCTTTGTGACAAGATGACCAGGAGGTGATAACCACTTTCCACGAACTGTGCATTACCTGGTGCTGAAAGGTCGGAGTTGTAGGATTTTTGCAGGCCACTCCTGTGGTTTGACTTTGGAAGACTGACTGAGTGAGGTGTTGTCAAGGCACCCATGTCTTCCCTGTTGGGAATGGAGGCTCTGAGTTCAACACTGACTATCTTCATAAGGAAATTAATTGAAATGTCGCTCAACATCCTCCTAGCAAGTCAGTGCTTAGAAAACAAGGGAGTGAATGAATATCATAATACCTGATGGATAACAGCCTGAAAAAGCTTTTATATTCTCTTTTATCATTATCAAATCATGCTGAAGAGGCTGCAAGGTGAAGAAACTCTCAAGCTGCATTTTCAAGAAGCTGCTAAGATGAAGACAGGGCATTTCAAAATCAATACTGATGCTTGCGATCCAAAGAGCAAAAGGGAGAGTCATTATAAGCTGCTTTACTTCTCATCTCTAATTCCCCATATTCATAACTTAAGCCCTGTCATTTGGATTTATCCTCTGTGGCCTGCAGTGACACCAGGAAAAGTCCTTCTTTTTAATTCTGTGGCAAAAAAAATAGCAACGCTGCAGGGTAGGATCATATCCCCACAGAAGTTTAGGGCTTAAATGTTTTGTGTTGGGCACCAAATTTTGCCATCTTCTGCCCCTCCCGATAGTCCCCCTCTTCCTTCCTCTACTGTTATACATCAATCATCCTCTTTCCCAGAGGCTAGGATACAAACAGTGTAATCCCAGAGAGAAGGGATACTGATACAGCCAATCCTGCACATGACTATTGCTCTGTCCTTGCAGATGCCATCGCTAAATCTAATGACAGGATTTTGCTGATGGGAGTGTTTCAGCTGGGCTGGAGAAAGCAATAGGGCAGTAATCTAAGAACTCAGCTTTGCCATTGCTGGGAGATCTATCTCCAGCCACTTCTCCTATTTTAAGTGGCTTTCTAAACTTCTCTTCCCTTTATTACTTCTTGGTTTGTCTTATCTTGGCACTTATGGCATTATAAACATTTCCCTCAATGGTAATATTTTTAATTATGACCTGGAAATGAACCTTAGACCTGACTCAGCCAATCCAACTGAACAATTAACAACACATAAAGGTTTGGTGTTGAATTAAGTAATTCTTTTTAAACAAGGAAGGATTCCTGTATAGGCTGTTGTTTGGAGAAAATACCACAACCTCAAATGCTGTTCAGTTGAGAGGCCTTTGGAAGGGGTGCTGGGGTTTGTTGGGGTTTTCTTGGGTTTGGATCTCAGAAATATGTTTACAGGAGGTGATGTTACTCACCTCTGGAAAAATCCCAACACATATATTCAGGAGAAGCTGCTGAACCATGGCTGACTTCTGCAAAGTCCAGGCAGTCAGTGACAGGTTGTTCCAGCAGCACAGCCTTCCTGCTCCTGTATTCGTTGAACCAGACTTGAGATCACATTATATTCTGCTGGAAAATTTGGGAATGGCCTTTGGTGGGAACCCAGCACTTTGTCTCATCTGCTAAGCCCTTAATAAACCCCACTATTACTTTTTCTAACTCCCCTCTGGACTTTGAATTACACTGCAGTGAACATAACACACGTGAGTAAGAGCTTAAGGTCTTTCTCACTTGGGTGGTCCCATTAAAAAGACCAGGTTTGCTGCCTTGGCTCCAGAGCTATTCCAAACACCGCTGCTATTTTTCTTCCCCCAGCATTTCTTTCACCTGACTTTTTTTCTTCTTCTCCTTTTTTTCTTTTTTTCCATGCCAAATCTATTAATATGCGTTTTAACCAGTTAACTTTGGAACCAAAATATTAACTGGATAAGAGGCAGGTTTATAAAATATGTATTGGAGCAGAGAATATAAAATGCCCCCATTTTGCAGCAGAAAAAATGTATAAGGTGCTGAGTGAAAATTGAGAAGGACCCAACTCAAATCTTTGAAAATCACTGCCAGTTCCTATGTGCTGTATTTATTTTGACTTGGAAGGCTCAATCCAGTCCAGATGAGGTCATTTGGTCGGGAGCACACGTGTCCCTGCAGAGCCAGGAGGCAGGAAGCCTGCAGGATGCTGGTGCTCCGAGGGGCTGAGCTGCCAGGGAGCAGCGGTGGGAGCAGGGCGGGCAGACCATCTGTGTGTTGATCCTGGCATCGGAGCATAACCCTGGGATGGAGGTGTTGTAATGTTTAAGTTGATTTCTTCTTGAGGCAGGCGGGACAGGGTAGCTTTTGTGTCCTCAGCTGCTTGCTGGATGGGGTAAGCAGAGGCAAAGCTTGGCGTGCTCTAATAATCTGGGGAGAGGGGAGTATATTTAGGTAGGGGTGTCTTTGGTTACTTGTTCATATGACTTCATGCAACAGAGAGCCTGTTAATTTGTTTGCCCAGCTCTGTCTTCGAGCTTGTCATGTTTAACCCTCGCTCTCTCAGCACCTGATACCTGCTCAGCACCATTTTACTTTCTCCTCCTTCTGCTCCTTCGTCTTCCCTTACTCCTCTCACCAACCAAGATCAGTATCTGGGCCATTTGTCTCTGTGAAACGTCATTTTTGTCTCTTGGAGCTCCATCTCTGCTGCTTGCTGCTCCATCCTAGCAGGTGGGGCATGTCCTGTGTCCTCCCCGAGAAGCCTTGCCTGTCCTGCTGCCCCTCTCCCCACCTCCCTGCCAGCAACCTGTTTGCCAACACTTTGCACGAGGAAGCTGCCTCTATAAAAATAAACCGTGCTGAAATCTGAGAGAGAAACCACGCCAACCTCACACTTCATTATTGGTAATGTCAGCCTATTTGATTTCCATTTGCAAACAGTAGCCTGCATATGTTCCTCACGGTGTACCCCGTCTCCCTGTGCCTTATTCTGTGAAAATTCAGGGTCCCCATGCACGTTGCTAAGTCTGCTTTGTGGTTTGCTTGCTCTGGGCCACAGACACCCCTGCTTCACAATTAAAGTGTGGAAAAAGCCTGTTAAGTCACTGATTTAATTGCCTGGTTACTCACTGCTAACACAAGGTTGCCATCTGCAACAGGCTGGAGCCTCTTCTCCCACCTCCTCTACCTTTATAAGATTTTACTCCTCACAGCTGGCTTTTATTGCTGATTTACAGCAGAAAAAGCCAGCAGAGACAGACCTGTATTTCCTGTTTCTAACCCCAACGTGCACTGCAATATGGACATTGCTTGGGGAGGGCTGGACATGCAGATAACACACTCCTGCACCTCCAATATTGCCTGGCTGTTACAGTGTCTGCCTGGGCTGAGGACTTAAGATGCAATTCGATTTTCCAGGAGATGTTTCTATT
>VZRO01002164.1:469241-480605 GCA_013397915.1 Daphoenositta chrysoptera | reverse complement strand
CTCTGAACCTCTCCTCTCCAAACCTCTCCTCCCCTCTCCAAGCCTCTCCTCTCCAAACCTCTCCTCTTCTCTCCTCTCCTTTCCTTTTCCCAAGACAAACCCTCCTTAGATCATCATCGTGGCAGCTGCAGCCATATGGAGAAGGTTTTTTGTGATGCTCTGAGCGACGCCTTTTTTCTCCCTGAGGAAGCGAAAGGGTTACTGCAGCCCTGTTGGGATTTTGTTGTTGTTGGGGATTTTTTCCAGTCTCCAAGCGTGGTGCTCCCTCAGACTGTGCTTAAAAGCCCCTGTACTTGATTTCCTCTCTAATGGTGTTAAGGCTGGAACTGGATCTGCCTCTGCAGCCTGGTGCTCCTCCTGCCCACGTCTTCAGACGTTATGTCAGAGCTCCTGGGGCTGCTCGCTGACTCCAGCCGGCCTCCCCAGGGGATGGAAAGCAGGTCCCCTTCCCCGTGGCAGCAGCAGTGCCCACATTTAAGAAGCTGTAGTGCTGAGCCGTGACTGCATTAGTTCTGCTACATTAGAACAGCAGCAAAGAGCTTAATTTAATTCGCTGGCCTGTATACCGACACCTGAGGGCCACTAATTCACTGTCACGTATTCTCGGTGAAACCAGCCTCTTTGGTGTTCATGGGTTTTTTTTTACTAGAGGAGAGCCTTGCAAGGCAAATGCTCATTTTCTAGGGCTGGAGAGGAACATCTCCTTCCAAAGATCACAACAGGTCAGGATGACTCAATTTTGCTCGTGTCCACAAGGGATAGAAGATCACACATCTCTTTTTTTAAATTTCTTTTCTCCTTTGAAAAGTATAAATTGATCCCAGTTCTGTCATTTCATGATTAGCAGCATCCATTAAAAAGTTGATTCACCCTGATATATGAGGGACCCTGAAACATTTACTCACCACAGGCTGTATTTGGACATTATTCAAGGGCTTTGAGCCTATTAGACTCTTCAGCCCTCCCTGTTTTCTCCAGTGATAGCATCAAGTCCTGTAGCAGCATTTGCTATGCAGTAACTTCCAAGAATCAAGTCTTGCCTGTGTTGTTTGCGCATGAAGACCCATTAGGCTAAATTAATCCCTAGGGTAAATGTACAGACTTCAACAGAATGTTATCAGGGATAAATTAGGCCTATTGATTTTTAATGAGGTTCTTACCTGAATAAAGAAAATAGAGTTTCTCTTCTGTTCTGGTCTATTGTTCTGCTGCAAGCATCACCAGAAGCACTTGCTTTGATCCTGAATTTTTAAACCTGGAAATTTTACATTTCTAAAAGGATTAGAAAACATTTTTCTTTCTCCCCGCTAAATGTGAGCAATGCCATTGTGCAGTGGAATACATTTCCCAGAATTTGCACATCTCCAAGTATCCTTTTCTGAAAACCAAGTGAATAGATTGCCAGAAAAATTACAGGCTTCCCGTATTTTAATTCTGACCTCCTCCTTCAGAAAACACCCTCATCACAAGGGGTTTAATCCATGCTAATGATTTTCCAGAGAAATAATTTTGAGAAGTACAAAGTGATATTTTTTTCCTTTAGCTGATCTGGCTGAGATAATTCATGTCTCGCCGTTTCAAATCAAGGATTTCTAGTGTCACCCCATTACCTGAGCTCTCAGGTGGACAACCTGGGGGTCACTCCACATCCCCAGTGGAGACACTTCCACTGACCACCTGGTTAGCACCAGGGCTCTTGGGAGTAGAAGGATGTTACAAATCCCACACTGCTTCCTGTGAGGGTGGTACACAGTTCATCCCAGGTATGGAGAGGCACCGTTGAATATCTGTCTTGGCAGATGTCTTCTCTCTCCATGGGAAAACAGAGAAAGGGAATTCTTTAAAATTAAGTCTCTATGCCCAGAGGTTTGAAAAGAAAGCAGGGACCTCAGGTTGTACCCAGGTTTCTCTGGGGATTCACTGTGTTGTTTAGGCAACGTTCTTGAAATTGTTGTTGTCTTAGATTACATATTAGGCAGAAATCTTTTCCCTGTGAAGGTGGTAAAGCCCTGGCAGAGGTTGCCCAGAGCAGCTGTGGCTGCCCCACATCCCTGGAAATGCACAGGGCCAGGCTGGATGGGGCTTGAAGCAACCTGGGACAGTGGAAGGTGTCCCTGCCCACAGCAGGATATTGGAACAAGATGGCCTTTAGGGTCCTCTCCAACCCAAACCCTTCTGTGATTCTGAGAAATGGCTCTTCAATCAGGTTGTGGTTGATTTTAGTACAAGAGTCACTCCCCGGGCCCTGCCCCTGCTGAGGTCTGGGTCAGCAGAGATGGGACCATTTCTGTGGTTCATCAGTGGCATTCAAAACCAAATAGTGTGATCACAGCAGTGTGGTGTTATGCATGGCTGCAGGGAGCACCTGTGAGAATCCAGGTGCCCTTTGAGGTGACACTTCACTGCACGTCCTGATGTGACCAGAGATGGTTTTTTATATTCTGCGCTGCATGGTTAAAGAAACTTTTCCATTACACCCAAATCTCTCTGAAGGCACAAAATACTGGTTAATTTGCATCCTTTATAATGTTTAATTTAAACTTTTAGCTTTCAAAACGAAGAAGAATTTGTTAGTTTCCTAAAAAACTATTAGCTATCTGTTGGGAATAGACTTTGTTTAGTAAACGGTTGGCTTGGCTTTAACCACTGATCTAAATGGCAACATGTCTGCAGACTCTCAAGTCATCAGTTTGTATTCCCAAATGTGCCTTGCTAGTGGAAGAAATATTTATGTTTACTCAGAAACGCCAACAGAGGTTTTCTGTGCCCTTTAAGCACACCTGATGAAGACCAAGGGATTGAACACTGGCAGTACTAACTTCGGGTCTAAATTGAACTTCTTGAATTGTTTTTTTTCTCAACTATTTATTTTTTAACTTTTTAATGTATTTTCACTATATACATCATGTAGGGGGATATATGGATCTTTTGCAGAAGCTGTATGAGATTTTCCCCCCTCCCCATTTCTGATCTCAGGTCTGTGCCTTTAACTTTTCTTTATCTTGGTAATCCCCATAATACCTTCTTTTCCC
This sequence comes from Daphoenositta chrysoptera, assembly GCA_013397915.1. NCBI lineage: Eukaryota > Metazoa > Chordata > Aves > Passeriformes > Daphoenositta > Daphoenositta chrysoptera. The sequence continues at coordinate 477,573 of VZRO01002164.1, read as the reverse complement.
TGGGCTGTGGAAGAGAACTGCAATTCTCTAGTGCTTTGCATTGCAATTCCTTCTCCAGCATTTAGTAGCAAAAGTAAAAGGAAACCCAAAATGTTTAAATTGGAATTTTCCTTTGGAAAAACAACCGTATAGGAATATTCATGCACTGCCTGGCTCAGGCCCTTATTTAAGTAACACAAAACACCAGATGTAAACTCCTTACAGGCTTAAGTGTGGGATTTGGAAAGTGATTCTTCTTTTTCATGCGCACGTCTTCCTTCCCAGAAAACACCACAAAACCCTTCACCAAACCCGTCATCGGCAGCAGAGATAAGGAATGCTCCAATGCAGAAACATACCCTAAAAAGGGAAAGGCCAATATTGACTTGCAGTGAAGCTTAAGCCCTTTAAACTCACCCCCTGGACAAGGAGAATCAATGTCTCTTGCAGAAAAAGCACTGCTACTGTTATAGGGCAGGCTGTGAAGCTATGCTAACAGTCGTATATTTTCTGTTCAAAACTGAACTGCTGTGTCTATAAACACGGGAAGGTTTTGTTGCTGTATATGTCCAGATTTTTGACAGGCGTAGGTGGAGCCGCCGTAGGAAAGCCTATTCGGGAGCTGGGAGCAGCTGCCCTAATGGAATATTATTGACTTTAGTTACATCAGGGGCTAAATATAGATCGGGCAGCCACGTACACAGGGCTGTGTCTGACAGCCAGGACAGAATGTGCTGCTCGACGGACAGACAGATGGACACTGCTCCTGCGCAGATGCTCCTTTTAGGTCAGGGAGCTCTCCTGGGCTCGCTCCCCCGGCGCCACGGCTCCCACGGGCATCCTGCCACTGGCCAGCCCAGGCTGTGGATCTGGCTCCAAGGGGAGATGTGGGATTGGTTTGGATTTGGACACGTCTCCTGTAGGTGCCTGTTGGCAGGGCTCCCCAAAGCCAGCGGGGTTGTTGTAAGGGGCTGACACCAGTAGTTAAAAACCTGCAAGGAGTAGTTATACCTTAAATATTTTGCCCCGGCCTTCCTCTGTTTCCATCCTTCATCCCTCTGGTCCACCTTCACTCCTGTCCAGTTTCACTTTTGTGCTGTTTAAAATTTAAGATGGGATCCTACTTTCTGAGCTCACACCTCCCCGGATTTTTGCTTTTGAAGGCAAAACCTGCATATCCAGCGAACATTCCTCAAAAGCTCTTTCCCAGACTGGACCAAAAAAAGGTCATCCATATGTGCCACATCTGTGCACTCAACATGAGAGTCTGTCTCTCTGCAACCTTCACAGAGAGGGAGCATGGAGATATCATCTGTGACATCTCATCTTGATTCTTTGGGGCTGGAAAAGCTAGAAAGGAGCCTGTTCTTTCTCTTGCTTGAAGGAGGATGAAGCCTTTCGAGGAAATTGGATTTTAATCATTTTTTCCTCCCCGCCTCCAAGCCTTTACTGCTATTTTTAAGCTGGGAGAGCACTGGTATCGAAAGGGATGTGCTTATCCTGACAGGCTTTATAGAGGAGCATCACAGGGCTGCAGTGCGGATCCGCGCAGAGGTGTTAAAGAACTCTGAAGACCTGGCAAGCCACAGGGATGCTGAAGGCAATGCCCAAAGTGCCCAGAAGTTCAGACAGTCTTCTGCATTTTCCTTCCTGGGAGGGAAAGCCCAAGGCTCCCGTATCATAGGAAGTGACAGTTTGAAGTGAAGTGGGCTTGATAGTCCGAAAGCACCAGATTTGTGATTCTTTGGGAGAAAAGGAGTGTGTGCTTTTCCCTCACTGCTGTTTGATCCTGCATATTTAAATCCAGCCGGTGTGCACAGACAGGACCTGTGTGGTGTCCCAAGTGGCTTATGGCTGCACAAGACATAAAGGCCAGAGGTAGAGAGAATCCTCTGCTTATATGTTCAATGATCTACATGAACCAGCATTTTTTATGAGAAACCATTTAAAGGCTTTGGGGTAGTAAGAAAAACCCTACAGCAACACAAGGCAGGGATTGATTCAAGTTATAGGACTCTATTTGCCTTCTCCTTTATAATTTGTAAGAGATCTAGAATATTGTATCTTTCTTTTCTCTCTTATCTCTAGTCCTTTCAAATTCACTGAGAGTACACACAGTCCAGCAAACACAGCAGCGTGGGAAAGGACTGCACATATTATTCTATTTGGTAAACTCTCATTAGAGCCCCTTTTTCAATGCTGTGATCATTACAGATTGTACATTTTTGATACCTGCTTTTGATAGCTTATGGAGTAAAACTGCACACTCCCTTCCCGTTCAGTCTTTGGGCAATATTTTTTTTTTTTTTTTTTTTTTTTGTTTAGAGTATGAGGAGTAAAGCAGAGTGAGTACATTGTCCTCTTAGATTTATAGTCCAGGAGATAGGTCACAACCCTTAGCCACTTTAAAAATGATCTATACTTCCGAGGCCCGGGGGACAAACATGGAATATATATTGTATTATGCCTGGAGACACCCTGGGCTGTGAAGGTGGTGCTGATTTGAGCCAGTCATTAAGCAATGGCATCTCACCGTAGGGTAGGGAGAGCATGAACAGCAGGGATGTCATCTCTGGGAGGCTGATACTGCTCCAACAACAGGGATCGATAGTTCCAAGTCCCAGGGGCACTGCTGATCCCTTCAGCAACATCCCTCCTCAATACAGAGACTTTTACACGGGTAAGGAGACACGTCTGGTTCTGTGTGTCCTCTCCAGCAGTGTTGCTACGGCTGACGTGATTTCAGTGCCATGGAGAGGGAGTAGGAGCTTCACCCATGCAGAATGCTGTGCCATCCCTGGCTGTGGCCACAGCAGAGCATCGCTGCCAGCCCCACCACCTCAGCTGGGCCCGCAGCTAAGCCTTACGAATGAAGCCACTTCACTCCTTAACTCCTTAATTTTTTTGTGTCTGCACAGTCAGCTGCAGTGAGGCACACTTTGAAATGCCGAAAGTGGAGCTGGAGCCGTTCAGCTCAGAGGAATAAATCCACCCTTCCTCTTCCTGTTCTGCCTCCACGTGCTGAAGTCAAGCCTGGGGAAGCCCTGCTTCTCTGTACTTGGGTTACCAGGAGTGAGTGAGCCCTGGGCTGTGATGGGGAGGTCCCTTTGTGTCCTCCAGTCTGTGTTCCATCCTCTGGGGATTGACAGCATCCCCCATCTCGAACATGGAGTGTCCAGCATCTTCTGCTCCTGCTGAAATATTTGGCCCTAGCAAGCATCAAGCCCTGTCAGGACTGACCCTTGCATGTCCCAGTCCAGTATATTGTGGGAGCACCCAGATAACCTCTGGATTAGTTCAGTTTCTTCATCTTGGAAAGAAGGAAAACACTAGTTAGAGCTGGAAATTGAGAGAAACAGAGATTAAATTTTTGATTTTGTTACTTGCAGTTGTTTGTTCCTCCTGTCACATGCCCTGAGATATGAGAAAATATTACCATGAGTCCTTTCCTTGCTGAAGTTGTGCTTATCTTGTGATCTGTATTTCTTTCCCTATCTCTCTTATATTGCTCTTATCATCCTCTTATCAAAGGGCTTCAAAAGAGACCAGCAGAGCTCAGCTCTCGTATCCCCTTGAATTCCAGTGGAAGGGTTACGTTTGGTTTTCTAGGAATGACAGAAAAGATTTAAGGCAGAAATAAACCACTACGGATTTATTATTTTTTTCAAGTGTTCTGAGCCTTTTTGTTTTTCTGTATGCAAGGAGTGAGATTATTTGAAGGATTCAGTATTGCATTTCCCTGCTGAAAAATGTGGTGAAGCACCCATCTTCCTTGGCAGTGGGTATGGATTCATGCAGGACACTCCCGAATATCCCATTTTCATCTTTCTGCTTCAAAACCCAACCCTTGGGCGAGATTATCTAACAAAGATTTCTTAACTTCCATCAGCACACTTCCCCACAGCAATGACTGTGTAAACCTCATAGTTACACACTCCACCATGGCCAACAACACACACACATCCTTTTTTCCTTTTCTCTTCCATATCCATTCACACACACTCCCCTAGCCCCAAGCCCTTCTGGAGGAGCAGAAAATAGAAGAGCTGGTGTTGTCTGTTCTCCACCACCTCATCCTCTCTTTGTCTTCCCCCCCACCTCCTCAGATGATCCTACTGTTAAACTCGGCTGAATGGGACCAAGATGCCAGGGAGAAACAGTGTCTGGAGCTGTCATCGTGTTCCTTCTGCTTCTATTCTCCATGTCAGTCCCACCTTGTGCTTGCTTTGGGCACTTGGAGCTCACACTCCATAAGATGCCCTGCAAGTTTTTATCACACCTTGCTCAGAAGGACATTTTATTGACTTTAGGCACTCATGTCATAAGCAGAGCATTTGTAAAAAATAAGATATGATCTTGCTGCTGTGTTGTGGGTTACCCCACTTTGCTTTGAAGATTACATGCTGAAAATCATTCCCTGGCAGTCACAAAACTGGTGCAGCTTGCAAGGGCTTCCCCAGACTTAAGCACTGGATGTTGTGCTGGAACACAGCTAAAGCTGGAATGAATTGAAGTGTGCCCATTGTATTGAAATCTCTGTGGCCTGTGGCCTGATGCAATACTAATTTTGAGATGTTCCAGATGCCCTTTAATGGTTAGAGCACTCTTAATGCCCTGCAGCTGCTGTATTTTGGAATAACTCTTGTTGCCAAATTCCTTCATGTGTAAAAGCAAGGGTGCTTATCTGGTGTAATGGGAAAAAAAAGCAAATATTGCAACTGAAAGTATGATATGGAAGGATTTATGAATCACCATCTACTTTTACTTAAAGCTTGATCATTATCTTTTTCTCTTCTGTATCCACAGACACATCTCTCTGTGCCATCTCTCTAAAGCAATCCATGCTCACATTCCTCCAACACACAGAATTAAATAAAAGCAGCAGACACCCTTAAAAGCTCCACAACTGGACGGTCCCACTTTTAAATGTGTGGGCAGCCTTTGTGCCCGTTTGCCATCATTTCCACTTTCCATCACATTTGGCTTGCTTCAGAGAAAAGGTCTGCTGCCAGGATTTCTGCTGGCTGAAACAAGGGTGAAGTTCTGGCCTGATTAAAATCAATGGCAAAGCTCCCAGCGACGAGTAGGAGAGCAGGCTGTGATTTGGAGTACTTGGAGGGTGTACACAAAGCAATCACACATAGCAATATAATTGCGGCCATTTGATGGATGCTAAAGTTAGAGATCAACAACCAGCAGATAAAAATAGCAGTAATCTCTGCTGATTCCTAGTCCTGTTAACTACTGTTGAAAATCAATTCCTTTCCAGCCTTTCAGCTTAGGTAAAAGCACACTGCTTCCCATAGTAAAACTTTGGAATTTTGTTGTCTTGGAATTAAGTACTACCCTCCTAACGATGCTGCTGTGTTGGCATCCTTAATATTTTCCACACGTCCATGCAAAACCTGTTAACATGTTAATGGATTTGTTTGCTTGTCAAGGAAAATTTTGCCCCCCTGCAATGACAGCTTCAAACTCACACTGCAAAAGGGCAGGGCAAGCAGTCACTCAATGGACAAGCACAACACAGTTCTCCTGGCAATAAAGGCTTCGGATTCGAGACGGGTGCCTTGCCACTCTGATCTGCAGCACTGGTTTAATCATGTTAATGTGCTGTCTAATTATGGTAAACACTGCATATTATTCAAATTAAAAATGTATATTGCTGTTCACGTAGCCAGCCTGCAGACGTTTTCACGCATTAGTGTTTTCTAAGCTGAATGCCCTTTGGTCAGCAGCAGAGGCTGTGTGTTAGCCCATTAGCTGAAAAGGGAGGTGGGTGATCGAATAGAGTGGCCAGATGACTTGTTTTCCTTGGCATGCACTTGGGAGTGAAACAGTTTCCCTGAAACAAAGTTGTCACCCAAAAATCCTCTTTGAGGTGTAAATCTGACATCAGCCCTGCAGCCTCTCTCCTCAGTGTGAAACCGTGCCCAGTGTGGTCTTGCATGTGTGAGTTTGCCTGCCTTGGGTCGCAACCACCTCAAGAAAAGTGAGATTTTCAGAGTCAACAGCTTTGACGATTCAGGCTTTGTTGCCTCCCCTCATAATGAACACCAACTCCTGCTTTCCCAAAAGTTCACCTTGCTTGGTGGGCATCAGCAGTAGGTGCCAAACTCATAGATGGGTTCCATCAGAAGCTACAGTCTCTCATTGCAGTGGAAAGCAGTCCTGGTTACTGGTCTGGCAAACCTGCCATTGTATATCCAGGATATCTAATTAGACACAGAAGTTTCTGAGACGGGCCCAAGGTGAAAAGAATTCCCCTAAATCTAGATCTGCAGTTCTTCCTTGCGTGGGATTGTCGGGATCATGTTGTGGTATTCTGTATCTAATGAAAGCATCAATAAATAACTTGTGATTTAGTGAACTTGTTAATGACAGGAAAGGAATTTAACACTAATAATAATAACAATAGTCATAACAATCCCACTCATACTCCTATTACTATTATTAATACTACTAGTAATAATATCATGTTGGCTCTCGCTGCTATCAGATATCCAATGTGGCTTCTCTTTTAAGAGAAGAATCATTCAAACTATTTCATGTGACTATGTGCAGTAAAAAGGTTTACTTGGATATTTCAGTGCTTGCCACATTTTCATTGTGGGTTACAGAGGAAGCTGCTGGGCAGAATGAAAACATAAGAGTACTTGATAGAATTGCTTAACAAGCAGGCAATCCATAAAAGCTTGGACAATGCGATGTGTATCAGTAAAGATAAGTGCTTTACTGGCAGATTAATTTTTTTTCTGTTCAGAAATGGGGATTGTGCATGCACTTACAGTTATGCAATTAGACCTATAAAATTCTTTTTCCTTGTATTAGGTATTTATATTTTCCTTTCAGGAAGTTTCTTCTATTTTTTTTTTTTTTCTGGGATGCAAGTGTGGATGCTTAGACTTGTATGCTTAGCATGGTCTTTTATTCTTTTGATTGCCTCCCCATTCTTCATTCACCAAGGCCCACGGTGGAAAATTACAGTGGAAAGGATTTCTGTGCCTTGGAATTTAATTATTTTAGGGGACAGGAAGAGTTCCTTGAGACAAATTGTACTATGATTCAACTGTCACAGGTCATTTCTTTGTTTGTTTGCTTTTCCCTTTTTGATTTGTTTCAGTTTGTGGGAATTGTTCCCAGTCATCATTGCCTTGTAGAGCTGAAATAGATAGGAGGAGCTGGAGAAAGACAAATTCTCAGGCTGTGAATGTCCCATCTGCCCATGTCTGGGGGTGGGACTGCATCATCTGTAAGGTCCCTTCCAACCCAAGACACTCTAGGGTTCTACAATTCTATGTACTAATGAATTCTGAGTTTTACCTGAGTAATTATGCTCTAATGATTTCGAAATGACTTGAACTGGACATTTTGTATTGGTGAACGTGACAAAATGGCTCTTCTTGAGTTTATATTTTGGGAGCTCTGCCAGCAGTCATGTATAAGTGGTGATGCCTTGGCTGGATGAGGATACAAGTTTGTATAAAAAAGAGCTTCAGGAAAAAAACTCTCTAGATGCTTTTACATGATGGTTTGGTTTAGAAAACCCTCATCAGACCACATAACTCTGAAGAAGCCTATTGGCTGCTGTGTTTATGTTGTTCTTGGATTTTAAAGATACTGATATTTATAAATTGATTATTTGATCAAACTTTAAAAATATATTTTAATAGATCTGGCCACATGTTGTGGAGGTAAATGGCACAAGAAAAGGGATAGATGGTGTTCTGATCTTCAGACAAGAAGACAAAATTTTGCTGCCTAAGCAAATAAATTAAAGAGCTGTGATGAAATAATTTCATGCCAGATATAGCTTTTGTGCAGAGCAGAGGGAATGAAATTGCTGGAGGCACTTTGCAGAACAAGTGGGATACAGCATCCTAGTGGATGTATGGTAAAGGGAGGGGAAAGGGCATCAGCTCATCTGCTCCAACCCTGGGCTGTGCAGGGCTCATCCCTTTGCTGTGTTTCCCCAGGGAAAGGGAAAAGGGGCAGAGATCCCACCATGTGTCTCACGCACTTTGCTGCAGCCCCAGTCCAAATCACTGCATGCAGGTCACTGGAATTTTAGAAAAAAGCATGAGTTCAGAGGGGTTTTTTTTATCCTTCCCACTTCTGATCATTGTCTTGGCAAGAGGCAACAAAACAGTCACTGAAGAGAAGTCTCAGGGTTGCCAGCAGGATCAGAGAATCACCCACCAAATGCCACCCACTAGATCAGGTTGCTCAGGGTCCCCTCCAATCCAACACTGATGCCTGTCTCCATCACTTTGGCAGTCTCTGTCTCCATGCTCTCTTCCCCATCCCATCCCATCCCATCCCATCCCATCCCATCCCATCCCATCCCATCCAA
>VZRO01002164.1:434246-466914 GCA_013397915.1 Daphoenositta chrysoptera | reverse complement strand
TTTTTTTTTTTTTTTCCCCTTTTTCCCCCTCTCATCCTCCCCTTTTCACTTTGACCTATCAAACTGTAAGTCTTATTTCAAGCTGACGTGGAGGCATTAAATGAGTGACTGGGCCACCAATTTAAGGGAATTGATGATCTTTGGGGCTTACACTCTCACGGGTCAAATGATAATGTTGCCCTTCAGGTTAAATTCATATGTTACACAGGGAAAACCAGGAGCTTAAACTCTACCCAGGGCCAGAAGGATGCAGACAAAGTTTGGTCATAAACAATCATTTAAAAGCTGGTTTTGAAGAGGACAATGCAGGGATGTATAATTTTTCATTTGTTTCTTTTTGTTGTGTGTTTTTCTCCTCTAAATTTCTATGCTACCCTGCAGGGAGCCATTCTCTGCGTTCTGTAAACTTTTAAGTAAAAATGTTTGTCCTAGAGTAGATAAAGATAGATATGGAGATAGAGATACAGATGGAGTGTGATATAGAAACACAGATAGAGATGGAGATAGACCAGTATGGGCATAGATAGAGTTGTGATTATAAATAATAGAGATACAGATAAATACATATTTGCATATATAGCTAAAGATACTTATATCCATTTTATTGTGTCCCATACCACAGGTACAACCAGAAGCCAAAGGCATGAGGTTCATGGGGCTTAGAGTCTGATTTATTGGCACACCAGACCAAGCCCTACAGCTGATGTCATTATACTAATTATTAATTAGATTTTCTGCCTTCCCTCTTTATTATAGACTCCTTTCTGCCCCATCACGTTCTCTCTATGTAAATCTTTCCAATCCATTGCTATCTTCTCTTCCCTTTGCCTCATAGCCCTGCTGCCACATACCAATGACCAATTAAATTTTGCTCAAAATCAAGTACCTAAAGCTACTGAATAAGTGGGAAGAAATTACTAGCCATCCCTTTTTTTTTTTTTTTTTTGGTCTGGTTTGCATTCTCTGTGGAATCATAAAAAAATCATTGGTAATGGACATTTATTCCCCTCTGCACCCATGACAAATGAGATTGACATTATGGGTCCTTAGCTGCTAGTGGTTACAAAATGGTTTAAAACCTTCTGGGTCCATTCAGCACAAAGCCTGCAGTTGCTTCTACAGTCATAGATTTTGATAAATATATTCTTTTCTTTGGGGAAGATTCTAGCAATTCCACTGCCTAAAAAAAACCCAAAGAAACCCCAAAAACCACCTGAAATTTTGGCTCACAGGTGTAAAGGGGAATTGTCTGTCTTTGAGCACATGGAGAGGAAAGAGAATTGATTGTGATGTGTTTACATTCAGTTCTCCTCTTCATCCACCAGTAGCTCAGAGGATCACAGGACTGCTGGCTCAGGACAGTGAAACGTGGTTCCTGCCATGGCTGCACAGAGCAGAGCAGTGCCAGTGGGATTTGGGGCTGACAAGGATGAGGTGCACAGGGGAGATGGTGTTAGAGTTTGGCTGATCTCCAGAGGTACTCTAGCTGAATTTACAGCTGGATCTAAGGCCAAAATGGGGACTGAGTTGCATGCTTGGCCACACAAAAAGGGGACAGCTCTCACCTCAACTCAAAGAGCTTAGGTCATGTCTCTCATCCAAGAAAACATTGAATTGTCTGGGCTTTTTTTGCAGGGATAGTACTGAGACAGATACTTAATAGGTAGTATTCAAGTGGGGAAAAAAAAAAGACATCTGTGGAAACGATAAACCCATATTGCTTTCAAATATGTGGCTTGAGATCGTTTGCAGTGGCCTCACACTCAAGACCAGCAAGAGGTCTGGAAAGGGGACACCAGATCAGCATTGCTGCCCCAGACAGGCTGGGGGGGTTTCATCTCTCAACGCAAAGGGTGTGCCTGTCATTTATCAGTCCTGCATTCAGGACAAAGCAGGGACAAATTCCTCACACTGGCACCCCTGGGAGCTCATATCCCTGAAGCTGAGCCCACCCTGAGACTGCTTGAAGGGGATGTGAGGTGCCAGCTCGGGGCTGGGCTTCCAGGATTTCTAGTGGCAGCTCCCACTGGGAAGGTTCCACAGGGCAGTGGGGCAGCAAACGGCTGCATCTCACTTTTTAGACCTACAGCTTTGCAATATTTAAACTAGGAAGGCCATACTAGAAGTGCAGGTGTAGGTAAAGCAAAAAAAAAAAAAAAGTTAAAGTGAATGGTAGATGAGACCACCATGTTTTGAGCCAGGACATGAATGGTTCTATGTCTATGACATTTTGCCGAGTTTGACTATAATTTCTTCCCTCCAGGCTTCTGAGTGATTTTCGTAGAGTTCAGAAATCAAGAGCTAGCTATTTTCTCTGAAAACAATTCAGTTTCCCAGTCTTTGCATGTTCAGGCTGCAGATACCAATGAATTATTTGTGAAGGTCATGTTGAATTTGTAGGACACCATTAACACTTGCCTTCAAGGGAAGCAAGCCTTCTGTCAGGAAATTTCTTTGAGAAATGGATTATTACTGCTATTATTTTCGTGAGATGTGTCATTCACTGATGCTGGGCGAGTTCTGGGTTGGTAGGCTGGGTGTTTGTGTTGGATATTTCACCTTTGGTAATTACCAGCTTTGCATTAGACCTTCAGTGCGGACACATCTGACAAGGAAATACATCTGAAATTTCCCAACAGCACTTTATAGTTCTTTCAAATAAATAAATGAGGGCTTCTCTTCCCCAGATCCTGTTGAGGTAGTCAGCAGCTTGCAGCAGGTAGACAGATTGCTACCTACACAGAAATGACAAGTATCCTCCAGGCCCAGGAGAGGGAGATCACTTACAGCAAGGACGCCGAGAGTTTATGAGCTACCAAGGAATAAATATTCAACACAGAGTTCTCCCAGATGTAACTGACGTGATGGGTTTTTTGCCTCAATTTAAAAATAAGGGAAAAAAAATAATCTTGTTGATTATTATGTTTTGTTTTCCGTCTTATTAAGGTTTAAATGTAACTTCTTCTAAACACCAGTGAGTTGTTTATTTAACTTTGAATTATCATGTCACAGAAACTTACCTTTCATTTCCAGGCAGAGCCTCAAAACTCAGAACCTTGATTAATAAAATATGAAGACTTTATGCTATCTGTTTCTCCTGGTTTGAAAGAACATTTTTTCTGTTACTGAGAAGACAGGTAGCATTGCTAAGAAAAATAGATATTTTTTATCTCTCTCTCTCTTTGCTCAGGCATTGGACTAGGGAGTGAGATATGTGGGCAGAAATCTCAACTCTGCCAGAGACTTTCTGGGTGATGTTGGCTGAATTAAAAAGGCATAACTTTCCACATCCTCGAGTCATATCATAAATGAGAGAGTCACTCAGGGGCTTTCTTAGAGAGCTCTGGAGAAGCTGGTTTGTTCTCCAGATGGAGTCCAGAATCAGTTGACACTTGGATGTCTAGGGTAGATAAAACAAACCCTTCTCTTCATCCTTCTCTTCATAATTTTGGTCCATCTCCAGATTCCCTCTGTTAAATGGGCATAACAATCTTTCCTTTTTACCCATCCTTCTGGAACTGCCTCAGGGCTTTGTTGTCTCAGCAAATGCTGCCCAGTGCAATGATGTGCTAATCCTGGTACAGGCCATGAGTTCTCACTGGCATTTCAGGTAATAATAATAATAACTACAACAAAAATAATAGTAATAGTAATAATAATAATAATAATAATAATAATAAAGTTTTAAGACATTGATGGGAGGTTGTTGCACACAGTAAGTGTATATCAACCTCATCCATGGCAGGGAGTGTGAGAGGACAGTGGAATGTGATGATCTTTAAGGTCCCTTACCACCCAAGCCTGTCTGTGATTCTGTATTTTACATCTATATTAAATATGTACTATGTACGGTGCTAAAATAGCGCAGCCTGAACATCAGTTTTGACGAGTTTCATGCCTGAAATGAGAATTATAAAGTGAATGTGAACATCTAACCAGAGTTTAGGCATTAGCATGGCATCCTGCGGGTATTTTAGAACTATGAAGACAGGATGCCTGCATGGATGTACAAACATAAGGCACAGTGGCATGACACATAAAAATTAGGTATGTTTTTTGATTTTGACATCTAAGGTGTTATATCGGAGGTTATACTAACCTCCTTCTGCTGTTGGAAAGATAAACACAGTTTTGTTTTTACGTGAAGTCCAAGATCTTCAAGCAAATGAAAGGCTCCAGAAAGTGTGAATTTAAGACAACAAACTCATTCATAATGATGGTGTAACAAGAAGCTGGAAGTTCTGCACAAACCTGAAGTTTGGGCCTGAAAATACAAAGCAACACAAAAAACAAAGCTTTCCACTCACTTTTCCATGGCAAATGGAGAATAGGGGACATGCAAAGCATTTGTTTTTAATTTGTTTGTTTGTTTTGGACTCGTCCTAATCAGGGGCTTTTCCTAACTGCTCCCTTCCTCCCCCGCCTCCCCAGACCTTCCAGCCTCCCTTGTGCTTTTCTCATCTTTCCTTTTATTTATTGAATTTTTGAAAAGAACCAAAGGGGGTCCCCAACATCCCATCACCTTGGAGAGCTTGTTTCCCTACAGGGCTGCAGATGCTGGGCAAAAAGGGCTGAAACAGGCAGCAGTGAGGCAAGGAGAGTGTTATCAATCATTCAGCATGTTAAAAGAGAAGAAGGAGCAAGAAAAAGAGGGAGAGTGAAGGCGGGAAGCAGGGTGGGGGGAAAGGGCCTGGGCTGAATTGGAGGAATTTCCTCCCCCCGGTTGCTGAAGGGAGGTTTTTTGGACATCTGCCCAGACACATGCCGAGTCAAAGAAGCGGGATAAATTCTGGAAGAATGAATGGAGGGAGAGGAGGGGTCAGGAGGACAGAGGGGAGCGTGGGCTACGGGGGGCGATGGCAGCTACAGGGACAAAGGAGGTCTGTGGGGGAAGACTGCAACAACAGCATGCATGTGTGTCTGTGTGTGTGCCTGTGTGTGTGTCTTTTTTTCTTTCTTCTTGTGCCTGCTGGATGTTTCAAACATTCATTTCTCCTAGGGCACTGCATATAGCAGCGAGACCCCTCGGTTTTATGGTGAGAGGCAGTTTGTTGTCTCTTGGATCTCATTCTTTATTCCCTGGAACAGACCAGGGCCATGAGCAAATAGAGTCTATAACCAGTCAGGCTGCACCAACACTGGTAAACACGTTTTGAAGAGCAAGGGCAATACAATTCTTTGAGCAAAACTCGTGGTAGGGTCTCTCCATCTCCTGGTATCTCCAGGCAAGGTTGTGTCACCTGAAGTGTGCACTGAGCCAGGCAATTTCTGGGAGTGATTCAGGGCATAGATGGGCAAATTGAGTGGTCAGCTTGGACAACTCAGATGAAAGGTCAGCTAAATCATTCTCTGTAGCAGACCTGGGATGTGTAGGTCATGCTCTGGGCAGCTTGTTCCCATGCCTTCTCCATCCCCCCGGCTTCAGGAGGTCACTCCCTTGGCTCTCTCAGTGCAGCTGTTCATCCAGAAGAACTTTGGACTTGTTGGAGAGTGGATGTGGGTTAGGACCCGCTCAGATTGCTCAGATGGAGACACAGCCAGCAAAACTGGGCTGGCAGCAATCCCTGTCCAGAAGAGCCAGCTGGACATGGATTGGTAGCAGGAACTCCTTCCTCATGTCTGATTCAGCCAAAAAAAGTTTGTCTGTCCATCCTCTCAGGTCTCTGCTGGCCTTAAGAACTATGAATCCGAGAATGACTCTGAATTTTCTGAAGAGTCTGTGTGACATCTTGTGTACCCCAGGTAGGCAGTCATCAGGTGTTTCTGTGAATGTTCTTCCAGTCAATGGCTCTGGTTCTGAGCCAGTTTCATGAATCCCACCTGAAAGAGAATCAGTCTTGTGCTCTCGAAGCAGCTTCCTGCTGTGGTTGAATCTTGCTCTGATTGAGCCACTCCTTTCTTGTGTTATTTTGATAAGATTCTGATTTTTTGGTAAACTTTAGGAGTTCTCTATTGTACTCATCTAGGGTGACCAAATCTTATCCAGAGCTTGCATTATTAAGGCCAGCTGAAGAACTCAGGGGTAAAGCCTGTGTCAGCTCAGAGCCTGCACCCATAAAACTGTTTTGTTTCAGCTGCTGATGAAAAACTTGCTACTCACGTGAGAGAGGATTTCATATTCGAGCCAGGTCACTTTGCCATCATAACACATAATTATGCAACAATAAACGAGACCTCCCAACGTGAAGAATTCTTAGACTCATAAAAACATAGAATATCCTGAGTTAAAAGCGACCCACAAGGATTATCAAAGTCCAACTCCTGGCCCTGCACAGGACAACCCCCAGAGTCACAACCATGTGTCTGAGAGCATTGTCCAAGTGCTTCTTGGACTCTGTAAGGCTTGGGGCTGTGACCACTGCCCTGGGAAGGCTGTTCCAGGGCCAGACCACCTTCTGGGAGAGGAACATTGTCCTGATGCTCAGCCTAAACCTCCCTTGACACAAGTTCATGCCATTCCCTTGGGTCCTGCCACTGGTAACCAGGTAGAAGGTGTCTGCCCCTCCTCTTCCTCTGGTGAGGAAGCTGCAGACTGACTGAATAGCCCTGGGCAACTCACCCGGGTTACATTGATTTTCCAGTACAGAACCATAGAATCACAGAACGGTTTGGGTTGGAAGGGACCTTAAAGATCATCCAGTTCCAACCTCTGCACCGTAGTCTGGGATGCCACCCTTGGGTCAAATTGCTCAGGGCCCCAGAGGCCTTAAGCAAATTCTCTCTGTCATCTCACCACTGTGACACATTAACAGTGACATTCACTGTGCCAGTGAAAACATAGATTTCTAAAACTATAAGTCTTTGGTAAATGAATGGACTAATTAGCTCAGTGAAAGCCCACACTACCTGGAAGCTGCTTTTGACCACATCCCAAAGTGAAGGTTGATCTGCTGTGATGGCTCTGGTCATCATTTTGTCATCCATATGTTCATCAAATTGTCTGCTCTCTTTTGGTCCAAAAAATGCTCTGATCATCTGCTACCAAGGGTTTTCTAGAGGCAGTAACCACTACAAGCCTGTTTAAGATAAAAATTCTCTCCTGATATTTTACCAAGTAGAAGACTCAGAAGTAAGCTTGATCCATTTGTTATAATCATTGACATTGTCACCCTCTTGTTGTAACTGAAAATACTTCTATTGGTACAAACTGTAGTTATATTGGCTTGGTGGAAAATATCCTTCTTACCACCTCAAGAAGCAAATAAACAGAGAGGTATCCCCGGAGCAGTTTTAAATATAACATTTTGATTATTCACGCAGAACAAACATTGGTATAACTCCTTCCTGGGTTAATTGTTCTAGCCCCTAAGATAAGCTCGAAGGAGATAAGCATGAAAAGGAAACATGAACAAAAAGGGCTTATGTCTAGAATAATAATTATAATAATTTTGTATTGGGATGCAGTGGCTTTAAAAGAAGCAGTGGGTGGCAAATCTTACATTACACTGCACTTGGCCTATGTTGAAGCTTGCACAAGTATATTAATTCAGTTGTTTCATTTCTCTTTATTGTAACAACCCATGCTTGCTAACAAAATATCCAATTAGTTCTTATTTTGTACAACTGAAATGCTGTTGACCTGCAAAAACAAAATTGGAGTTTACAAAAAGTCTACAGCTGTGGTGCCATTGGGAATTTTGAGAACCCAGACAAGCCAGACTTTGGCCAGATGTGGATGGACAATGTTTAGTAAGGTTAAAAAACATGGGCTAAGCTTTTAAATAATGTAAACTGGGAAAGTTGAAAGAATAGTTTTTTGTGCTCCCAAGAAACAAGGACACTTAAGGCTAATCTGGTCCAATGGCTGGACTGCAAAACATGGGAGACTTACTTTTGGGAGTCAAAGAAGTGGATAAAACACTTAAGTGAAGGTTTTGCACAAAAGTTGGGACTTAAGGAGTTTCCAGCTTGTATTGTTCAAGGCAAATCAGTCACGTTTCTCACAGATACCATTAGGGAGCTTTTAGGAACATTGGCTTCGCTTCTAAGAAGTCTATGAAAACTGTTCAGTCAGATCTCACAGGTTTTATTACTTCTGTGAGTAAAATCATGTTGGTGGGGGACAGCTTGTATTAGAACACTGTCAGGGATGCCACCAGCTGAGCAACCTGGTCTCGTGGAAGGTGTCCCTGCCCGTGGCAGTGTGTTGGAACAAGACGAGCTTTGAGCTTCCCTCCCTCATTGACACATGGCTTGTCAACGTTAGTGATGGACCATTCCTCCTTGGTGGTGTTCCTGCTGCTCTGCTCAGAGGTGGGACTCAGAGCCTGGTTCCTCCTGCTGTCATGCTCCCAGTGATCACGAGTTTAAAAGCTGGGTTTATTTCTGTTTTGAGTGGAGTGAGAGAAGGCTTGCTGCCTTGCTGCTGGAGCTGCTGGAGTTGAAAGGGAAGCACTCTGTGGCTTGCACAGCTGTGCTGTACCACCTGCTGCTACCTGGGAGAGGATTTCAGCCTCCGGACTTCCAAACTTGGCTTCATATGAACTTCAATGCAGCAGTTAAAAACAGAAGAGAAAATAGAGACGAGTGCTCAGAAAAGTCAACTTAGCTTTAAATAAATCACTTATATTAGCCACCAGTCTTCAAAGTTTTAATGTGCTTAGAACATGCACTATAGTGTTTTTCACGTGCAACACTTGAAGGGCTGGTCTGCATAATCCAGCACAGACTTTATGCCAGGACAACACCCTGTGTTTTATCGGTGTAATATAACAATAGTGAGTCATATGACACCTAGATTACACACAGTTCTGAGACTTAGGGTGCCTTCAGAGATAATTTTTTTCCCTCATTCTTACATAACTGCAGTCTAGAAGGATTTTTACTTCAACATGATGCTATCCATGTAGTAAAAGCAGTGCAACTTCTTCATGGTAGTTAATCCTTATCTATGTAAGTAAGGCAGACATGACCAACTACTGTCCCAAGGCTATGTTAGGTTGCACAGTATGTTGTTTTTCTGGTGCCAAAGAGTTTTGGTGATCAGTGAATGTGTCCACCAAGGATATTGTGGGAGAGGTGTGTCTGTAAGGCAGACGTAACTATGGGTGTGGATTGCATCTGGTTAAGGTTTACTATTCCATCACAGACCTATATATATCAGCCTGGGGGAAAAAGTGGCCCCTAACGAAGCAAAATCGATCACCCCTTCAGACCAATGTCCCAATGTACCTTCTCTGTACAGTCCTTGAGTACTGGTCCTTGAGTGGAGCTCAGTATTTCCAAACCAAAATGATGCTATAATCATAAACGAGGGTGTATATTCATTTTTCCCCTATGTTTTCGTATGGGCTGGTTTTGTCTCACAAATTCAGTATCCAGCTCTGTCTCAATAAATAGATACTACATTATGGATCACTCCCAGGATGGATCAAATCATATACACAATCCTGCTGGCTCTTTTTCTGTTGATGTTTGGTTCAATGACTGAGACCCGACCCCATGTTTACCAGCTACTACTGATATTTAGCTCAGATATAGGTACTTGGTGTAAAGAGCAGTCTGTCTTCTTTACCCAACCAGGAGATTGACCTGTCAGCCCAGAGATTGGGGTTGACAGTGCCCTTTGTTGAGCTCTGATTACAACAGTGCTGGCAAAGCCACCGTTGTGTTTGGCACTTGCTGGTCCCTGATCTGCTCCACAGCTCTGTACACTGAAATGAAAAACATCTGGTCCACTCACACGCTCTGCTCAGACTGGTTACACAAATGCACGAGATTATGCAACCCGGACCTGCCATCCTATTTCTCCCTCTTGTGAAGCATTTCATGTTTTGTCTTTAATCACATCGGACAGCCAGCTGGCTGGTTTCCAGGTGGCCCTTCTCAGCTGGTGAGCCTCGCTGCTTGACCCTGGGCACAGGTCAGCCTGCCACCACCTCTGCTTTCCTCCTGCCTTCCCTGCTCCCCTTCCCGTGAAACCCAGCAGCGGGAGCTCATGCCAGCAGACCAGCTGTGGAGGCTGGTGGAGTTCCTCAAGCGCGAGGAGCTTGTTCAGGCAGTGTAGTGAGCTTGCTTGCTCCTTGGGTTGCTCCTATCTGACAGTGTGGGCCTTTCCAGCAGGCAGGGCAGAGCTGATAGCCCTCAGCCCCCAGCTCAAGGCAAGGCTGCCGTTCCCTGGCACTGGAAGGAGACGATGCACCTGGGAGCAAGGAGAACAGGGAAGCACAGCAGAAGGAGTTCCAGACAGGATTTCTGATAGCTTTGCTCTTGTTGTCCTTTTCGATGACAAATGGCTCAAACATGCATTTCCCCAGGCTGCCTCTTCAGCTCCTGAGTGAGGAGGTTTCCTGAGCAGAGCATTTACAAAAAGCTCAACGCTGGAAAATGGCAGTGCTGCCCAACTGGCTCCCCACCAGGCTCACAGCAGCTGAAAATCAAGTTTAGTAGCTTAAGCTCAGTAAGTCCAGCTTTTAATTAAAATACATAATTTAATGTTAGAGACCTCATTCTCCAAGACGGGTACCATTATAAATGCCCACATCCGACCTGGATTGCTGAAAATTGGCATATTGCCTCTATTACGTTAGAGATAGCAAACCCAATCTGACTTATCTCTGTAACCATTTGCCAAGCAGACAGAGGCGCTGTCTTCATCCCATGTACAAAAATATGAACAGTCTTTGGAGTTGACTTATTTTACATGGAAGATGATGCAACATCCCAGTGTGACCACAGGAAGAGCTGTGGATTCTGAGCCCCCACACTGCCACACCAAACCACGGCCAGGCTGCCTGCAAAGAGCTGAGAGGGGATGGTGCTCAGTGGGCTGTCCCAAACTCTGTCTTTAGAGGCTCCCCCAAATTGCTGTCACGATCTATGGCATCTGATCAGAATTTCTCCTTCTTTGTATATGTGTGTCTCCCTGTTTGCACATAAATAAAAAGCAGGTTAATGAACAGAAAACAATTAGTGCCCCTTATCTCAGGAGCCCACGCTGGTTTTTTCCACTCCCCAGTTCATGCCTCTTTTATAAGTATTTCCTCTTTATCCTGCAGTAGACTTTGCTATAATCCTGGGCTTCACCAGCTGAGATTGAGGAATGGCTTCTTTAATTTGCTTGGAAGTGGTCCAGTCTTTGGAGTCTGGATAGCTCTGGTTCATATCTTAATAATTTTCATGCCTTCGCATGAATTTTTAAAATAGGAAATACCCTGGTGAGCCCCTGGATCTTACTCCCTTGGCTGGCAGCTTCCCGTCTCCATTAAGGCAGCCAAAGAAATCCCATTCTGCAAACCACGAGAACCTCCTCTTGCACTCGGGGAGAGGAGCCTGGGTTTTAGCTGGGAGGTGCATGCACAGAGGTGTGCACACGTGCAGGCAGGCACCGCTTGATTCACTCTTCCCCTCGTCCCCCTTTCACCTATTAGTGTCCTCTGAAGGATCAGGTTACCTTGCCAGTGGAAATATATGAGCTCGCTGTGTGATATAGCATAACTGCACCAGCAGATCATATAATTTCCCCCCGAAGGCTTGTTGCAGACTATGTCGAGTCATTTGTATTTATGACAGCTTGGGGGTGATTTAGTACGACCTCACTTTGATAAAAGCCATTTAGAGCTCATAAATATGGGTGACACACTGCCTTCTCGGCTGGGATTTTAAATGGAGAGCTGCATTTGCATTCCCATTGAGCTTTTGTTGTTTAGGGGGTGAGGATGGGAAAGGGACGAGGTAAAACAGGAAACAGAACGAGTGTGCAAAAAGCAAAAGGGCCCTTGAGGAATGAAGGATGATGCTGTGCTTAGAGTACCCCTAGCCTGAAGCATCCCTGATGCCCTTCCCTCCCCACATCTCCTCCTGGGCATGGGGCAAGGTGAAGTTCTGCTCATCCCAAAAGGGTCAGTCGGTGGCAGAAGGGGATTCTTCAGTTTGGGGGCAACATGGATTAAGTACTGAGTTTTCATCATAACAATAATAAGAAAACAGAAGTCTTCCGTGTGCCAGCAGGTTTTCTTTTAGCTTGGGTCTTGCTGTTGTGTGCTGTAACTTTTACCTAATTTCAAGGAGCCATTTACCAAATATATTTATATTCTGTGCCCAGATTTATAAGGAAGTTGACAATTTATGGCCAACAATAAAAGATACTTAAACCAAACATAGAGTTGTCAGGTTTTATGCACTGTGCTTAAATTCATCATTGATGGAAGCAAGTAGAAATATTGTTCTTGAAAAATTAATCTTTTTTTTTTCCCATAACTTGTGATGCCCAAAGGAGCCTAAGCATCACAACCCGCTGAATTTCACACAGAGATGAAGATCTTTTTTTTTATAAATGAGGACTCAAATATGAAGCAATTTTCAGTAGTCACTGGCAGAGGCAGGACCTGAGCCTAGGTTGGTATCTTGACCATCAGGCCACCAAACAATTCGCTCCCTGCAGCCATGAATTGTCCTGTTCTGTGGTTTTCCTTTCTCTTACACAAGCAGTGTGGGTCAGTAGGAATACTGGAACCTGTTCTTGGTGGCTGGAAACTTATTTAACACATTCCTGGTTAGTCTTTAGTGGTGTTGTTTAAGTAAATTAAGTAAGGGAGTAAATTACTCCCTGGAGGTAGATGAGGACCACGATACTCCGTTTTGTATGTAAACCTATCCTGTTCATTGCCTTGGTGCTCAGGGCTGAGGGCTACCAAATTAAACCAACCCAAGTCTCTTTACGAGTATCCTATATATACATCTTTTCAGAGCTTTATATGTGTAAATGCTTTAGAATTTGGTTTAAAAGCCTGAACAATATCCCTTCTGAAAATTACCTCTGAAATCTGTATAGAAAATGTATATTAGCACATACCTGTACATTTGAAATATATCAGAAAGATTTAAGCTGCTCAGTTTTTAAGCTCTTTTTAAGCTTTTTGGAGTGTTCTTTATGAATTATAGGGATTTCTTTGAACATTATTTTTATTTTTGATGTCTAACAGGATAGAGCTGTCACAAAAGCAATATAAATCTTGCCCGCCTTTCAAATCATTCTTATGGTGCAATATATCATTAGAATGATGTACCCAATTATTTAATTTTACCCATAAACTAATCAATTAACCGTGTTGGAATTATTGTTGTCCTCTGGGTTGGATAATGCTTACAGGTTGCACCTGTCAGTTCAGTTTGATGTTTACAGCAGCAAACCCAATGCTTCCTTTTAACCATTTCATTATTAAAAATTATTTGTGTCACAACAGGATTATACTTTATATGGACTTTTTGGGTGGGGGTGGACCAGCACTGCCCAGGCACTGATTCAGAGGTGGGGTTGAATATAAAGGTTATAAATATTTATATTTATATTTATATAAATTATATATATGTATTTTATATATATATATATATAAATATATAAAGTATTGAACATAAAGGAAGGTGCTGAGGCTGCAGCCTGGTTCTGCTTGAGCCTCTGCTGGCCCATGGGCAGCATGTGGCACGGCCACTCATCTGTCCCCCCCTGCTCCCATCTCTGGGGCTCCCACCTGAAACCTAGGCAACAGAATCCAGAGGAATTAAAAGGCAGGGTGCTTTTCATTAAGCAAATGAAAAGAAAATCACAGTCCCTGCCCTGAAGATTGTACACTGTAATCAATGGCAGCATTAATGGGAAACTTCAGTGCACTCCGAGGAACAGTAAAACATGCATGATGGGACCCTGAAGATGAGACAACCAGTAAACTACTTACTCTGCTCCAGCTTCATTAGCCATTAAAGCAGGGTAATGGCACTTACCTTACCCCGACAGAGATTAGTTAGTCGTCACCAGCACAAAGTTATGGAGGGAAAAAAAGGGAAAAGGAAAAATAAAGGAGCAGCCCTCAAATTCTTGCCTTAGTGGTGCTGGCAGCAGGTGAGGGTGGGACCCGGGTTGTGCCACACGGTTCTGGTGGCCAGGCTGGTTCTGGAGGGCAGGGATGCTCCTGCATGGGCTCTTGACCTGCAAGAGCAGCATTCCTGGGTGTGTGTGCTCTATGATCCTTTTGGGTCCCTCCAATGCAGGACGTGCCATGATGCCACGATTCTCAGCAGGAGGGGAAGGAAGGAATTGATTTGGCCACCCTGACCTTTCACGTTTGGGGTTCAGGTGTGGTGCAGCTCCCAAGAGAGTCTGCTCAGAGACCACTGAGGGCCACCCTGCCCTGCCTGGAGCCCCACCTGGCTGAAACCCCCCTTGTTGATCTGTGCCAGGGGACCTCTCCATGGGTGACAAAACACAGGTAAGGAGCAGAGGTGACACTGCCCTGTGGGCAGGGTTGTGCAACACCTGTCCACACCATGCCTGGTGTCAGCCACTGCTGTTTATTTTTATAAACATTTTTATTAAAAGTAGGTCCTAGAGCAAACAGACCTCACAGTGTGGCTTTTTTCATTAAATGAACTGATTTAGTCTCTGCTGACTCAAAAAGCCAATCAACAGGCCCCCTGAATCTTTGATCCATTTTTCTACTTTGCTGTTCTCTAAAGACTCAATTTCCTCTCCTGTCATGCTTTTGAGAGGGGGAAAATACAGACTAGTCCCCCAGTTAAAATACAATTATTTAGTGCGAGGGAATTTTTTTTTCACTTGAATAAATTAGTTGTTAATTAAAGCTTTTTGATGTAGTGCGAAAGGAGTTATATTTGATACCAACAGCTGTATGCTGTTTGATTTATAGTCCTTTGGGGTGTTGGTTACAGCGATCCATTTCTCCCCCTTCCCCCACAAAACACACACATACACTCACTTCAAAGACCATTAACTGGTACTGTGTTTTCAATTAGAAGGAGAGTATTTTTGCTGTTGTTTTCAGTTTTCTATGCATCACTTGAAAACAAGAAAGCAATGTTTGATCACCTTGGCCGTTTTCCCCAGCCTTCAGTCCTGTACCAGTGGCAGTGAGGAAAGTTGTGACACTGCCAGGGTAAAGACTGCTTAAGCTGATGGGTCGACCCCGAGTGTGGTTCCCTAGCTTAGCACATTACAACTGCAAATAGGAGCCACTGGCAGAGGATTTCCTCTGATTTCCACTTCAAGCAGGTTAAATTCCCACCGTGGGAAATCAGCCAAGCTTCCAGGTAATGCAGGAAGTGTTTGGAACCTGTAAGATGTCTCCAGGTTGAAGTATCACTGTAGTCTTCAATCTGTGCAGAATTAGGGAGCTGGGTGAGTTTAAGCGGTTTGGGTTTGATTTCCTGATGGGAAATTAGAGAATGCGATAGAAAATGTTGGCAAAGGCTCTGGGTGATATAAAATTTCTTCTAATCCTCTCCAAAGAGGAGATTAATCCAGTGTACATTTGGGGCTCTGACTTAGTTGATCGATTTACCTACCTCTAATTTCTCCAGAATTACTCAACGTTCATCTGCTTAGCTACGACTGTTTCACACCAGGGCAGGGACCACATGCCAGGGGTGTTTCCAGGAGGATGTGGCATCTCAGAGGGTTGTCCCTTAATCCCCTCTCTCCTCTTCCTCACCAGTGAGGCGAAGAATTGCCTCTAGGAAAGGCCTGGTGGCTTTTGGCAGTTTAACGTGGCAGTCACACGCAGGTTAAGGAGGAGATTTTCCATACATGGTGCTGTTTTCACTCAGTTCCCAGCACGGTGTTCTTTATCTCCAGTGGAAGTGGCTGAGCAGAAATTCTTCCTGCTCTTTTGTATTTGGACTTCTGGGAAATGGCAGTGGCACTTTCCAGTCTTGTAGAATAACACTTAGGGCACCTTTTAGAGATGATCCAAGCTCAGCTAAGCAAATAGGATCAGCTTCCTGGGCAGACAGAGAGAGAAAGCCCTGCTTCTCCAAGAACCCCTGTCCCAGGCAGGGTTGTCCTACTGCTGCCATTTAATTTGCTTTAATCCGATGGAGGGGGGGAATGGTTCTTAATTAATTGCCTTCTACTCCAGGCTCAAGAGGAAAACCTGCTTTGGACCAATTTAATGCAATCAAAATCTGCAGGTTGTGAGGCTGCTGGCAGAGCTCCCTGCTTGTGAGTAAACGAGTGCACATTTCCAGCTCTCAAGGATGGGTGAGGCATTTTCTGAAGGAGAGACGCTGGAGGTGTGGACTTTTGGTGAACTTGAAGATCTGGAAAGCAGAGTGGCTTTTTCCTGTCTCCTGCTTTTCCCAAGGGAGCACGACTGTCACTGTGGCCTTGAATCTTTTCCACAATTGTTGAGTTTGAATCAAATGTGGAGGAACCAGAGGATGGTGGAGAACACTTGTGTTGAAGAGGGGGGTTGGAGAGGAACAGAGACGTCGATGTCATCTACCTCCCTCCCTCTCTTTCTCTCTGAGAACTAGAATAATTTTCCCCTTCCTGCTCCCTCTTCAGTAGTGATGGAATTCCAAGTAGGCAGCAATTCCTGCCTACTTAACCCAGTTTCTGGAGTCCCACATGCATTACACAGTTATTAGTACTTTTCTGGTATGTTCTTGTGTAGCTTTGTACAGTTGCACGTTGTGGAGTTTCCAGGAGGGGTTTAGGCCACTGAAATTGGCAGCAGACTTGGGAAATGCCCTTTCATTTAGATGTGATGGTGATTACTTTCCATTTTTACTGTTACCTTACTTGTTCCAGTGGCCTGTGCTGGGAAGAGCTTATTTATCTAAGAATCAATTTGATAATCTAGTTCTCATGGCCGTAAAAAATATGGTTTTTCTCTCTTTGTTCTACAACATGTTGTTTTAGAAGAACCTACAGAAATACACTGTTTCAAGGGCTTAAATTAATTTGACAGTGGAGGAAAAAAGGGAAAGGTTGTTCATGAGGATTTTGATTTATGTACCAGTTATGTCACAACTTTTATCTATGTTCTGCTTTGCCTATTTGAGTTTAGTTGAAGAGTGAACAAAGAGTGGGTATTGAAATGGAATATGACATAGGAAATGAAAATTTTGAATATATATGGAAGAAAATTTTCAGTTGTGTGCATGTCACCCTGCTGGAAACCAGGATGGATATCTTATGGATATCTGAGGTTGTCTCATTTTTGCATTAATAATTGAGGACTTTGAACAAGAAAAATATCTGGCTTTAAGAGAAAGAAGTATGTGCTCAAGAACTGGAATAACATCTTTGCCAAGGATACAGGTTTGTGGAGCAATCAAAACTTAAATAAGTTTAAAAGGGTGAAAAAAGAAAGCCAGTGTGAGAGGAGTGAAGGAAAAACAAGAAGGAAGGGTGTAAATGCCAGCAAGGAAGACAGGTTTAGCCCAAGGCAAGAGCCAGAGAGGACCTGACCATTAAGGGTCACGAAGGGGGCTGGTGAAAAAGTGTCAGTGTGGTGGAGAAGGTGACAGGAGGGATCACAGAGAGGGCCAGGGAGGAGCAAACAGGCTTGGGGAAGAGAAACCGTAGGGCCAGAGGTGGGTCAAAGTGTGCACAGCCATTTCTGCACCCAGTGTTGGATGGATCTACCCGAGGAGAATAATTTAGGGTCTATGTGCAGCATCCAGCCCTGGGGTCCCCAGCTCAGGGCATGGAGCTATTGGAGCAAGTCCAGAGGAGGCCACCAAGAGGATCAGAGGGTTGGAGCACCCCTGCAATGAGGAAAGGCTGAGAGAATTGGGATTGCTGCTGGAGAAGAGGCGGCTTTGGGGTGACCTGATTGTGGCCTTCCAGTACCTGGAGGGAGCCTGCAAGAAAGGTGGAGAGAGACTGTTTATGAGGGCCTGGAGTGACAAATAAAGGGTGAAGAGCTTCACACTGACAGAGAGTAGATAGACTGGATATTAGGAAGACATTCTTGGCTGTGAGGGTGGGCAGGCCCTGGCACAGGTTGCCCAGAGAAGCTGTGGCTGCCCCTGGATCCCTGGAAGTTCAATTTCAGGTTGCATGGAGCTGAGAGCAACCTGGTGTAGTGAAAGATGTCCCTGCTCACAGCAGGGGGTGGAACTGGATGGTTTTTAAGGTTTCTTTCTACCCAGGCCACTCTTTGGTTTTCCCTTTCCTGAATAAATAGCAGAAGCAGTTGGTAGGGGGAGAGTGACAGGGCAGTGGCACTGACTCTGTGTTTGGGTAAGTATTTGGGTAATGTAATACGCCCCACTGTAATGTGATTTCACACAGTTTTGGAGACCACCTTGTTTTCTTATTGATGAAGACCAGCAGTTTTACATTCCTAACGTTTTCCATTATCAAAGCTTCTCATAGGTTCCTTATTTCTGTGGCTTTTTTTAAAATCAAGCAGTAATATCTCTATTGTTTGAAAAAGAACCTTTGAATTTTGGCAGGGACGAAAGCCCTGCAGCCGAAGACATGCCTTTCCCTGCTCCCATGAACCTCCCCTCTGTTCTGGCTGAGTTATGAGCTGTGTAAGATCAACATTCCCCACTTCTGCCTTGTATTTCTCAGGAAAATTTTGGCAGCGGGTCAGAATAATAACTGAACACGAATCTTCCGCAGACCTGGGCCCAGAGCGCTGCCAAAGCAAAAATAGCAACAAGAGAAATCCCTCGGGGCTCGTGGGGCAGGTGGCACTGGTGCAGCAGCCCCTGCAATTTCCCAACAGCAGCGCTTGCAGCAAGTCTTGCCACCCCAAGCAGCGTGCACCTCCAGTGATCCTGGATCAGGGGAGGGATGGGTGGGTCCGCTTTTGGACAGAGCCTGCTGCGTTCAGGCTGCTGAATCAAACAGAAAACAGCCAGGAAGCGCTGGCTTCATCCCTGTGGGTCCAGCTGTGGTGCTGGCTGGGGCACACACTCGGTGATCCCATGGTGACCTGCCTTTCTTACCACCTCTGGGGGAGTGCTTCCTTCTCGCTGCTGGGGAGACACTCACTCAAGCAGAAAGTAAGTTCACACCAATAGCTGTGAAAGTTGTGAAATTCCTGTTTTTTGACACTTGGAGCGCAAACATATTTCTCACTGCAGTGGCCAGTGTAGTAAACACAGAGAAATTGTGTACATATACATATATATATATATGTGTGTGTGTGTGTACACATGTTGGACGACAGACATCTGGATGGCCATGCAAGCATCACCATATGGGATGTACGCCATGTTTAGACTCACAAAAATAGAAAATTTGTTTTGCAGCGGTACAATGCAGCAGAGTCCCAGCTTTTTTTTTTTTTTTTTTCCAGAGGGAAATCTAATAAAAATGCATATTTGCTGACAAACACACAAGAAAACTCCACATTTGCATACACACACACACGAGGTGCCAGCACATTGGTGACGCTTGTCAAGCAAAGGCGGCTGCACGCATCTGCATTTGCTCCCATACAAGCGTTTTATTTCCTTTTGAAAAAGGAGGGGGTTCCCCCTCCCCTCCCCGCCCTTCCCCGGAGCTGTGTGCTCCGTTTCTGACAATGCACGGCCGCGCTGCTTGTTGGAGTGCCTGTCATTAAGCAATGCGCTGATTATTCTGGCAGCTCCGCTCCTCGAGTCCCCATGGACAGAGTCAGACATGGAGAGAATTGAATTTCGCCAAGGATGGGGCTAAAGGTCGTTCCATGCAGTGGACAGCTGTGTCTAGTCAAATCGAAACTATTGCTCCAAGTGTTACCAACAGAATAGCTGATAGCTCTGTTGTCAGTTCATTTACACTTGCATCCTGTTACAAATTAAACTGAAATTGTGGTGTGCTGAAGGAGCAGAAAGTCGGTTTTCTGCCAAGTGACAATTCCTTATATCACCAATTTCCAAGTGCAGCCGCTATAGATCATTGCTAAGGGTTTTTGTGATTTCCAGAGATGAAGATTTAGGATTCTGATTTTCTGCCATGGGCAAAATTCCCATTAGCACCTGCTCTCATCTTCTAATCCCATAGGTTGAAAAGGAAATGCAAAGCTCTGGTAACTGGCCTCTTTTCTCAGCTCTGTTCACAAAGAATACCGTAAAATACAGAATTGTTTCATGACTTTTCCCACTTTCCAAGCTTTATTTCTTTTCTCTTTTTTTCTTTTTCCTTTTCCTCCCTCTTTTTCCTTTTTCTTCTTTTTCTTTTCCTTCTTTTTTCTTTTCCCTTTTTCTTCTCATTTTTCTTTTTCTTTCTTTTTATTTTTCTTTTCTTTCTTTTTTTTCTCTTTCTCTTTTGCTTTTTCTCTTCCTTTTTTATTTTTCTTTTCATTTTTTTCTTTTCTTTTTTCTTTTTCTTATTTTTCTTTTTCATTTTTCTTTTTATCTTTTTTCCCTTTTCTTCTTGTTATTCATCTATTTCTTTTCCTTTTCTTTTTCATTTTTTTTTTCTTCTTATCTTTTTTCCTTTTTCTTCTTGTTATGCATCTATTTCTTTTCCTTTTCTTTTCACATTTCCTTTTTTTTTCTTTTTTTTTCCTTTTTTATTTTCACTTTTTTTTTTTTTTTCACAATTAGGATGTTTGAATTCAGACACAATGCAAGCTATGAAGAAGTGTGATTCTGCTACAAACTCTCCTGCGCTGAGGCAGGCTGTAGCAGCAAGAGCAGCTTAAGAGCACTGATTATATGCCAGTATCCATCTCAGCCCAGCCCAGCATCTTCCCCTGAAACACTCCTAAATCTCTCCATCAGCAAGACAGAAAAATGCCTTCTGGGCAGAAACACAGCCTCTCCCAGGATCCTCAATGGGTCCTAGCAACTAAGCTGAAAGCCTGGGACTTGACCACATTTGGAATAAACTTGCCCAAAAACATCAATGCTAATTAGCTCGTGTTATGAATGGATTAAGTGAGACACCAGCTGCAGAGGGGCATTTTGATTTGGGTTGTGGCTGGGTAATTAGATGCACATAAGCTGGCTGGGGAGCTGTCAGTCAGCAGGCAGCAGCTCTCTTTGCTGTGCTAGGAAGAAGAGCTTTTCTGTGTCCCATCATCTGTTTTGCCGTGAGCCTTTGGGTGATGTAGCAGTAATCAAGCACAGCGCTGAGCATGAGCTGAACCCCTCCCCTGAGCCACAGCCACGCAGCTCAGCGGCTCCAGAAACTCGCTCCTCGCGCAGCTGAGCAGCACTGTTTTAGTTATAATGCAAAATACTCCTCGTATGGTGGCTGTTAATGTTAATGCCATCTTTCCCTTTGATCTGTGCCTGCTTGCCCCCGATTTCTAAACCCTCATTGGTGCTTGGAACAGAGTTTGGGGGAAAACGTGGTTTATATTGCCATGAAATGCCCCAGAACAATAGTGACTATAGAAAAGTATGCAAAAATGAATTTATAGATGAGTGAATACTTGCAAATCATAGAGTCACAGAATGGCCTGGGTTGGAAGGGACATTAAAGCTCATCTTGTTCCAAACCCCTGCCAGGGCAGGGACACCTCCCACTGTCCCAGGCTGCTCCCAGCCCCAGTGTCCAGCCTGGCCTTGGGCACTGCCAGGGATCCAGGGGCAGCCACAGCTGCTCTGGGCACCCTGTGCCAGGGCCTGCCCACCCTCCCAGGGAAGATTAATTTTTCAATATCTAATTTTAACCTATTCTCTTTCTGGTGCTGGGATGTGTGGTTGAGCTGGGCTAGTGGTTCTGGGCTCCCTTTCTAACAGATGAAGAGAAATAGGTAACTCCAGGGAGACCCACCTACTTCAGACATCATCTGTGTTTGGAGGAGAGGATTCACAACGAGGAATCCCCAATGAGTTGCTTAGATGAAGTTGTCTGGTTTCTCTGTTTCTAATGGATGAAACAGGAGGCAAATCCTGCTTTTCCTCCCAAATCTGGAGCTTTCATGAGAATAAAACATCCAGACAGGAACTTTCTCAAATGTGAAGAAAAGCAGAAAGTAAAAAGGCGGCTTGACTGCTCCTGACATAGAGCCTTTATCAGCTCCATAAATAAAGGACATATGCATGTAATGGCTGACTGCATCTCAGATTGCAATACCAATGTTTTAAAAGCCTGCTGACAGAGCATCTGCTTATTTCATTACTCCTCCGATGTCTTCGCAGGTAAGTCATGCATTATACAGTATCATCTCTAGCAATGCATGAACAGAGGGGACAGAATGGAAAAATTCTGGACGGTCCATCACTTTCCCTTACCTTCCAGGAGAGGGGAACATAAGAAATGATGTATTCAGCTAACAGGCAGAATTAGCAAAATAAAATTCTATTTTTAGTGAACTAGGATTTGCAGTTTTTTAAAAGAAATGAGAATGACTCTATCTTGTTACTTTGTGAGTTGGCTGCATGCACAGCAGAACAAAGATAATTTTCAGTAAACTCCTGCTCAGAAAACATACTGAGGGGCTCAGTATTAGTCAGGTGAGAAAGGAAGTGTCCTGCTTGACTGGAAAACATACAGTGGTGAGTTGCAAGAGCTTATGGTGAGCTCTGACACTGTATTTTGACACAGAGTATTCTGAGGAGCACTGGTACAAATCCAGCCTGGCCATGACTGTAACCTAATCTGTCCTGTGTTATCACCAACAGTGTGTCAGAGGGTTAGTGGGCCTGATGCCATAATGATTTTTTTTGCCTTTTCTTTTATACCTCTTTTATGTGCCTTTGTGGCCTTTTGTATTCTTGGTGTTTCTTTTAGCCTACATTCCTAGACTTGATGTTTTGTTGAGTTAGAGGACCAAACATCTTGGAGGCCTCAGACACCAAGGTCCTCTCTGGACACATTTTGTAAACTCAAAGATGGGTCTGGCCAGGGGAGGATTCCTGCTGGAGAGGGAGGGGTTGACTGGGGCTATAATTCTATAGCTCATCTATCGTGTGGGGGCATTTTTTTGGGTGGGAATTTGGTGTGTCCATTTTGGGTGGGCATTCTGGGGTGTGCATTTCGATGTGCATGTTCAGAGTGTCCCACCTGGATGGAGTGCACCAGGGATCCTTGAAATAAACACCCTCCTCCTCCTTTTTCCCTTCTCACCGTGTTCGGCTCTGATTTTAACAACAGGGATAAGGCATCAGTCCCACTCTCTTAAAGCTTCCCTTTAGAAGCAAAATTTGGTCTCGAGTTTCTAAAATGCAAGAAGAAGAACAAATATATCCCCAGATAGGTTTTTCAATCTGCAAGTCCATGTTAACCTTGGGCTGTGTCCCACTGCTGCACATCCCAAATGCTTCCTCTGGTCGTTGTTAACTAAAAATATTGGATCTCAGTGGGTTTTTTTTTTAGTAAGAGGTGATTTTCTCAGCCATGAATGCCTACCTGCCTGCAGGGCACTGTCTTGGCTCAGGTGACTCCATAATCCAGCATTCCCAAGCAGCCAGGCACGTGAACCTGAGGGTGTCCCCTGGCTTTCCCTGCAATTCTGCCTCCTGCCCTGGCCGTGTGCTTTTGAGCCAACGTCCACATGGGTCTGCTGTGTTTATTTGGGTATCTTCTGGGTTGTTTTCAGGAGAAGACCCAAGCCAAAAAGCAGTTTTGTCACTGAAGGAAGGGGCCTGAAGAGAGGATCCACAGTGCCACGTAACACTGTGGTGGTACATTATTGGTCAGTAAGATATATTGGCCAATCTAAATATATATTCATATCTGTGGTGGGCGTTTGGTTTTGGGTTTTTTTGTCAGAGACAGTAAAGAGCTTTCGGACATCAAGATGCTTATGTAAAATGAATTTCTGGGCCTCTGTCCATTTGATACACACAAAAAAAAAAATAATTTTAGAAGCTGCTCCTGCATCCAGCAGCGTAATGGATGAAGCTGACAAAGAGAGCCATGGAAGCATCTTTCACTTCTGGAGTACAGGAGAATGTAGGCAGCAAAATAGTTTTAGCTTTATAGGCTTTCCTAATAAGCATCCGTCACTGAGGAAATGCCATAAGACATTTTCCACAAGTATTCATTAGTTGTTGGGTTTTTATAAGCTTGGTTAGACTTTGTACACTTTCTCCCACCATCCTGTCATGTTTGCTCTTGACAAATATTCCAGCAAACATGTTTGCACGCAGTACTGTTTGTGGAGGCTGTAAATACTGGAGAATATTCCTGAATAGTGCCTTTAATATTCCCACTGAAAACCTGCTTCTAGAGATGGTAATGTCCCTCTGTTCAGGAGACAAACACCGCCGTGTCATGCAGACATTTAGCAGCCCGTGAACTGGGAAAAGATCAAGAAGAGTTTTTAGAAAAGAATTTCAAATACGTATTCTTAGGCAAACAGCAATCTGCCAGTAGTTCACAAATCAACACGCTGAATATGTCAAATGCCTGTCTGTTCCCATTCCTGGGATTTAAGGTCATGAACAAGTTTTGAAAGCAAAACCAAATATTTTATTTGCTATTCTCCTCAGTTTCAATCTGTGGAAGAAAAGAGGTGTTTAAGAAAAAAAATTTAAAAATTTGCTCCCTTTAAAATAGCCTCCAAAACATTGTTTCTTACTGACTGATCTCTAAATAAGAGACTCTTGCTCTTGACTCCTGTTTAGATGAATTACTTCTGAGGCTTTTCTTTTTGTGACAGCGATGAATTGGTCAATGTTTGTATTAAGCTTTTCTAAGTGCACTATTAAATGGGAAAAACTTCGACAATAAACAGGCTGACTGACTCAATGATACATTGAAAAGGGGGGAATGTGTGTATTTTTAGACAGAAGGATCATCATGGAAATTGTCCAATTGCCATGCATTTGGAGAAGGGCCACGTGGAAAATGCTACAAATAGGTACCAGACACTAGCTGCTGTTCAATAAATGAGAATGTGCTTTGGGGAAAAAAAAACCAAAAAAAACCCAAACTCATCTCACCAATGCCTATCTTGTCCTAAGGCTTTCCTAGGATCTAAAATTCCTGATAGTGTTGGAAGTAAGACCTTCAAGCATTCTTTAAAAATCCTTTAAGTTCCTCTTGTCAGCATGACTGGCAAGCAAGTTTAGGTATTTTTCCTTTCCCTTATATGAGAAAAATACATGGGCAATGAAAAATGAAAAGGAGAAGAATCCTCCTGGACTTTTCTATTGCTTTAGGTTTTTAATAACAAGACCAGGGTCAGTGTTGTTATTAAAAACAGAGTTAGGACAAATGAAATCCCAAGTTTTTCCCCTGCTTGCCCCATCAGAGGATCCTACGTGTGAAGGGCTGTTTCAGGAGAGGACAGATGGCATTTTCATGGTGTTCCTCTAAGTGGGTCTTAAGTTCTCTCTATGGGTGGAAGTTCAATCCTCTGTGTTTTCAGTCTGACAGACACCAGGGCACGCTGGCAGCTCCAGGAGATAACTGCAAGCTTCTGAAGTTGCCAGGCACATCCCCACATCCTTGGAAAACCTTGTGATGCTGAGCTGAAGGTGAGGTCAGGGGCCTGCAGTGGTTTCCCAGCTCCGGTGCTGGCTGCTCCAACCCTCAGCAAACCTGCACTTCTCTGAGCTGTGCAAATGAGATAGCAGTATCTGTCTCACAGGGGGTGTTAAGAAGCTTAATTCATTAGTGTTTACAAAGTGTTTCTAGATCCTCAGATGTAAGGCTCTATAAACAGGCAAAGTATTACTAATTGCCAGCTTATACTGAATTGTGAAGTGAAAATAAGGATGGTTGGAGGAAAGAGGTGCTGGATTTTCTGGTGAGCTGAATTGGTCTAGCTGCTGCAGGTTAAATAGTTTAAAGTTTGATTTCACATTACTATCATCTGAGAAATCTCCATTCATTTCTACTGGTGTAATATTTGACCTCCTGTTTACTTTGGGGAAAACAGGAGTCTGCAAGTGGGGCCTCCTATGGCAAAGAATAAATCAGAGACTTAAATCAAGTAATTACTCCTGCATATGTACCATGAGGTTGCATTGCTTTTAATGGAATGAGTCTTGCTTTACAGAATGTGACTTCAATGGTGCTGTTCAATTTAAACCAAAGTATGTCAGAAAAACTACCTTGCACCTCTTTATAGCCAAGGAGAACTTGGTTCCAAAGTTTAGAGCATTTCAAAGCATATGGATGGGTATTTTTTGTTTGCATAGTTTAGTTTCATGGGGTTTTTTTGTCCTCTTCATACAGTCCTGGCAGGAAAAACAGACCATTTTATTCCACTTTTCCCACTTTCTGAATTTCCTGCAATGCCACAGCAATGTCATGCTTGGGTTCCTACTTAACTTTTTGTTGGCATTTTGAAAGGTATCAGGAATAGGAGTAAGTTGGCTAACTTGTGCTGTTTGTACTTGTAAGTTGTGTTATTTATATTCATTTTTCTGCAAAGCCTGATTTTTTAGGACCATGCTCTCTAAAAGGTCCTTTCAAAAATGATTCACAGTAATGGAAAGAAACTTACTTAGTGCTATTTCACTCCTTAAAAAACACCACATTTTATGTTTTTCTGCCTCAAACCACACTGTTAAAAAAGTAGTGGATAGCCATTTCCCACTTGGCCTCCAAAGGGTGAAATCCTCATCTGGTATAAATTGGCATAGCTCTATTCAAATCAGAGCAGCTACATTAATTCATTCCAGCTGAGGCTCAAGCCCTTAAAGTGCCAGCAAGGAGAGCGAGTTTTGCACAGGATGGATTTTCGGGCTGGGTGGAAGGTTTTTCTGTGTAACTCAGCTATGTGTCTAGGCTCAGGGCTGTGGGAAACTGTCTGTTTGACATCTGCAGCATACGCAGCAAATGCTTTGGCAGTTCGAGTTAATGCCTTTTGAATTCACAGGTTGTTTACTTTCAGCTTGAATGTGGATTTGCTTTCAGCCTCAGTGGGAAATCTAACACAAGAAGTAATAGGACAAGCCATCTGTCCAAAAAGCTATGAGAATTCCTGGTTTTGAACCAATAATGGACATCAGGGACAAGTTCACCCCACGTGTAATCTCTGGCCAATTATTGGCGTGCTCCTTGGATTTCCGACCTGGGACCCGCTCCCTCTGGTGCAGTGTGAGCACACATGGACTCAGGAGAGGAAACCAGCAAAATGAGCCCGGTCAACATCCCTTTCCAATGGCTGCTCCCACAAACAAGCATTTTTCCAGCCCTTTCTTCCTCTGCTCTGATTTACAACCCATTTTGGCGAATAAACCCTGCACCTGTGAAGCGGCGGCTCCGCGGTCGCTGCAGCCCGCGCTCCTCGGGGAGCCGTAAACAGCACGAGAGAATGGGAACCCCCAGCCCCTGCCAACACTTCCTGCAAGTAAATATCAATCCATGTGTTAGTCACAGGCCAGAGGATGGTGTAATAACTGGATTGATTGGGTCACTTTTTCTAAAAAGCTCAGGGCCAGATTTCTCAACTGTTCAGCACTCTTGAAAGAGTCCAGATTTTTTTACTTTCAAGCCAAAAAAGTTAAACCCATGTCTCTCTCCCGCTGTGTAAACTCAGAAGCTGAATGAGAGCCAAGTGTTGAGAAAAAGTATCAGCACCCTGCAGCATTCAGCAGGAGGCAGTGGGCAGGTTTCACTGAGAGCACAGCAGGTGACAGGTAATGGAGCTGCTCCCCAGTCACAGATGCAGACGTGAGTGGGGACTTGGCTCTGCTGCACCTGTCCTGGTCACCCACAAGAAGTGCCATCACCTTCAGTGAGAAAATGCTTAGCCTCTATGTACTGTGCTGTCTAGAAGGCTGTGCCCTTCTTTTTGGAAGCCTCTGTGGTTTAAAATCTTGGTCACAGCTTTTCCCCTGATTTCATCTATCGCTTCTGTTGACCTGGATTAAGCTATCCTTAAAAACATTTTAAAAACATGCTGAAAATGCCAGTATTGGTCTCCAAACCACTTGGATGAGCTGAAGATCATTTCTTGAGTATTTAATAAATAATAGGGAAGGAAGTGAAAAAGACAACAAGGAATCATTTGGGAAGAGCATCATCTGGTCTTTAACAGAAAAACATTCACTGCATTGTGAAGTGAATCTCTGCGCTTTAAACCTTCCTGAGGGGAATGCCTCGGGAGAACAGGATATCTGGCAACATCCTTAGAAGCACACTAGCCTGATTTCGATCTGCCCTCCACACTGAGCAGCAGTAACTCAGATACCCTGGTGTAAACCCAGCCAGAGGTCAAACCCAGCCCCTGCAGCAGCCCTGTTTGTCCAGAGGACTTCATCAAAACACACTGCATTCATTCCACCAGCACCAGGCTATTTTACCTCAGTTACACCTGGATTTCTGAAAACTGGAGGGCACGGGATCATGTTCAGACTGTTTTCTTTCACTCTTCTCTGTCGAATCAGGGCTACTGCAGGCTGAGTGGGAAAATAAGAGTCTCTTCAAAGTCTTTTTTTTTTTTTTTTTGTTTATTGATTCAATAGTATTTAATGACTAATAACCACCCTAGACTAACAGGCTCATTTGAACCAGGAATGCTGTGACCTCTCATGTTATTTAGTGGCAGAAGAGCCAGTTTACAGATAAGTAGTCTGCTTAAGGCAGGAGAACTCAAGGCTTTTCTTAGGGAAACTAGCGTCTTTTTCTGCTGATTTTCAGGAATTCTTCTCTGAAAGTTTTCCAAAGGATCAGAGAAGCTTTTTTCTTTATTTGCCTTGTACCTGTGCGGTCATGTGAACAAGGATGGCTTGAAATTAAACCAGCACAGTTCAGCCTTCAAATCAAAAACGTAGGTTTTTCTTGGAACCAGAGGCAGATGAGCCAAAACACTGCATAAAAGAAGAAGAAAGCAAGCTGGTTTTGTTGTATTTTTGGCACGGACAGTGGCTTTCAGAGATACTGGAAGTCATGCAAGAAGAGTATGTTCTTAAGCAACTTCTAGCCCTGCTCTGAAGACTGAGGGCTTTAGATAAGCGTCTGCATGTGGGGATCTCTATCCAAAACAAACCACCCAAACTTTTGTAGTTCACCCGTCACTGATACTGATTTCCTCCTCTGCATCTCTCGGTGCTGTTGCTCACACACACAAGTTCTTCAAGGCATCCTAAAAGCTTTTCCTTGCCTGCAACAATTTAGTTGCCTCTTGGCCAAGATTTTCTCCTCCGTGAAGAAAAAGAACATGATCAAAGTGCCCTGTGCTGCCCAAAGGATTTCCTCTCCTCAGCCTCACTGCACACACCGGGATTGTTTTCTTCCCCCTTCTCCTTTGCCACATCTTCTCTGCGTTTTGCGCGATTGTTTTCTTTTTTTTTTTTCCTTCCTGGAAAAATCCAACATCTCCTCCCCCTCCCCGGCAGCATGGGTGACAGAGACGGAGAAATCAGCACAGTGTCAGCAAGAGTTTAGCCCCGCAGCTGGGACCTGAACTTTCAGCGGCAGAGCACAGCGCTGGGTCACTGCACTAAAGCAAGCCAGATTGATACAAAGTGCTTGCTCACCCTGGGAAGGGAAGCATCAGAAGCCAGCTGATAAAAATCTTTAGGCACCCTCTATTGTGAGCTGATAGCGGCAAAGGCTGTTTTTCCTGGGGAAGATGACCGTGGAGTGTATATTCAGTGTCATGACCCCCAAAGTGATGCAATATTTGGGTGCTCTCTGCACTGAGGGGGGGATATTGCATCGGGCAGCGTGGATTTTAGAGCTGTTGAAAATGGAAATGGAGCGTGTGGACTCAACATGCTGCACACGGTGTGAAGTTTTCAGCTGTGAAGACCTGAACGATCACGTCTGCCAAGAGTTAATGTGCTTAGGAAAAGGATGCTAAAATATTCCTTCCCACTCCAGTTTGCAACTGAGAACTTGCTAGCCTGTAATATCTTCTATTTATAGCACCTTTTGACTCAAAGGATCTGAAAGTGTCTCTCTCTGGGAGTCACTTCAATGATACCTGCAGGCAGGGGTGTTTCTCTGCAGATGACTCCAGCTGAGGTGTCAGGTCCTTCTTTGCCATGGACACATGTAAGGGACCCCCTGTGCCTTGCCCAACGCCAGCACTTCGGAGTAAGGGCTGGAGGGGAGGGCAGAAACCTGCCCCAAGCCTCAGGGATAGCAAACAGAGGAAGCAGACAAATAAACCACAAGGGAGAGAGCACTGAGGTGGGCACTGGCTGGCTTTGGAAGCAGACACTGGGAGGAAGCATGGCCCATGCTGGATGATATCCTTACACAAAGAACTTGGGGCAGGGAAAC
The DNA here is from genome assembly GCA_013397915.1 of Daphoenositta chrysoptera. NCBI lineage: Eukaryota > Metazoa > Chordata > Aves > Passeriformes > Daphoenositta > Daphoenositta chrysoptera. Next base: position 437,093 of record VZRO01002164.1, on the reverse strand, counting down.
CACACCTCAGCAGGGGGCATTTGGTGGCCCTACCTGGATAATGCTCCACCCAACCCAGCCAGGTCCAGCTGTGCTGTGGTGGCCTGGAGAAACTCCAGCGGGGACCCTACACAGCATCCCAGTGCAGAGGTGCTCCTGAGGGCACAGGCCGAGTTTAAATCCTCAAACTCACACATCCCTTAGTGAGCGCAGCCATGGCAGGGCCTCTGCCTGTGTTAAGCACCCCTCCAGTGCCTGCCCTCAGCTGCTCCCCTGGCAGCAGCAGGCAGTGGCCCGAGGACCAGCTCCTCCACGTGGCTCCTGGCACCTCAGAAGTGTCACCCAGCCCTCCGCCCCCCTCCTGTGCCACCCGTGCAGGCCGGGGAGGCAAAACTCAGACCCAACTGATGGGTTTACTGTTCCAGCCCGCGATTTCTGCTTCATCCACAGCCAGGTGAGATTTTGCCAAGATACATATTAGGCAGCTGCTCGGGACACTGCTGTTTTGTCTGTACCACCCCGAGCACGCTGCCTGCCTGCCTCCCTCCCTGCCTCTGACCCCCATGTCCAGCTGGTCACTCTGCTATTCCCTGGGGTGGCCAGAACGCGTTCGGTAAGAACCAGCCTTTTTTTGGCACTTCTGCTGGATCTCCTGAGGGATTTGCCACAGGGAGCGAGTGCCCATCTGTTCCAGCGTCCCCTGAGTCCCGTGGCTTCCAAGGAGTCCTGATGTTTCTCAGCAGACAAAGCCATCCAGGCAGTCTCATGGAAAGCTCCAGGGACACCAGTGGCTGTGTATGGGGCTGTACCCTGCCCTGGGTCTCCAGCCAGGATTTCAGATTAATACACTCATGCCCCCATGATAAAATCATTAGTGCATCTCTTCTCCCTCCATGTCCTTCCCAAGCCATCCCCAGAATCAGCATTATTGTATTTTTTTAATCCAAATCTCTTTCCTCCATTCACCAGACAAGGTGTATTTGATAGCACTTTATCTCTGTCATGCATATGTCAGTGTCTGAAACTCTGGTTTAATAGGAGTCACATCAGTGGCTTGAAGTTGTCTCTCTCAGGTCCTTTCCATGGAGAATACACATTTTGCCTCAGTCTTTCTCTACTGTCCAACAAAAATTGACTCCTTCCTCCTTTGAGGAGGAGCCTGGCATGCACAAGGGCTGTGTTGCGTGCTTTTAGGGCATCTCTCACTCTCTCCTCCTCTTCCTCAGAGAAGAGAGTATTTATATTGTGTGTACCTATATGGGATTTTTTTCCTGTTCTTGGTCCACTGAGTATTACATCATGTATGGCTTCCTTTGGCCCCCCTTCCACACGTGCTGCTTTGGATTTGGGTTGGGAATGGGAGGGAGTCCCCCCAGAACCATGGAATCATAGAATATTCGGAGTTGGTAGGGACTCAGAAGGATTATCGAGCCCAGCTCCAAGAATCCCACCATGTGCCTGAGAGCGTTGTCCCAATGCTCTGGCAGCCTTGGTGCCATGAGTGCCCTGGTGAGTCTGTTCCAGTGCCTGACCACCTTCTGGGGCAGAAAACCTTTTCCTAATATCCAGCCTATACCTCCTCTGACACAGGTTCACGCTGTTCCCTCAGGTCCTGTCACCAGAGGCAAGGTGGCAAGCATACGGACAAGCCTGGTCTCTTTGGAAAAGCTAAGAGGGAAACAGGGAAAGAAAAAACTTAAGAGGGGAAAAAAAAAAAAAAAGGAATAAATATTTGGGAGGAGGGCGTTTAAGAGGAGAGAAAAACAAATCAAAGCTGGTGCCAGGCTGGAACCAGCAGCTGGTTGCCAGCACAGCAGGCTGAGAAGTTGTTGGTGGAAGCGCTCAGTGCCATGTTTGGGTTGCTTAAAAAAATACAGCGTCCCTCCCTTGTTTTCCTGCCTCTGCTTTCCTCCCGGCCCCACAAGCAGGAGGAGGGACTCGGCTGGCAACCCCGGGCTGGTGTTTGCAGCCACGGCAAGGATGCGGAGCGTGTCCTGCGCTGCCACACGCGTGTCCTGCGGTGCCACACGCGTGTCCTGCGCTGCCACACGCGTGTGCGCGCCCCAGCAGCGCGCTCGGGCAGCTCCGAGCCGGACAGGGCTGCCAGGAGCGCCGTGGGTGCCGGGGCTCCCCGCTCCGGGGGGATGCCAGGGCATTGGCAACCCTGGCACGATCCTGCCGGTGCGAGAGGAGGCGGTGGGAGGGCTGGGGATGGAGGAGAAAGGGAGGGTGGAAGGTTGTAACGCTCGGCTGGAAAAATTTAGAGGAGTACAAAGGAGAGCGCGATGAAAAGGGGTGGCGGCGGAGAGGGGGAAGGAGGCTGTGAACTGGCTGCTGTGGAGGTGGAAGGAGATTTATGTTTGCCGAGTGGTTGGGTCGGCAGCAGGCTGGGAGGGCGCGGGGTGCCGCAGGCAGGGCTGGGGGTGCTGCGGGGAGCCTGACAGCCCCGGCGGCGAAGCAGCGGGGCTTTATTTTCTCCCTTTCTTTCCGCCTCCCTCCACTGGGCGCTCGGAGGAGAAGGCAAGACAAAAAGCTGAACCGGTGCCAAGAAGGAGCTGCAGCGACTCGAAAATGGCACTCTGCGCCACACTAATATTTTGAAGCTGGGCTGTGCTGGAGAGCAGGGAAACGTGTCAGGAATGAGAATGGCTGAGAGCGTGGGGCCACTGGCCGGGCTCAGGAGGGTCCTCCCTCCTCCCCGCTTCCCCTTCGCCTTTCAGATGTGACTCTTTTCTCCTCCAGCCTCCCCCCACCCCCCGTGATATGTAGGAGCTCTGGGAAAGGGAGGGGACCTTTGCTGGGGACTTGGAGTGTGAAGGGGCTCATCCCCTCCTTCCATCTCTGTATCGGGGGGGGATTTTTTTTTTT
>VZRO01002164.1:392229-434227 GCA_013397915.1 Daphoenositta chrysoptera | reverse complement strand
CTCCTAAGGAGGAAAAGAAGATTTTCAGGGAGTTTTCTGACTGTTTCCCTGTTGCCTTTCCCCCCCTAGTCGCTGTCCTCCTCCTCCTCTCGCTGTACCCGTGAGGCTGCTGTTGTGGGTCTGTATCTTGATGCAAGGTTACTTGTAGGACACGAGTCTCTGCTGCAAGGTGCAGCCTCGCCTGCGTCGGTGTTTCCCTCCCTTTCTCATTTGCTGGGAGATGAGGCAACTTCCAAGCGGCTCCGCGGCTCAGCTCAGCGCCTGGTTGATGCAGTGGCGCTGTTTGGGTTGTAAAAGCCCCTTCCTGCAGAAACCTGTCTGGATAAAACAAGCAAACAAACAAACATGTAGGGCTCAAACTGCATCAGTTCGTGATGTCGGTTCATTTGCAAGAAACGGGCTGGAGTTTTGTGGTGGTTTCTGTCTGAAAGGGAAGGGTTTGCCCTGGGCTGATCCCCTTGTCCTTCCATTTGCAGGCAAGGAAAAGATACTTAAAAACCCAAACCAAACCACCTCTTTTTTTAAAACAGAGTTTTGATTTTGGTTTGTTGTTTTTTTCTTTGTTTTGTTTTGGTTTGGTTTTTTTTTTAACATTTAAAAAATTATAACCTCATGCTTGTTCAGTAGTTGAAGTTAAATGCAAAGATTTTTCCTCTCCGCTCCACAGATGTTGCTTTTTGGATCATTTTGGAATTTGTATTTGAAGATTCAGGTTTCCATTACAGAAACTAGAGGCTGGAGAAAGGGAAAACCCCAGTATCTGGTTTTGAAAACAGGTCTAGATCCTGTTATAACAGCAGTTTTAGCCCTCACATAGTCAGCAGGTCAAGTTCAAGGAGACCTTTCTAAAGCACGGGCAGAGCCTCATTAGCTTGCTGCATCTCAGAAGCTTGTGGATTATTGGGTTGTTAGCTTGGCCCATTTTGTAGTCTCAGGCATGGGATGATCCCCGTGACCTCTTTCTCACCTGAAAACCATGCCCTAGTACACATCCAAACCACTTCAAACCTCACCTTTGGTCTCAGACATGTAGACCTGGTTTGGGAGCACCTACCCCTGCCCAGGCAAGGCCTTTTGGAAACACTGAGATAAATAGGGGGGAGTTCAGGCAGACTTAAAGGTGTTGTCTAGCATGTTCCCCTCACCCTCTTCTCCTCACAGCTCCTCACAGATCAATAGTCCTTCCTCTGTGGAGGATCAAATGCTCTGTCCCAAATTAACGCTGTTGGGAGTGGCACTCATTTCTGAGTGGATGCCAGCAGGTTTTGTATGGAGTAGGATGACTACAGCAGCTGATCCCTTGCTCTTCCTCACCTCTCAGCTGTGCTTTGTGCCCTGTATTTGCTGCAGTTCAGCTTGGGCTTGCGCAGAGGAGGTGCTGCCATTTCTTCTTGCACTTCTCCTTTGTTGCAGCTGCAGGGTGTGCAGTGCTTGGCCCAGGAAACCTTGGTTTCTTCTTCACCATGGAAATACCGACAGGAGGGTTGGCCAAAGAACCTGGAGTGTGTTCTCGTACCTTCCACCCCATCCTACCTGTTTTCTGTGAATAAAGGGCATGCATAAAATACATAGGTTTATATGTATTTACATGTGCATGATGTTTGGTTTTCAGTTGTCTCTTCGGATGTCATGAGTTGAGCTGTTTGAAATACCATCCCCACCATGCAGACCTTGCCTGAATTTCATAGAATCACAGAATCCTAGCATGATTTGGGTTGAAATGAACCTTACAGCTGATGCAGTTCCACCCCCTGCCATGGGCAGGGACACCTCCTACTACACCAGATTGCTCCAAGCCCTGTCCAGCCTGGGAACACTTCCAGGGATGGGGCAGCCACAGCTTCTCTAGGAAATCTGTGCCAGGGCCTCCCCACCCTACAGCCAAGAATTCCTTCCCAATATCCTGTCTAACCCTGCTCTCTGGCAGTGGGAAGCCATTCCCTCTTGTCCTGTCACTTCATGTCCTTGTCCAAAGTCCCTCTGCAGCTCTCCTGGAACCTTTTTATGTATGGGCAGATGCTCAAGACCTGCCTGGAATCCTCTCTCCTCCAGACTGAACAGTTCTGATGCATCAGTCTTTTCTCACAGGTGAGGTGTTCCAGAATTTTCCAGATGTTCTTGCTGACACTTTTGGCTGCAGCTACACCTGTTCCTCTGGGCAGAACCGCCTCTCTTCAACCTGAGATCTTTGAGGATGGGAGTCTCAGGAATCCGTGGGATTCTAACCTGCAAGAGAAAGTGGCAGGAGTGGAGATTAAAACCTATCAACATGACCAGAGGAGACCTTGGTGTTTGTCCTGACCCACCACAGACCATTTCTCGTGCTTTTAGATCTGGTGCCAGCTTGTGTTTACTACTGATTTAAACTTCTTCAGTTTTCACATACTTCAGTTATCAAATAACAATTCCCAGCAGATTTATACAGAGAATCCCAAAGACATGGACAGGTATTAATGTGGAGTGACAGCATCCATGTGTGCATGGTACCAAAGTGGTGTTTGTTATTCAAGAAGGTAAACTGGGAGCAACAAATGAAGAGACCTTCACAAACCTTGTTATTTCAGTAGACAGACCTCTTTCATTTCTTTAAGTCTTGACCATAAGGGAACTTGTGGATCTTGTCCATCTTGGGGCAAAAATTATACTCTTGTACTTTCCAAATGCTCAAGTAAGCCATCTGGGCAGCTTGGTTATGCTTCCCGAGGAGGGAAGGCTTTGACAAAGCAGCTGTTTGGTTTTTGTCTTTGTCTCTCCCTGTGTGAAAGAAGTGTCTTTGGCCGTATTCTCTAGAAACTTGATGTGTAATGGGTCTCAAGTTGCTGCCTTCAAATCCTTCATCCTTTTAGCCCTTTATAATGAGGAACGTTGTCTGCTTGGAGCTGTTATGAGGTGACTTGTGTCAGGAAGGGTTAATCTAAAGGGCTCTTCTGAGGTTGTCTTCCACTCCTTCTCCCCACACTTTCCCCACTCCCAGTCTTATTCTTTTGGACCTGTAACCTGACATTTCTGTAATCTAAATGTGCAAATGCTTTGCAGTCACGGTCCAGTAGCTGGGTTAATCTCAGACCCCTGGAGTGGCAGATGGCTGATTTGTTGCTGATTCCAGTTATAGAGAATTGTGTCACCTATTATCTTTGCACAGGCTGATGCTTAAAATGATGCCTTTGGCAAAATCAGTGAAAAGCAAAGCAAACGCTCTCTGATCTGCATCACCACAGGTGAAAATGTAAAATATTCCACCTTTGTGTGAAAGGCTGGAGAGGTGGACAAAGAGGAGAGGAGGTGGGAGGGCAGGAAGGGAAGACCTCATTTTGGTACCAGAAGTGCCGAAGCGCAGTGCAGAGCAGGTTTGCTGTGGTCACGATGTTGAATCATGAGCACTTACTCTGTTTTAAATGGTTTTGCAATGTGGTAATCCTTGGCTTCAGCTCCCTTCTTTAACTCTTACACAAACCAGGCGGGTTGGCTTCTTGTGACACCCTCCTGCTCTCTCCCCAAGCTTTTCCAACACGGGTTGTCAGAGGAATCCACGGCATCCCTCCCTGAGATCCCGGCTCGTTGTGGGCCCCACGGCTGCTGGGGAAAGCTGTGGTGGCTCTGTGATGCCAACATGCTTACAAGGGATACTTGGGAGGGGAAGCCTGCACATCTGTGTGGGGTAAGGGGAGGCTTGGGAGGCCTTACAAACCCAGTGGGAATGAGGGTGGACCCCACCACTGGGTGCTCAGACGGCCCCAGCTGGCAGGTGGTGGTGGTCATACTGAAACATGTAAGGAAATCAAAAGGGCAGAGCAAAACTCTGGATGCTTGGGACTGTTTTCTACACAATCATCCCTACAATCAAGGTTTTCTTTTTTCTCTTTGCTCTGGGAAACACCACAGAGTCAGATGAAGAATTTGGGAAGAGAATGTGGGTTCCCTGTGCAGAGTCCAGTGACGAAATCTGTGAACAAGGTAAGAACAAGGCTATACGGCTTTGATGATTTTTGTTTCCTCCTTTTCCCTTTCCAAACACAACTTTGCAATGTTGGACCCAAAATTTAGGTATGTGCACCACAGAAACTGATAGTCCTAGCACTAAACAAATGAGTCTAAAACGTTAATTTGGGTTTCTTTTCATGCATGCCATTATGATGGTTTGGGTTTTAGAACAGTTTGTATTGTATCCAAATGATCTATGTGTGAATAATTGTTACCAACCTCCTGACACCAGGACCTAATTAGGAAGTAAGAGCCTTAAATAGGCCATTTGCATAGTGAGCTTCCATATGTCTCCTTGCACAATTTATTTGCTCCACTCCATTGAGATATAATGAGAATGAAACTCTTAGAACTGCTTTTGACTCTGAGGCTCTTCTCTTCATCTCCTCTGCTGTTATAGCTCCTATTAAGAAGATAATATCTGTTTCCCTCTTTCCAGAAAGAAAAAGCTAGGGTACTGCTGCTTTCAGTCCAGATTGCCCAGGCTTCTCTGTTTCCAAGTTTCCAATGGAAATGGAGTGAGAAATGCCAAAGAAACATGCAGAGTAAGAAAAATGGAATGCCATCAAAGAAAGCAGAAAGGCCGGGCCAGAGTGATCTTGAAGGAATACTACCCATCCTGTCTACCTGACAACCCTGCTGAAAGCTGATGCTGTAGTATTTCAGTTAATGTATAGATGTAAAGTTGGGATTTCAATGGATAGAACCAATTTTAAAAGATTTGTATTGGTTCTGTTTGGCTTTCTTCCTGCTAGGATGTGAGGAAGGGGGAAAGGTTGGTGCAAGGTGGCCTGGGTTTTGTCGTAGTTTTGAATATTTATCTCAGTTTGAACCAACATCCTCCCTCGGACTTCTTGTCCATGTTTCAATGCAGGGTATGTTCTTCAAGTATACTTTCAGATTATATCCTTTATTTCCAAACACCTCTTGCATGCATGACTCCATCTTACACTTCATGTGTCCTACTTGATTCCTTTAGTCCCATCATTCAGAAGTCAGCAAAACTTAAATGTATGATTAAGTCCCATTTTCTATCAGGATAAACTTTAATAAATTCTTAAAGTTTGTGGTTTTTTTCCACCCCTAAATCTAGGTCTTGTTTAGTTTCCCAGTGAAAGACAACTCTACTTGCAATGATTTTGTTTATGATAATTCACTTGCATGTTCCCTTCCAGGAATTGTCACTGCCTTCCAGAAGGGAGGTTAGTGCTAGTCCCCTCGCAGTGATAATTATAATCAGACCTGTCAGCCTTCACACAGTCTACGCTTATCACTTGCATTTAGGAGGATTTTTCCTGAAGCCTATTACCAGTTCTGCTTCTTAGGGAAAAATAGTCATGATTTTTTCTGCTAATCTTTGATGGCTCTCAGCTTTGAAAGCATGGAGAGGAGCAAAATGACTGCCAGTTGCAGTTAGAGAAATTGTCTGTTGGTCCTGGTATAGAGCTCTGGAAAGCCACAGAGTGGGCGGATATCTGGGAAACGCTGAGGGGTTTAAGTTGGTTGTGACAACACTTCAGGTGTGCTGGAGACACAAAACAGTGAATTTCCCAGTGCTAATGCTCACAGGAACTACTTCTGCAGACCCGCTAGACACGGGCTTCAGGTGGCAGGTGGCTCTTGGCAGTGGTTCCCTCTCTCCCTGCTGTTTTGGGCAGCAATCCCTGCCCATCCAGGTTGAGAAGCTTGGAAACAGGATGGGCAGAGCAGTGGCTGCAGTTGCTGCTGGAGGCAAGGGCTGGCATCACATGGACCAGTTGCCACCAGTACAGCGGTGACCAGCTGGCCCAAGTCGTGGTGTTGAGTAGGATGTGGTTCAGTATTTTATTCGTCCCAGGATGTTAGAAAATTGTCCCCCCTAGTGTTATTCCCTGGGAAACACATTGACCCATTTATTAGATTTCCCCCCATTTTCACTCCATTATTGCTATCAAAGTGCTAATAACCCCTCTTTATTATGTTGTTGGTTTTTACTAACATGAAGACAAAAAGGTGTAAGTTTTACCATGTCCTTAGACTAAATAAGCTATGTATCTTCAAGTCCCTCCTGTGTTATTACCATGCTTTTTGTAATGTACTCAGAGGTTTGGGCTCCCTTGATTTTGGCAGAATCTGTGGACGGTCAGCCCTTTATAGCTTTTGTAGCAAAAGAGATGGTGGAAGATTGGGAACTCTTTATGTTCTGTGCAGTTTTATATTTACAGTGCACAGGGATATGATCTGCCTTTGTTTTATTTAAATTCACTGGGAACTAGAGATTTATTTATCAGGTGTCATTCCCTGAAGCATGATAAATGCCATAAAGAGAAGGCTTCATCTATTATACAAACAGATTTGAAGGCTTTGCTATTACATTCCTCTGCCTGTTGAATGGAGTAAAAATGCCTTTGGCTGAACAGAGACAGAGTGATACTTAGCAGTAGCATCTTATGACCTTTTGATCAGCTGAGATCTCAAGCCATATTAGTGGACAGATTATGATGTGATGGAAAGAAGGCCAGGAATAGCCTTTTTATCATGAGATCCTTTCTGTGAATATCCTTCTTGGGCGTATTCAGGTGGTTAATCACTAGGGCCAGGGCAATCATCTGGAAACAGGGGAGTGAAATGCTGGTACAGGCAATCCAAATACACTCAGGTTTGCCAAATGCAGCTGGATATTACAGCTAATAGTTTCTTCTAATATCCTCCTACCCTCCTGTTTCTATCAAGGCTGTGGGTGACCTTGCAATTTTTTTCTATCTCTAATAACCCCATTTTGGCAGAAAGAGCAACACGAAATGAACCTTGAGTCCTTGAACCACAGGGGAGCTGCAGTCCCTGAATCAAAGGAATGCACACGGTGAATATGGATATCTGACGGCGGCGGGAAACTCACATGAAAATGTCTCTGTCATTTCAGAGATAATAACAGTGGTACTTAAACCTATTTCAACCCTTCCTGGGAAAAAAGAAATAATGCAGGTTTCAAAAAATGCACAGCCCTGATAGTATTTCTCATTTCAGAGGGCCAAACAGAGAAAAGAACGACTTTTGCATTATTTTACCTGCCTGCCTGTGCAGAATTAGTCCTTAAACTTTGCTCTAGCTTTGAATTAGCCTCCTTTTCATCTTAATGGCCAAGAGGAATCTGCAGCCTCCTTGAAAATCAAACACAAAGACTCGCTCGTTCACTGCTGACTCTGGACATCAACAGCAGTTGTGCCAAAGCTTGGCCCAGGTGCCGTGGTCACTTTTGGAAGGCAAAGGGACAGACACATGTTTGTGGCATGGCCCTGGGTCTGTCTGAGCATGATCACGTGCCCAGGCAGCCCGTGCTGGTTATGGACTCTGCAGCATCACCCTGCACATGGTTAGCACAGGGGTGTCCAAGCTGCACGTCTTGCTTCCTCCTGAAGCCAACGAAGCTGCTGGTTTCTCTGTCAGGAACAAGAAAGGCTGGCAGTGTGAGAATCCCAAACTGTCAGTGCCGTGGGGGTGCTGATGCACCAGGTCTGGAGAACAATAGCTACCAGAGCCCTGTGGAAATGCTTTGAAAATAAGGAGGTTGTGGAGGTGGGAGAGGCGCACAGCAGGACACTGTCTCCTCTCCTCTCCCCCAGCCTCTTCAATCAGGTGCCTGCTGGGCTTCCCACTCCTCCTGCCTTTTGCACTAGATCACAGGATCATAAGGCATTAGATTCTGCTGGCATGAAGGATTCTGCCATCCTCCTGGCATTTTAGCTTCCTGAGTCAGGAAGCCAGCATGAAACATCGAGGCTGTGAGCCCACATGATGCCTTTATCTGCTTCTGCCAGGGCCACAAAGGTGTCCAAATGGGTGCTGGGAGGTGACACCAACTCCTGACACAGGTCTGCACCATCTTTTGCTTGGGAAAAGCTGCAAAAGGTGGATGGCAGCCTTGGGGCTGTCCACAAAGAAAGTGCCATTGCTGAAATACAGCCAGCTCACCAGGATAAAGAGCTCCCTCCCAAACTCCATCTGCAAACCATGAGTAGGTTGCTGCACAGGTGATTGTTAGAAGTGTCATGAGCTAAACCATTCAAAGGGCTGTGTTACTCTGAACAGCTCCCTTATCAGAGTAAGAGTTTCTGATGGCAGCTTTGAAGCCTTTTCACTGAGAAGTGTTTGTGGTGTGTGTGTGGTGAAGAGAGTGTAGGCATGAAGTATTTCCTCTGCCTCCCTGCTCTGCCTTGAGGTGCTGTGGGGTGGTGGAGGGTGCCAAGATTTGGGTGACACAGCACCAAGATCTTCCCTCTTGGTTTGGGGTTGCATTAATCCTGCTCTACCTTCTGCCAGATGGCCCTGCCTTTTTAAAATCAATTCTTCTTGAAGTAAAGATCTTGCATTCAGCTTCTTGTAGCTCAGAGAAATCCATGAAAACAGACTTGCTCTGCCTTTCTCGGGTCAGGACAGAAAGTTGCTATGGGACATCTCATGGCATCCAAGTTGTCATGGTTTAACCCCATCAGGCCCCTTGTAGCCCCTCACTCACTCCCCCACCAGCAGGATCAGAGAGAGAAGTGGAAGGGTAAAAGCTGGAAAACTGATGGGTTGGCATAAAGACAGTTCAATAGGGACAGCAAAATCCCTGCACACAAGCAAAGCAAAGCAAGGAGCTGAGTTAATTCCCTGTTCTCCATGGCAGGCAGGTGTTCAGCCATCACATGCAGCAGTGACTTGGGGAGACAGACTCCATCACTCCAAACATTCCCCCTTCCTCCTCCTTCCCCCACTTTACACACTGATCCTGATGTCCCACAGCCTGGAATGTCCCTCTGGTCCCTTGGGGTCACCTGTCCTGGCTGTGTCTCCCCCCAGCCTCCCGAGCACCCCCAGCCCCTCCCCAGCCTGGCAGGGCTGGAAGCAGCAAAGGCCTTGGCTCTGGGCAAGCCCTGCCCAGCAATAACAAAAACATCTCTGAGTTATCCACCCTGTGCTCAGCACACACCCAAACCACAGCCCCACACCAGCCACCGGGAAGAAAATGAACCCTGCCCCAGACAAAAGCAGCACACCAGTGTAGCACAGTTAGAGCATATGGCGAGTACTTGAGCTGGGATGCTTTTTTTGGGGGTAAGCAATTTAAAGTAGCAAACTTTGAAAATGTAGTATCAGGCAGATGTCAGTGATGTGCAATGGGATAAGAAGGACAGTGATTTGTTTATGAAATTCATCTGTCCACGCAGAACATTTTTTTCACTTTAAATACACCACATCTGGTTCCTTGCAAATATTCTTAGATTGCAGACAGCAGTAAACACGCCTCCTCTTGAGTAAGAGTGATTTCATGAACCAGCAAAAGGATTATTGTCATAACCAAATTTACTGCCATACAATTCCCTTCTCCTGGCTCTAAAGAAGTAATCTTGATCAGGAAAAGAAATATGTCATAACAATAACTTAAGCAAGCTAAACAGTATCTGGGAACGTTCACGGGAACGTAACTGGGTATACCCAAAGTACTAAACCAGCTCTCAGCACACTTTTGGTCCAGCTAGCAAGCTCCTAAATCATTCCTAAGCATGGATCAGGGTTCATCCCTGTGAGCTGTTTGCACTTAACTGCTGTGTAAGGAAAGTTAAGACACGGTTGTGAGCAGAGGTACAAACCTCTCTGTGCCAGTTGGCCCCCATGCCCGGGAATATTTCTGGGCACATTCAATTACTGCTGGCTGAAGAGGCTCAGGCCCAACTGAGAAACTGGACTCCTTCACTCTAAACTCCATTTGTCATCCGTGGGAGAGCAGAGCCACCATCAGAGGCTGATTCAGCCTCCCTTGATCCCGACCTGTCCAAACTGTAGACAGCAGCTGAGGCAGCTAAGCCTGCAGGGTTTAACATGCAGATAGCAGAGGAAAGGCTATATTATCCCCCAAAAGGCAGTGTATAGTACAGGTACATTTCCTGCATGTTTACTAGTCACCTCCCCAGCCTCTTCAAGCTCAAGTAAAAAGGTTATTAGTCATTGAGGTGTTCTTTCCTGCGTCAGGGAGTGTCACCCATTATTTTTAATTTTTTTCTCTCTTGCCATGAGGAGGTTTCTTTTTCAGAAGTTTCAGTCATAAGATAGGTGTTCTATATAATTTCCGTTCAACAGTTTGGTCCTGGATAGTTAAATGTGTCCCTAGGAGGCAATTGTAGACTTATACATAATAAAGCAGCTCGTGGAATGATACAGCATTATGTCTTTCAAATGTAAGCAAACCCTTTGTTTGATATAGAAAGTTTTATTTTGGGTTCACCGTATCAAAATATATTTACACACATATATAGATACAGGTATCTATTTTTTTCTCACTGAGTTAAAAACCTCGTTGAAAAAAAATAACTCTGGCTCAGCTCCTGTAACCACAGTGTAATGTTTCACTATCTTTTCTTTCATTGAAATCTTCTCATGCACGAGGTGATCTGATTTAATACTTGTTTAAACATATCAAACAAAACATTTTCCTTTCAAGAATACCTGAAGTGTTTGGTCACAGTGGGGATGAAATTATTGATTGGATTTGGCACATATTTGGAAACATGACCTTAATCTGCAGGTTCCAGGGAAAAAGATATTTTCCCCGGGTACTGCATAAGTCAGATAAGTAAATTATATTTTTGACATGTTAAAGATGTTCTATTTTAGACAAAGGAAGTGATATCCCAGTTGTGTCACTGAAACCCAATGTCCTGTGTTGCTTGTTAACAGCTGCACATTTGTTGTTTCAGTGTCCCGGTTTGCTCTCAAGTCTAAATGAACTGCTACATACCAAATAATCAATAGTTCTGCCAGCTCTGGAAATACAATATTGCTATTAATATTGATCCACACAACAGAAATCAAGGCATCAAAGTTTGCAGGCATTACTTACCAGCTCCCTGCGTTTTGCCTGCAGAGTAACTGCCTGAAAATCGCTATTCCCCAGGGACCCACGCTTTGTGCTCGCCCTCATTCCCTGTGTCTTAATGAGCACAAATATAAACACAAGGGGATCGGGGCACAGGTGACCACCAGATAGGGTGCATATGGATTTATTTCAGCCTTCTGTAGTTTCTGGGTGCAGCAAACCAGATGCAAAGAGCACCAGTGAAAACAATCTACAGCAGCCCCAGTATCCATCTCCAAGGGCGCAGCACACAGCCTGGCCAGCCAAAATAATCAATGTCCTGGATCTCAGAACCCTTTCTACTGCCCAAAGGGGCTCCAGGAGAGCTGCAGAGGGACTGGGGACAAGGCCTGGAGGGACAGCACACAGGGAATGGCTTCCCAGGGCCAGAGGGCAGGGCTGGGTGGGATATTGGGAAGGAATTGCTGTCTGTGAGGGTGGGCAGGCCCTGGCACAGGGTGCCCAGAGCAGCTGTGGCTGCCCCAGCCCTGGAGGTGTTCCCAGGCTTGGAGCACCCTGGTCTAGTGAGAGTTGTCCCTGCCTGTGGCAGAGGGGATGGACTAAATGATCTTTAAGGTCACTTTCAAGTCAAACCGTTCTGTGGTGCAGTGGGAAGGGTGAGGTGGTCCATGGTGGGTGGGCTGAGGCCTCTGGCAGCCTTCTCCAAGCATTGGGAGCACCACCAGTAGTGAAAGCTCATCCAGTTTGCTTGCAGAGGTGATTTCAGGCTCACGTTCTCAGGTGGGAATAAAAAAGGTCCTGCAACACTGAGTATTGCTGGCAGCATCACGAGCATCTGTTCCTTGTTCTCCTGTCCCCTCCAAGCTGCTAGCAATACCCAGTGTGGTGCTCCCCATTCTCACATGTGTTCACACACACCTCTGTGAGTTTGGTGGGTTTTGTCATATCTGTAATGACTTTGCAATGAAGCTGTGAATGAAAGTTTGGCAGATGGGTTTTACAATTGTCAGCCTTCCCAGAAGCAGCCCAGAATTTCATTAACTGAGGTATAGGCATGATTTCTTATAAGCTCTTTTCAGATTTTACTGGATCCAAATAAATTAAATCAGTATTTTATCTATGTGCCACCAAAATTAGTTGTCACTGATCTCTTCATAAAGGAATACTATAGTTCTAGTCCCTTATGTTTGAGCAGCAGCTGCAGGAGATGACGCTCCCATTTCTTTAATAAGTGCCTGTAGTTCAATAAGAATGATGGGAAGTAAGAAAGCTGGATACGAGTAGAGCACACCCTTGGTGAGGATAAGTGGGTGAAGCAAGAAATTTGAGAGGGAATGGTCACACCACGACACCGTGGCTGGGTAAAGGTGCAGGATGTTGGTGGAAGGGGAAAAGCAGGAGCCTCAGATGGCTGGAAGGAATCCATGAGAGGCCCTGACAGGGTAAAGGAGGAAAAAGAAATCTTTCCTTTCACATGATTTCGGAAGAGGGCATCAGGAGAGATTGTACCCTCTGCAATGCCTTGCTCCTCTCCTTGAGATGGTGGCCTGATCATGATTTAGTGTCATCATGACCCTCTGTGCTACCAGCTTAGCTCTCCCTTCCAGGTGACCTTTACCCACATCGTCCCCAGGCTCCCAAGGAGCAAATTTATCAGCCTTATCCTCCATCAGAGAACTTCAGCTTATCTCCTGCATGAAAAGCCATTTAGCACCTGTGAGATGAAGCTCAAGACAACATCTTGGGAAGTCTACATGAGGAATGAGATTTGTGTTATCTCTTACTGGGAGCAATCAAGGTCAGGATTGAAGAGCAGTCAGAGTTGCAGGGAAAATGAATGCAAGGCTCTTTATCTACTGGCAATTCCTAAGACCCGACTTCATATCAAAGATTACATTTCTGCACTCTTTCTGAGGCAAGAAAGTAAAATTCAGACTCTCAGCCAGGAGCAGGTATGACTTAGGGTTGCTGCTTTGCAGGAGCATGGAGGTAGGGCTGAAGTTGTCATCAGCTGTAGCTGTGTAGTGTCAGCAAAGAGAGGTGATGCCGTGGTTGCAAGCTCTCAAAATATTTCTCCCCACACCAGTATCACCTCCTCTCTGTACAGCCCCAGCAGCTTACTTCAGCTGTGACTGAAACAGGGTATGTCATTATATTGTTTTGCTCCCACTGGATGGTGAGTGTATGGCCATTTCTGCCCTTATCTCCCATAAGATAAAACTCCCCAAAATGCCATCATTGAAGTTCAGAGGTCATCGGTGACTTTAAAATACTCTCCAATAGCCTTGGATCAAACCCAAAAGAAATAAAACTCCATGAGAGAGTCAAGGGGTCAAGACACCAAAATAATGTGTCCAAGGCAAGCAGCTTGCTGGTTTCAAGAGTGTTTCTGGCAGCCATCTGCTCGTTTGAATTTGAGGATGTGACACTTTTAGAAGTCAGAGAAAAAAACACACACTCAGGCCCACAGTCTTCAGATACTTTACTTGATAACAGGATTCTCTTTTTTTGTGCCCATTTTCTTGCAACTTCAAGAATGTCCTGTTTTGCAGTCATACTGCCAGCAGGTGTTTGCAGTGCTGAAATACCAGGATGTGTAATTCTCCAACTAAAAAAAAAAATATATCTTTCTGAAGCCTTGAAACATTTTCTCTTCACTCCTCTTCATGAGTGAGCAACAGAATAGACTGTGTTACTAAAACTCAATAGTCACTCGTTTATTTACATGGTTAATGATTGTCCCTTTTTAGCTAAAAGGACACAGTTTATATCATTCTACTCCTATTTCAAGTCTGTGGTCTCAGCCTTGTCCTGTGTAACAAAGAAAACGATCCTTTTACAGGTGGTGTTAACTGAGACACCAGTGACAAAACCACATTTAAGAGCTAAATTCCCCTTTTATTCTCAAAGGTGATCAGGATCAAACCACCAAGAGTCCAAAGCTGAAGAGAGAAACTTGAACTCCTGGTGTATCCTTCCTGCGAACAAATAAAGACTTTATAGATTCCCTTGCTGCCAGTGTGACCCTTTTAATCAGCAGTATGGCCACAGTTATGAAGATGATATTGTGGCAGTCCATAAAATCCCTGTCATGGCCAGAGCATCATAAAGCAAATATATTATTGTTCTTGGCCCAAAGTGCGTGTGACAATAAAAGGTGAAGATGGGAGTTGAAGAACCCTGCAGAGGCAGGCAGGAGTGGGAAAAGGCTCTGCAGAGCCCATTGGTGCAGCCAGCTGTGGCCAGATGTTACTAGGGTTGGGTGCATCTCACTGGGAGAGGTTTGCAACAGGACTGGGCAAGGCTGGTGTAATGAGAGCCTTTTCCTTGCAGGAATGACAGCCTTGGGGAGGAGATGAAGGTGTAAGAGCAGAAGATGTTTACTCTCTTACTTGGCACTTGCTTAGGGAAAACATTCTTTCTTGATTTAAAAAAAAAAACCCCAAACTAAAATGAATAAGGCATTCATAAACTAATGAAAGCTTCATTTTCATCTGTTATAATGGACTTCATTAAATTCTGGACATTCACCACATCACAATGTTTATCTGCAAAGCAGTATTTCCCCATGCCTGATGAAGAGGAACAGCAAGAGTACCTCAGCAAATTCAACCCACTTCTAGCATTTGGTGTCAGGATTTTAATGACACACACATCACCTTGGGTTTTTTTGTGCAGCTTCATTTTGCTTTCTGTGACAATACTTAGTTTTGATGCCATGCTTTTCATGCATAAATTTCAGCGTCTCAGTAAGCAGGGCATAATGTTATTCCTGTTTCAGAAAACAGAAAAAAACCTGAGTGAGGTGATGTGATTGTGGCCACAGAGCAGAGCAGACCTCAGTTTTCCAAATCCTATCCCTACATTGCATCTCCAATGGGAAGATTCACCCCTGAGTAGACGGTTCACATGGGATGTGAACCAAAGGCTTGCACCAAACTGTGATGAAGAGAATGGGCTTCTCCCCTTTGGCTTCTTGTGGTGCTGGGTTGCTCATCTCCAGACTCTTCTGCAGAGTCAAGAATTCTGAAGTGGTAACTGGAAAGGAAAATATTCAGCTTGGTAGATAAAGCAAATAAAATGAGTCTGCCTGTGTTTTCCTTCCATTTTTGTCACTGGCCATTGTCTGTCGGCCCCTTCTAGCAGGATTTTCTGTGTAAGTCCTGTTTGGCACAGAGAAGCAAAGAGCTGACCTCCTCTGTGCTTCCTGTTTGTTTTCTTCTGGTCTCAAATTTGCTTTGAGGGCACTTTGGGTTTAGTCTTCTGCTGAGGCTCTGTGGGACTCACCAGGTCCTGTGCTGGTGTCTGTCAGCAGCAGCAGCAGCGACTTGGGAGGTCCAGAGTCGTGAGGGCAAAACTGGAAGTCCCTGCAAAAGCTGACTGTGGCACTAGGTCACCCATAATAAGACAGTTTTTTGGGGGAAAAAGCACCTGCTTGTTTAAAATGGTCCGGTTCTTCAGCTCTGTTCTTCTGGTGGTGCCCTGAAAGTCCTGGGGCAGGGATTTAATCCTGAAGCCTTCATTCTGAGCTCTGCGCTGGGAACTCATGGCATTCCCAAATTAGTTTGCTGTATTACAGGTGGCCGTACTTCAGGCTTTGAGGAGCCACGCTTTGGTACAGCCACACTTGCTGTTGAAGTGCCATCATGTCCCTTCAAATCCTCTGGCTTGTCCTCTGCTATCACGTGCCAGGTCATTCTGTAGTGAGGTTTTTGTCCTTTTCGAGTCAAACAGGCAGATTGGTGTTCAGCAGCTCCAGAAATCTCTGGGAGCCGTGCTGCTGAATGTCCTCTCTCTTTGGCATTGGGAGCCTCCCAGCATGGCACTGCCTTTGATTTGCAATGAGAGGAGATGTGACAAACAGGCCTCTCTGGGCTCCCTCCTCCTTGGAAAAGAGCTGTAAACCTGAACGGGTTTAATCCCAGTGAAATCAGCTGGTGAACGAATCAATCAAATGAGTTCAGAATCCGTCAGTTCCCTCTGCTTCCAGGGAGAACTTAAAAGTGACTCCCTGATAACTGAAGAACCATCCCTTCACATGGCTGCAGAGCCACTGCCGCCATGGTATTTCCAAAAGGCAGCCTGTGGCCATGCAGCTCTGGACACAAAGAGAAAAGGAGGGAAGTGGGCAAAAACATCCTTCCTCCACAGCCTTGTCCACCCTACAGACACATCTCCTGGCCAAGGAAAGAGCTTGTTATTCCAGACTTGGTTGTCCTCCAAAGGGCAGATGATCGGCCAAGACTGGGCCTACTGAGTGGAGGAAATCTGTGGCTCAGCACCAAGCCAAGCTGCTTTACTCATGAAAGTTTAAAAAAGCACCATTCCCTAATTTCATATACCTTGAGATCCTGGCTGTTGCCTACAGATTAATGATTTTCTGAGGCTTTTATAAAACACTGGGGAAAACTTGTATGCCTCTGGCTGAAATTTCCCTGTCCGTGCAGGCCTGACCTACAGGGAAGTGCTGGTTTTTGGGACAACAGTTCATATGATGAGGATGCTTTGGAAAGAAAGTCTAGCAAGTTTAGGGAGAAGACCTTTCTGAGCACAGACACTCAGCAATTACTAACATTTTATCACCAACTATGGCACTGTTCAAGGCCAGGCTGGACGGGGCTCTGAGCAACCTGGTCTAGTGGAAGGTGCCCCTGTCCATGGCAGGAGGGTAGAAATAAGATTGTTTCAAAGAACCCTTCCAACCAAAACCATCCTGTGATTGCATGAAATAGTGTGATTAATAGGCTAGAGGGTGCTCACAGGGGCATTTCTATGTGACAGAGAAAGCAATTTTACCTATATTGCAACTAAAACACCAAAACCACCCTTTGCTGACACCATCACATGCAATTTTTACCCCTGCATTTAACTCACAGCATTTTAGATGCTGCAAGCATAGGACTGTTTGATAGTGCCAGAGATGAACTTAAAAAGAACTGGGGTAACAGAGAGACTGAAATGATTTAGGTCAGACCCATTCTTCTCCATATTTCCCTTGCCTTGCTTAGTTTGTGCAAAGCTTCATTCCCTATCTCACTGCTGGTGGACAGAGCCAGAGAGGCACATCCAAAAGTTTCTGTCTGCAGATACAGGCCTGATACACTCCAGAAGGACAAAAAGAGCAATCATGTAGATGTGAACTGAGCCAATTAAATGTCTGAGCAGAGTTTCGAAAGCGAACATGGGCGGCATCAGAAATTTTCCATCAGCTGTAATAATGCCAATTACTTTGCCAGTTGCTGATTCCACTGTGATTTGTTTAGTGCAGTCATGCTTCAGCCTCTTGCCTGGGCTGATACACTTTGTTTATGCTGACTGTTCATTTGCAGAGCTTTTCTCTGTTTTTTTCCTGGTGTTTTCTCTTTTTATTGGGTCTGTCTCAGAGCCCAGAATAGTCCTCTTCCCTCTGCCCCTCCAAGATGGGGCAGGGTATCCTGAAATGGTGACAAATTTCTTGGGAGCAGGAGACACTGCTGCTATTCCCAACTACTTTGTAGATGCAGAGATAATCCTCTCCTCCTTCTGGCACTGAGTTTAGAAAGCAAAAAACCCTCCCAAGAAGTCAAGGAGCTTCTCAAGGAGTGGGCTGTTGGGATTGGATGATGATGGTGGCTCTGAAGCTGATTGCTTTTATCTCAGGGATAGAAAGAGGGACCTTGTGCCACTCCTTGTGACAAAGGCACACAAGGACACATCCACACACACAATGAGTCTCCCTGGAAAGTTAGCTGGAGTTTTTTGTTGGTGTTTACCGTTCAAGTCCATGGAAATTATTGGGTGTCCCCATAGCCACTTTGCACAAGAGCTGGGAGTCTTTTCCTGCTAACTGGGGAAGAGTGCTAATTATGGGCATTTAAGGAATGCATCTGCCTGACAGGCAACTTGAATGTAAAGTGCTCCAAATCTTCCAGGGATTTTAAAAGGTGGTTTAATTCCGTTTTTAGTCAAGTCCAGACTGGGGAGGGTGGGATGACATTTCCTCTCTCCTCCTTCAAGAGATGCCAAGAGGTGGCTTGACCTCCAAGGTGAGTAATGTCTTTACCTCCTTTTCAGCCTCCCATGGCAGCTATTGCCATCTCCAGAATCCTACTGGTGGTGCATTTTGCACATACCAGCCTTGCTGCCATCTTTCCTAATATCCAATCTGAGCCTGCCCTGAGCACCATGAGCACATCTTCACCAGGAGGCAGCAGGACTTTTTTCTAGCCATCCCTGTGAGCAAAGCAGCCCCCAGAAACATGATCTGCCACATGGAGTACCAGCTAGAGATGAGGCTATCAGCTCTATTCATACCCTGCTATCAGTTTCAGCTTTGCAGCTGACTAATATATGTGACACACTTTGCTGCTCACAGCCCTCCTTGTCACCAGGAATTGTAAAAGATCCCCTGGACGTGTCACAGTTCATATCAGCCACAAATAGACACAAAACAGACAAGCTGCTGGCTCGTGTCAGAGAAATGTGGCAAAGGGAGTTTGCAGGGGAAATGTTTAGTAACCCCAAATTGAGAAAATTAAGACAGAGTTTGGCTCTAGGAGATGAACACACTGGGATGTGGTCCCTTTTTCCAGCAGTGTCGCTGTGATGGACCTCATGCCCAATTACCTGGCAGTTTGCACAGTCAACAAAAACACTTTAAAATGTGAGTGGGGCTGAAATCTCCCCTTACACTGTCCAGAATTAAAATTTCTTGTCCACTCTGTATTCAGAGCAGCACAGCTGCCATGGACACCAGCTGCAAGTCTTGTTTGCTTTGTGGGAAACCAAGACACAATAAAAAATAACTTTTCCAAGTCACAAACCTACTTTGCGAAAAAGTTAAAAATACACGAGAACATCTCCTACCTCCTGTCTCACCTGCAGGACAGCCTTGCATTCAAAGGTAGTTTATGTGTGAATGTTCATGGAGCAGCACATAACTCAGCAGTCACTAAGTCCATACCATATCCACTTAACCCTCAACTAAAACAACCATAGAACAGAATCATAGAATCGTTAAGGTTGGAAAAGACCTCCAAGATCATCAAGTCCAACCTTTGATTGAACACCACTATGTCAACTAAACCATAGTCCCACTCCCAGTCATTTATTGACCTCCAGGGATGGTGACTCCACCACCTCCCTGGGCAGCCTCTTCCAATGTTTGTCAGCTCTTTCTGTGGAGAAATTTTTCCTGATGTCCAGCCTGGACCTCCCCTGGTGCAGCTTGAGGCCATTTCCTCTTGTCCTGTTGTTTGTTGCCTGAGAAATTGGCCCCCACCTGGCTACAACCTCCTTCCAGGTAATTGTAGAGAGCAAGAAGGTCTAAAAAAATCAAATACTCTTTAAGATTTTGAGAGTACCCAAATATATTCTTTTTCAGAATGCAGACAAATCAAGTTCACATAAGGTTGAAAAGTCACTAACCTTTTTCTTTATTCTTCCCAGCCCCCTGAATTCTTACAGAGTACTGTTGTAGGGTCATGACATAGTTATTGTGTATGTGTTGCAGTATGATAACTCATCTGGAGATTTAAACTAGCAAAGGGATTATAAAACTAACGGCTGCCCTGTTGGTATGGCCAGCTTGGTGTTTATTTTAAGGAAGGATCCATTATCTCACTGTGTTGGAGAGCTGCCCTCAGAGCCCCAACAATTCTTGCCCTTCTTTTGAGGTCAGAGGCAGGCAGGTCTCTCTCCTGGTGCTTAATCTGACTTTTTTATGGGATCATCTCCTGGGTTTTAGCAATATTTAGTAAAAGAAATAAAGCCAAATTTGTCATCAGGCTCATTAGGGAAACTTCACTGTTGAGTTACAAAATAAAATCCGGTGGGGTCCCACTGGATACGTTTTCTGTCACAGCACAGGGTATTTAATGCAACCCTTATGGTGAGTACAGTAGACTTTGGTTATGTTAAGCCCTTGGAAGCTTTGGAGTGATTTCTTCTTTGGCCTAAACCAGCAGAATATAGTTTTGCACAAAAAGAAAGGGAGAATAACAGCTGGTATGACAGGAGAGAGAATAGGGTAGAGAACAGGTTGCAAGAAGATGTGCTGTCTAAATCCAGCTAATGTCTCATTGACATTTCTGCATGTGTATATCCCCATCCATAAAATGGGAAGATTAGTAATTCTCTATCTTGCAGCGAGCTAAGAAGCTAAATTAATTACTGTTTGTGGAGCTAATTGAGATTCCCAGATGAGTCCTGTTTGGAACATTCTAATTCTTCTTATTATTATTTCCATTGAGGTTTGCTTCCATGTAATTAGTTTGCCGTATCTGCAAACAGGTGTGTTCTCTCAAGCTCTTTGGAGGCATTCCTCACGGGACTGGTCCTTGCAGAGCTGTGTGGCATGAGGAAGCACTGCCAATCAAGGCTGAGCTGTCTTCCAGCTCTTCTTCCTCACCCCAAACCCATGTCCATCTCCTTGTATGGCTGTGCTCTTCAGAGAGTCACAATTCCTCAAGTGAACAGGAACAGCTTAAGGAAACTAGCCTGATGACAAATTTATGCACCATTATAAATTACAATGGTAAATTATACTTGTGTGTGTGTGGTGGAATCAAGCCCAGAGGTGGATTATGTCCATTCCAGGGAGGGAAAAAGTCTTCCAACAGCATTTAAGTGTATCTAGGTTTGGCCAACAGTTTCTATTGGGTTGAAAATTAAATAAATTTTCACACAATATGTACCAGTCACCTATTGTTTTAGTTTATATTCACAAGTGCTGTTCACTTCAGTAATTCTGAGTTAGCTCAATATTTTCAAAAAAGTCAATAAAAGCTGCAGTTGCCGTCACTGAAGATTCACTTGTCAAACACCTCTCCTACTTAAAAGTAGCACAAGAGTAGTAGAACAAAAAGACCTACTAAGATGGTGCCAAATTTAAAACAAAACAACCCCTTAAGATTATGTAAGAGCTATAGGAAGTATGTTGTTTTATTTCTGAATGTGGAACTTTGTCTATTCATTATTTCGTGAGTCTGGGTTGGTGTGTTTTGCTTTTCCTTTCCTTTCATAAATAAGCAATAATTGACATTGAGACAGACAAAGGAGTGAGTTTTAAGGATCTTGAAACACAAGAGGCACTTTTGCCAGAGGTTTCATCTGAGAGAAGCAAAGTCAGTATGAGCTGGAAAGCTTGGGGAAGTAGACAGAAATAATCAAGTCAACATGTCAAAAAAGGCTGTTCAACTTAGACTGGAGCTGTGCTTGTTTACCTTTCTTGTGCATAAAGCTTAGAGGAGACAGGCTCAGTGCTGGGAAAATGGTTTTAAGCCAGCTGAAGTACTTTGTGGTGTTCACATCTCTTTTACAATGGGAACATAGAGGTGTAGGCATTTCTATTTGCTCAACAAGTCAGTGAAACCCTCAGTCTGATACTGTGTCCAATATAATCAATTTTAGTGTTGTGATTTTTGTGTTCCTGTAATCCTGGAGCAGTCCTTCAAAATCTGTATTTGCCAAGGCAAATATATTTGGCCTAAAGGGAACTGGGAGATTCCTTTTTTTACATCCCTGAATGAATAAGAGGCTATGCTCCATTTTTAAAGAAGTGTTGATGGACTCTGAGACACCTGGGTGTTTTCAGAGACCTGCCACTACCTCTGAAAAACTGAAATAATCATTGCCATTGGTGTCTCATTTGGAAGGAAACCTGTGGTTAGAGGGAGCGAGTTAATATAATAATTAGTCGTTTAATCTTCTCTATGTCCAGCTTGAACTTACAAATAATAGAAGCACAGTCAAGGTGCATTTGCTAAGTGTTTAATTGCCTTTCCCCATATTACCTAATGCAACACTGGAAAGAACTGAAATTTTAGACCTCCATTTGCAGGATTCCC
Source organism: Daphoenositta chrysoptera (assembly GCA_013397915.1). Classification (NCBI taxonomy): domain Eukaryota; kingdom Metazoa; phylum Chordata; class Aves; order Passeriformes; genus Daphoenositta; species Daphoenositta chrysoptera. The sequence goes on along the minus strand of VZRO01002164.1, from coordinate 412,585 downwards.
CAGCGTTGCTATCAGCAACCTCCGAAACTGATCCATTCAGTTGGTCCTTTGATGTGCAATTAAACCCAGGAAAAAATAGCTTTGTGTAATGTATAAATAGAAAAAGAGGAGAGATAAGGGTGGTGTTGAAGTTGCTGGCTGACAGCTTGGCATCCAAACGTTAAAGGTGAATGCCACTACCACTGCTTAAGGAAAATTTCTGCTCCTTTCCCAAATTCCAGCCCCCTGAAAATTAGCACTTTATTTACCTTGAAGGTACTTTTGTTCAGTTGGAAAGAAAAACAAAACAAAACAGACACACCAAAAAACCCAAGAAAACCCTTTAGAAAAATCCAAAACCAACATAAGGTCTTTGAGGCCAACTTAATTTACCTTACTAGCAAAAATGAATATTTTGTTAGAAGAAAATATTGTCCGCTTTCAAGGACAATGCTTTGATTAGATGTTTTTCTCTTTATGTCCATAAAAAAAAATTCTTGAAGGAAGCCTTTAAGTTTTCCCATTCTAATTGATGAATATTTGGCATTTGAAATGCTCTTGCATGCTGTAAAAATTGCAAGTACATGGCCTGTTCTTTGAGGGGTAAGGCATCCAGACACATTTTGATTAACCTGACAAAAGGATGAGAAAATCCAGGTGGAAGCTAGAGTATTTGAATGAACTTCAGCAAGAAGTTCAATTTCACCTTCTGGAAGAGCCAAAAGCAGCTGACGCTGTGAATGAAGAAAGCCATTTAAATTGAGTGAGGAAGAGTACATGGAGAAAACAAGGATGGCAAAGGAAGTGATTGTTACCCTAGCATCACCTGTCTGAAAAACGTGGATGTCCAGTCCCAGGTGGATTTCCAGGTTCCCTTTGCAGCCTAAACAGAACGTTGGGAATGGGAGAGAACCATGACCTCTGGGCATGCCAGCCACTGTTCAGGCCATCTCCTCTGTGCTGTCAGAATGATGGTCCCTCAAAAGTTGAATCAGGACAACGTGAAGCTGGATGGGACCTCTTCATTTTTCATACCCAGCTCTCAGGGAGTGCATCCCCTCTGGAAGATCAATCTTCACCTTTGGTTGGTTTGTTGCTCCCAATGTTTCTTCCAGTCTACACTCTAATTTATTAATGCCCTCTTCTCTCATGCTCTCAGTATCCAAATGATCTTAAGGAGTTTTTGCACCTCCTCGTTATTAAATCTCTGATATATCAGTAGACAGAAAGTATCTCTGTCTTGTTGGACTCAACACCAGCCAAGTGAGGCCTTCCTCTCTTGAGGATCCCAGTGGCCATCTCCTGCATGGCTTCCAGCTGCTTGCTCTTCATCCTGATCAATTGCTAAAAAACGTTTGGAAACTCAAAGCATCCTCCCCAATAAAACAGAATCATAGAAAAGTCTTTTCTGAAAGACCTACTCTCCTGGTTTTGGTTCAGTTTTTTGTTGGTTTTTTAGTTTGGGGTTTTTTGTGTGAATTTGCAATGATTTTTTTAAGGAGATTTTGCCGTGCACGGTTTTGTGGCTGCCAGAGGAAAGACATGTGACAACATCTGCTTGCTTAGTTTTGTGGCTTCTGAAATCTAGATAAAAAAGCAGGTGTCACCTTCACAACAATAACCTGAGAAGAGGAGGTTGATGTCTCTGGTGATAGAGAAGGGTGTGAGTCAGGGCTTGGGGCTGAACTCATTTCTAGATACATATGCAGAGCAGTAATAAATGAACTATAGTTTATTATGGAGAGAACATCAGATCTTCCAGCTGCTCCATTAGGACTTTGGACCAGGCTGTTTAATGATGCCCTGGCCTCCTCCTTTAAGCAGATTATCACAGTGACACACTGACTGCTGTGCCCTGCCAGCACCCTTGGGCTCTGCTCCTGCTCCTCTGCTCATGGTGACCCTGATGCCCATGGGGAGAGGAGGCTGGGGCTGAGAGGAGGTTTTGCTGTATCCCTGGATTTTGTCTTAGATAAATAATAAACAGCAACAACAAAAGAAAGTGTTTCTGAGAATTGTTAGATTTATTATTATGAGTATTATTATTGCTTTGCATACCTCGGATATTAAAAATAGGGAGTCAGTCAATAATAAAAACCATGTCAAGCACAGAGAAGGGCAATGCCAGTAGCTGGACTTCTTTCTTTTTACTAGGTCACCTGTCTGTGCCCTGCAGAGAGCAGAGACACGGCAGGGCCATCCCCTTCCTCTTCACCCCTGCACTCAGTGCACAGTGCTGGCTCGGAATGCACCCGTGCCAGGGGTACACACCTGTGCACCTTCCATATCTGTTCTTCAAACCCCTTCCAGAGGCAACAGACCCACAAACTGAAGACTCTGGTTCATCCCAGCAGGATTACAGACAATGTAGCACCCCCTTCTCATGTTGTTTTTGCTGGGTGCAGCCCTTAGAGCAAAAAAAATTCCCCTTGCTGCAGGAAAGCCCTTGGTCCATGCTGCTGGAGGAGAGCCATCTCCCCAGGGCTCCCTCTCCAGACTGTTTATTTTGTCCCACCTCAAGCTCGCCAGTTCCTTGTTGCAGTGAATTTCACTTTCTTCTACTTTTTGAGAGGGGATAATAGTCCTTACAGGGCTTTGAAGTGCATGTAAGTGTTAGGGTCACGGCTGATAATACAACTATTACAAGGACAAAGGCAGTGAGAGTGCTAGAAAGGCATGGCTGTATGCTTTCCTAGTGAGAACTGGTGATTTTTATCCAGGTTTTTGTATTTTTACCACAAAATCTGTGCAAAAAAAGAATAGAGTGTTTCGTAAATAAATGGTCTCACACTGGGACTAAATTCACCCAGTAATTTTGGCTCCAATATTAGAGAGTGGAATTCTGAAAAAAATTAAAAAAAAGTTTTTTTATTGAAAGGCGTACATTGAGACAGATGGAGAGGAAAAGAAGGATGAAAGGGAGGAAACATAAGTGAGAAGATAAAAAGAATTGGCCTTTTTTTTTTCTCCCAGAACATGAGGAAATGCACTTCCTGAAGTATTTTATGTAGATTTCACTCCCCCAAAAATACACTGTTCCTTCAGTTCTTTTCCTAAATTCTGTCATTAGATCCAGTCTGGAATTGACATGTGACCTGCAGCAAGTGACAACGGTTGTGTGACTTGGCTCCCCCTTCTGCAAACCTGGGGGTTTAATGTTTTTTGTTCATTAAAGCTGCCCAGCCCCTGTCCAAGCTGGAGGTGAGGGTGGCACTGCGTACATGCCAAGTCTGGATAGAACCTGTCAGTCCTGTCTGCTCTAATGAGACTTTTCTCCTAAAGAGGACATCAATCTGTAACCCATCTGCTGCTGTCGTGTACACACAGCTCACCATATATGCTGCAGAATATTCCTAGAGGTGCGTTCCTTCACTCAGATTTTTGTCAGCAGTCTTCTGAAGATAGAATTGTGTTACCCTAATGAAAGTTGATGGTGAAATAGCTCAAGAATTTTGGAAAATAGAAGACAGTTTCTTTGCATCAATGACAGGTGTCTAATTCATGCTCCTGCCTATTATATGATGCTTCAGCCAGGCAAGCAGGGAAGTCATTGCCCCTGCAGAAGGAGCAACATTAGATGGCCTGTTTGGGTATGAAATAGGTACTGGAGTCTATCACAGCAATAGAAAGCAGCAGTCATACATCACAGTATGACATAATTTTTCATCATCCTCTGCCAGCTGAGCTGTGATTAACGTGTTAGCAGCTTTGTCAATTGTCAGATCATAAAACTGATCATAGGAGCTGCACTAAAATGTGCAAGCCTTTGAAAACAGGCGAGGCTTTCAGGCTGATCCAGCACTGAATTTGCCTTCAAGTTTCAGTTCCCTCAAATGGAGGAGATGACGTGCAGGTGACACCCTCGTTCCCCACATGTCCTTGCTGTGTGAAGCGTGTCCATACTGTGTCCACGTTCACATCAAGCTGTCCTGCGTGCTCCTCTTCATCCAGACACCTTTCAGCTGAGGCCTCTGATGGCATCTTATCTCGACAAGACAGAGATAGATGCACTTTGGGCTGTTCAGGTTTCCCAGCCTGTGTCCCAGTGTTGTTACTTTAGCACAAAACAGGGTGACAATGGTTATGTGTAATGGGATTAGATAACTAACCACTGACAAAAGAATGGTTAATTGAACTAACAAGTATGAGAAAAAGAAAGAGAGCTGAGGAGCGTGACCTAGAATGGGAGAGGAGTGAATAGCAGATGCCTTTGCACAGTATTTTTGCTGCTGCTTGTAATGAAAGAACGCTCAGACATTTGGAGAGTAAGCCAAGACTTGCTCTGGTCAAGGGAGCCCCAAGGTGTTTGATTTACAAACAGCTAAAAACGCTGCAAAACTTTGAAAGTGTATTTACAGCCTTTTTTTCACCCTGTCTGCTTGCTGGCACATACGGAATTACGAGGGAATGGTTTGGGTTGTTACTGTGGTTTTACTCTTTTACAGTTGTTCCATGCACCATTTTTTCCCCATTTTACGGGTCCCTAAAGATCCACAGGCCACCCCTTGAGAACCAACAGCCTGGAAAGACAAGGTGGAAAATTTGTGCTTTGGAGCACATTCATTAGTGTTCCTTGGTTCCACAGGAAAACCAGGAGGAGGAAAACCTCGGGCTTTGGTTTCATGGCAAAAAGAGCTGTCTTGCTGTGACAACAAAGGCTTTTCTTCAAACAGAAGCAGGCAAGTCTGAAGCTGCTGTGCAGGGAGTGCAGCGTGCTCACAGGGAGAGTGTCGCGTGCTGCAAACGCACCCAGGGCCCTTCCAGGCAGAGGCTGGGCAGCCAACAGGCTCCGTCCAGCCCTCCCAACAAGACCAGTTGTACAGACTTGTCCATCATTCCCCAGCCTCCTCACAGGGAATGGGAGGTGAAAGGATGCAGCATTAGCAAGGTCCCCCTTCCTCTGAGTTTTTCTTTTTCTCCAGAAGAATGGATTGGTGGAGGGGAATAAACGTGTTGGTAAAACCATCCTGCTTGGCACCGAGCGCCCATTCCTTCTGGCAAAGCTTGGTTCTCTGCACACTTTGTGTCCACTGTGCCGTGTTATCCCCACGCTTTCCATGAAACAGCCTGCACCACTGAGGCAAGGTGCTTTTGGTGAGGCTGAGTTAGGTGGTGACCGCACAGCTGAGGAATGCAGGTATTTGGGACTCCTCTGGAAAGACCCTGCTGAAAGATCTCCAGGGTGTACTGTACTAAGCATAAGCCTACCACCCCCAGGGTTTGGAAGAGAGCAAATTCCTTCCAGGATTATAAGATTAAGAAGTTGAAAAGTGATTCAAATTCTTCATTAAACAGGAAAAAAAAAGAGAGAGAGAGAGAGAGAGACATGAGGGGAAGCTCTTCAATGCATGCATCACTCGACGTGTTTTCCTTGTAATTAAAGGAAGTTATTGAAAAATATTTGAGGGGATTAAATGCTCAGAGTATATGTGCTGATCAAATAACACAGGAGTCTGCATTCTTCTGAGTAATCAATGGAGTGACTTGAATGAGGAGGTTCAAAAGAGCACAGTTATTGTTAAATTGCCATTGTAGTGATATTCACCATACTGTACGGCAGATGGACAGGCCCAAGGGTTTCCCAGCAGGGAAATCTTGCTGTAGCTGAAAAAAAGCAAGGGTCTGGAACTCGTATGTGGGTATTTCCACAGCAGTTGTTAAAATTTCAGGCAGGCTTTTCTTCCTGTTGTGCTCCCCAAGCTGAACGTGGAAAGAAATATCCCTAATTTCTTTATTTCACAATCTGAGGAAGGCATCTTTTGGGCTGAAACTATGTTTCTCTTTTATTCAAGAAAACAAGACATATGTCAACAGACTGTCTGGACAAGAAAGGTGTTCAAGGACTGAGCCCAGGGCATAAGAAATGGGAGGGACCCCCATGGAAAACAGGAAACCGTACTTAGCATTACTCTTTCTTCTGTCTTCTGACAGCTTAATTGTTAGTGGTCATTATTTAGCCATTAACTAAGAGGTCGTTATGTCCCAGACACCTGGTGTCTAGAATAGCCAACGTGTCCTGCAGCTTGTACACAGCACCTTGGCCACTGTGGTGTTCTGTGAGTGTTTGTCCATGTGTGTGACAGAAATGCTGCTCTATCCAGAGACCTTTGCTTTATTCTGACTTTTCCTTTGGCTGGTTCAGTGCTGACAGTGGGCATAAGCAGCAGTGGGCTAGAGAAGAAAGAGATTCAAAGGGTGTTTTAAGACTGTGAGGATATGGGATCCTTTGTCAAGTTACATGAGAATGCTGGGAATCAAATTTCCCGGAATTACCAGTGTCCTGTTTCCAATGCTTTTGGAGGAGGAAGAACCTGCCTTTATATAGAATTTGACCCCAAGGCTTTACTTCCACCTTTGCTCCTTCTCTGCCATTGCAGCCTGTGGACAAAACACCTCACCTTGTTAGCTTCCTTTGGCTTTTATAAATGAGCAGGTTAATGGCATCCCCTTCAATTCCTGGATTTATTTAAAAGTGCTTTGAGATCTTGATATGAAAGATGCCATATAACTGTACAGAGAACGACGATATTTAATGCTCTTTCATTGGCTCCTTATAAAGAGGCTCTCACATGGAGGGAAGAGATCTCACCTCTCCTCTCCTCTCTGAACCTCTCCTCTCCTCTCTTCTCTCCTCTCCAGTGGGCAGAATTTTCTTAATTAGATCCAACACATCCCATCCTCACCTACAAAGAGTATCAGGTCACAGTAGTACCAAAGGTATGGGCATCTGGGGAGTGAAGCATGCATCTGGTACTGGTGCTGTCACCTCAAGATGTTTTCTCTCTCGAGCTGTGTCTGACAGAATTCTTGCCAGACCAGGCTCAGGAGGTCACTGAATCCATCCTCCTTAAGGCAGGGCCAGCTCTACCTCAAACTCATTTGTCTGATTTGCTGCTGTGCACATCCAGCCACGCCGAGTCCTTCAGCATTCTGCACCAACATGCAACTACCCTTACCCTTATTTGTTTCCTTAAATGGGTCATCTATATTTCCTCCACCTCAGTTTAATGACATAATTTCTTATGCTACCCACAGAGAACAGTCCCACATTAGTTCCTTTCTCTATGCTTTGGCCACTTATATTAAATCAGTCTGGAATTTGATCCAGTCAGGAAATGAATCAATTTCAGACATCCCATTATCCTCCTGCTTTGCCTTGCCAGAAATGTCCAAATCAGGATGACTGTTTCTTAGCCAGTCACTTCAATCCTTTTTAGGCACTTAAAAGTAAACTTTCTTAGAGAGAGACTTAGCACACCGAGTACCCAAATTGAAGTTAATGGATGCTCTGAGAGCAAGTCCTGTTTATTTTGGCATCTCTCAGTACAAATAAAAGTCTGATTATAGGTATCTGCATAAGAAAGTGAAGACAGAAGGACTGCAGTTTTTTTCTTTTTTTAAATATTTTTCTTTTATTTTAAACTACTTTGGCAAATCAACCATACATCTTCTCACTTCCTCCTTCTAAAAGCTAACCAGACGGCATATGCCAGCATCAGAATTTCCCACTGATGGTTTGTTTATCATTCAGTCACCTCGAGCATGTAGTGGAAAGTTTGAGCTGACCCTGGGGTATGGTATTTTTTAATAACTGAAAGCATGATTTGACCAAGTTGCCATTTAAAAAACTCATGGTGCAGCCGACTTTGTGTGGTGTCACACAGTTTCAGTAGGTGCTGAAATTCAGCAGAACTGAGTACAAAACGGGCTTTGGAGTCCTGTGTCTCATGCCCTAGGGGCTAATGGAGTGGGTATTTTTCTAACCTTACAATTGTGGTTAATAAAATAATGGATGAGGAATGGGTGAAAGAAGTTTTTTTTAAATTTTTTTATTTATTTTCTTTTGGCTCCACAGATGTGCTTAAGCAAACACAATCTCCTGATCCTGCAAACAGCAGTTCCCTTGGCAAAATGGTTTGGGAAGGCTTTGGATAACTTTAGTTAAAAAACACACTTGCAAAAAAATAAGCTGTCAGAGAGTAAATATTTAACTTTTCCATTTGTTTTCTTCTTTGCATGGAGTGTACATGACAAACCTTATTCATAGCTGCTAATGTTGTAGTTAATGTCAACAGAGTTATAGTTGGAAAGGAAATTACCCGGACTGTCATGATTTCACATCCTTTTTGTAATTCCTTCTCCGGACAAATTGGTTGTTCATGACGACAGACACCGAAACAGATTAACCTGCCAGGCAGCCCAGAGTGACACACAATAAAATGCAAGTTCTGGAGTTCTATAGAAGAAAAATTACCCGTGGAAAGTACCCACCACAATGAGAAAAACAGAACAAACCCGCTGACCAGAAGTTAAAACCAGTACAAGCTGGAATATGGAGGCAAAGGTTTAACAGATTAAACCAAGATGGTTCCTGGTGATTGGTTGTCTTGGGACATGATAGGACATTTTTGCACAATACATGATTCCTTTAAACTTTACTAGATTTGAGTGAGGTTATTCTGCCCCTCTGCCCCTCAGGTGAGACCCCACCTGCAGAGCTGCTCCAGCCCTGGAGCAAACAGCACAAGGACCTGGAGCAGCTGCAGCCACTGCAGAGGAGGCACCAAGATGATCAGAGGGATGGAGCAGCTCTGCTGTGGGGAGAGGCTGAGGGAATTGGGATTGTTCAGCCTGAAGAAGAGAAGGTTTTGGAGTGACCCAGTTGTGGCTTCCCAGCACCTGAAGGGAGCTGACAAGAAAGAAAGAGAGGGACAATTTGCAGGAGTCTGGAGTGACAGGACAAGGGGGAATGGCTTCACACTGACAGAAAGGAAGTTTAGATTAGATACGAGGAAAAAAGTCTTGGCTGTGAGAGTGCTGAGGAACTCGCATGGGTTGCCCACAGAAGCTGTGGCTCCCTCATTTCTGGCAGTGCCCAAGGCCAGGTTGGACAGGGCTTGGAGGAACCTGGGACAGTGGAAGGTGTCCCTGCCCATGGCAGGGGGCGGAATGTGGTGAGTTTTAAGGTTCCTCCCAACCCAAACCATTCCATGACTTTATGATTCTGTGGTTCTGTGATGCAGGGCTATTGTGGTGTGTAACCTGTAGGTGGTAAGGATAGGTGAAGTCTCTCTCAGTTACTTTTCTGATCTGTGATTCACTGAGAGACTCGTTTCAGTGTCCTCTCAGCCTCAGCTTGGCACACACAAACCAGGGTCCTGGTGGACATTGCCTTACATTTTGCAGGCATGGGCACTACAGAAAATGCACACAATGTGCAAGTAAGGTATCTGTTTTTCACTGTTTTTTGCACCGGAATGAGGCAGTGTTGAATTAAGCCAGGTGCAAAGTGTATGTGAAAACCATTAGGCAAAGGCTGCTTTAAACAATGAGACTTATCATGATAATAAGTGTTAGACTTGGTAGTCAGTAATAACAGGGTCAGCGCCTTAGAGAGCAGCTCACTGCAGATTGTCAAGAAAAGGGAAAGTGATTAACTTGAGTTTCCAAGGGAAAATGAGCAGTCCACGAGTTCAGTGCTATATTGTCTGTAGCCATGTTAAGAGTCTTTGTCTCTCTTTCCTTCAATAGCAGGAGCAAACTCCCTGCTTGGGTATGTGCCTTCCCCATTGCTAAATCCATTTACATTGGGAATTGCTGGAACATAGAGGAAACCCAGTGATCTGAGCAGGCAAGAGACCCAGGATGTCCTGAGTTCTCGTGCTAAGGCTTGGCAAAAAAATTGGCTCCTGCCATTTCCTCTTCTCCCTGCAAAGAGTTTAATTCAGTAATTATTCTAAGAAACAAGATCTCTGCATGCTTGGCGAAAGGCCAGAGATTCATCCAAACTTGTGGGCTTACTTCACTGATGTTCGGGCCAATTGGTGCACTCAGGCTGCACAATGAGTTGCAGATGTAGTGATCTCATGTACTTCATTGGTGAAAAGCACAGAAATGTTTGCCCTGTAGTCGAATGTAAATGTAAAAAGATGGTTGCCTGAGACTGCAATCTGAACATCTCAAAACGGCATCACACCAACCCTCCCCCAATTTAATCCTTTTCTTTGTTGCCTCATCTCTCCCATCTGTGAAATGGAAACAATTCCACTTCACTTTGTCCTGCTTTGCCCCGAGGAACTGGAATGAGCTAGACCTTTCAAAAGGACTTTGAAGACAGATTATTGTTTTTCATTACTGTGTGCAACACTTCTCACCATGAAGTGATATTTCAGAATAAAGGTACAATTCTGCTCTGCCAAGAAAGTAATGCTAACCTTCCACCGAAAACATCACTGCTTTGTTAGATAAAAATCAGCTGTGTTTGACAGAGTGATTTGTAAACTTTGCCAGTGCTATGTGGTTCTGCACGACCAGCCTGGACCTGGTGTATTTTATTTTTTTCCCTAGTTTCTGGGGGGGATTATGTGTTGTGACTTTGACCTGGGACATTTCCTTTCTTCAGGAGGATTAAACTTCAGTTGTTTTTCTGCTAGCAGTGAGTATCATTTGCAGACTAAGAAATATGATTTCCTTCTTTTAAAATGGGTCAGACCCTTTTGGTTTTTTAACCACAAACAATGGAGTTCAGAGAAAAATCCAGAGGCATACGGACTTGGGAGCCTTTGTGGCTTCAGATGTGAAACAGGCCTGTCTAATGCATTCAGTTCCTTGTCAGTTGTGAAAGAAATGTCTAAAGTTTCGTAATATCATATCAGTTGTGCAAACAGCTTGTCCTTTTAAAGTAGGTGCTTAAATCTGCACTTGGTTTTAGTAAAGCTTAGTCTATTTTTATGCCTGAAGAAGTTTCATTTTGTAGGGGTGGCGGAAGGAAGGTAAAGAATTCATTTAAGGGGTTTCTTTAGATAGGAGACACGTAACTCCATTTCACATGTCTGTGTCTCATTCAGGGCAATTAAGGATTTCATGTCATTTGATATTCTCTTTGAGAAGCACAGGAATTGGTTACGAGTTTCTACCCTTGTTAGATTTAAACTCTATTTCATTTTAACCCCGGGGAATTAGTCTGGGTTGAAGTGCATGCATGCATGAATTAAATCACAGCAACATCGCTGGTCTCTTTTTAGCACAGAGCTCTTGAAGCTCTTAATCATGTGTTAATTTCTCAGACCTGCCCTGTGATATGGGTACAGTGGCTGTATCATTTCCAGAACTGCAAAATCCATGTGCAATAAGGCACACCTCTTCCTTTCTTCTTCTGCAAGGGCTGTTACCTCGAGCAGGCTGCTACCTCCACTGTGCACCTCCAGTTTGATGTGCTTTGTTTATAGCTCGAGCAGAGGGGTGCGAGTTGCCTAATAAAGGACGTTTTTAGCTGGTTGAGCAGTAGCAATTCCTGCTTAAATGCTTACAATCCCATTGATTTAATCTGGCACAGTTTCAGCAGGCTAGACGGGTGAATGTCTGCTGCTCAGAGTCATCAGTGGCCTAAGGGCTTTCTCCAGTGAGGTGTGAGATGTGGATTTGAGAGACAAAGAGCTTCAACTCCGGCTCTTCTGTGCCATCCAGCCTTGTGTAAGAGGTGAAGGCTGTGTTTGCAAAGGGGACAACCTTGCTCAGTTCTCCAAGTGAAAGGCTGAGATCCTACCAGGTGGAGATCCCAGGCTGTCGAACTCAACTGCATCCGTCCTGAGCGGTGCATCAGCTATTTTTTTTGTAGCACCTTCATATGCCATAGGCACAAGAGAAAGCACAAAACAACCTAGGAGAGGGCACATGACTCTGCAGAGCTCAGAACTGAAATTAATTGACATCACTCTCCCGTCGCTGGTAGGGACCTTAATGGGCCAGCTCGAGTCCCTCAGCAAAAGCTGCAGCCCTTCACATGACAGAGCTGGCTGTTAAAATCTGGAGAGACAAACAGCAGGACAGCCGTGGTGGGTCACCTCCTTCGGAAAGGATGACAAAATATTTGTGTATCTTGGGCAGATGGAGGGACAGGCAGCAGAAGCACGTGGGGAAGCGGGTACGTTTGCAATTACCCGGAGAGGCAGCTCACCTTCACAGACCAGCAGAGCTGGCTTAGCGTGGCAACAGCAGCTATTGCACCAGCTGAAGGAACAGCAAAGCTGCCATGGCAACGTCTTCTCCTCAGGGGACCACAGGAGGAATTCTGGCCAAGCCAGACCAAATTTCTCCTGTGCTTTCCACTGGAAAAGTGCCCCTCCAGCTGGCTGCCATAGACAAAATCCAGCCCATAAGCTGAAATAGAGTAAATATTAGTTAAACAGTTACAGCTCTTAAGATCCTACAAGCAGTAGGAGCAGCTGTCAGGTTGGGAGACACCTCCTCCAGTGCATGGCATGGCCCAGCTGTGGAGGATGCTGATGGTGAGACTGGCTGAAACCACAGCCTCGGGGAGTGCCTCCAGTGACCCCGTCCAAAATCACTTCCCACCCGGCTGACTCAGAGGTGAGAAGAGCCACAGAGCACCAGAGATGGACAATTTCACTATAGGTTTCTACCTGGTGGAAAGCCTTTCCTCTCATGTAGTCCGTGAAGCACCATAGGAAAAAGGTTCAGCAAATTCCTTGGTGGAAGTTCAAAGAGTACAGAAAAAGGCTTTGGATTTTTTTCCCCCCAAAGTTGGTGCTCAGCCTTTTTTTCTTTTTAATGAAGCCATCATGCACTGCTCAGTTTCGTGGGTTCCCCTCTTTCTCTAAAAAAAGAGAATTATGTTTTCATTAATCATTAATTGCTTTGGCTGGAACACAGACCTTCGGTGTAGACACCCGTGGTAGAACACAGCAGAAAAAGGAAGAGATCTTTTCTCTTGTTTGATGCTGCCTCTCAAGGAACTGCAAGTATTGATTGAGCCTTCTCATTTATCAGATATTCTCTGTGATGGGAAAAAAGTCATATTCCCCTAAAGTGTCAGTTGTGTTACATATCAGAAAATATATCTCTTTAATGAACTCAAAGTATCACTTTTTTTTTTTTTTTGAAGTGTCTCTTTCTGTGTTGTCATATAAAAATAGATAGATGATATGCATCACATACTTTTTTCCCTTAATGTGATTGAGTTATGGCAGTAAAAATTTTCCTTTCCCCCCCTTTCAATTCACACAATAAAGTATATCACAGCTGTAGACACATGGGAACATACTGGATGACTGTACCTTAAGTGATTGTTTCTCATGCATCCATAAACATGAATAAATATGGTAGTCATGGCTGTCAATGATCCTTTGTTTCAACAAGTTGGCCATAATTAAGCATTGTATAAACACAATTGAGAAAATGAATGTCTCTGAATATCCCTGGAAGTTTTGAATCCTTCAAATTGCAATTACTTAGCTTGTGGCTAGTTTTATAAAAGATGCAAAAGAGAGATATGAGTATTTTATATGGATCTTAATCTCAGTCCTTCAAAACAGGGTCTCCAAAGATCAGGCCGCTTTTGTAATAATTTGGGAATAAGTTACTAATGACTTTGCTAATCAATATGCAGTGTGAAGCACCACTCATTCCTTGAATAAAATAGAATACGTGTTCTAAAGTTTTACTTGTGTAGATTTTAAGTCAGAATTTGCAGAAATATTATTCATATTTTCCAAGGAAAACTAGCTTTAAGCCAAAGCAAAAATGGGAAATAAATATTTGGAAAATATTTTAAAGGATGGAACTTAAGGAACCAGAGAAACAGCTGGAAGAAAAAAGAGCAGACAGTACTCCTGGAAATTCTGGGAACCTATATGACTTCAAAAGCAAAGCTTGTGCTGTGTCAGCACTGATTTCTTTATTTACCTTCAGAGACCACAATTTTTTTAAAAAATTGTGGAGACAAATGACCCCATACCTCAGATGTCTCATTTGAGTAATGGGTGTAAAGATACATTTGTACTTTGTGATGTCCTTTGAGATTCTTTGGAAACTGTGCTACATGAAGACTAAATATTCCTCTAGCATATACATATATATATTTGTGTGTGGGAATAGGGAACGGACACCCACATTGCTGTGGAACTGAGAGGAGAGGAATAATTTAGCAGAGGAAAAAAAAAAAAAAAGGATCCAGAATTCTGGGCAAAAAGTCATTGGATGTGATGGATGAAGGTTTATCTGCTCTTTATAGTGACAGATAAGTAATGAGGTTGAACTGCTGCAATATTGTCTGGAAATAGAATAGATGACATTTTTAATAGGCTCAAATTGACTCTTAATAGTTCAGACCATCTGCTGAAACTGTGGAATAATAAAACTAGTACTTTTATTATGACCTTCATATAAAGCACAGTAAATACTCTGGGAAAGTATGTGGACATTTCTAAATCTGTGTTTTGGTTGGACAGTTTGGATAAAAGAGTTTTGCACTGTGTTTGAGGGTCAGGCTCTGGCCTGGCTGTTATAAGAGCAAACCCAGGGAGATTCCAGCTCTGTCTTGCAGGTGCTTAACAATTTCATCATCCACTTAAGCCTGTTCCTTTAAAGCTATATGTGCTGAAGTACAAATAAGAAAAAATGCAATACTAATAATAATACTAGTGATGATGATGATGACGATAATAATAATAATAATAATGCAATTACAAGTAGTAGGAGTATTTGGTAGAATCTAAGATCAGAGTTCTTAGGTCAGTGTATCATCGAAATGATGGGTGGGGACCATTTATAACAGCATAGTCTGCTCTAGACAGGCCCAGTGATAATAAAATCTGTTAAAGGGCCAAGTTCCTTGGGAGGAATATTCAGTTTGAAGCAGGAAAAACAATGCACACACATTGCAATAAGTATGCGTTGAAGAGAGATCTGTAAGGCAGAGACAACAGAACTGAAGACCAGGAGAGATGTTTATATTCTGGGATATCTCCTGTTCATGTCCATTATGAAATAGCTTAAAATTGGCAAGAACCTTGTTGTTACTAGGTGTATCTGGAAGCTGATCATAGAAACATTATCTGCATGATATGATTAGCTTTATCTAGCATCTATATATAGCTGTGGGGCCTTTTTATATAAAGATGTTTTCAATGATATTCTTTCACTTTGGCTGTATTGGATGGAGCTAATACAGCCAAATGAAAATGAAAACCTGGACTATCCTTTCTGTTACTGTGCAGTGCAATGTGCAATACGCTCCTCATCCATGATAGTATAAATAATGGGAATTGAATAAAGGGAATAAACACTTGGGCCAAATGGCTATTTCTAGCATATTTAGTGTTCACACCACCCCTTCCTTTTTTTTGTTTTTTTAAATTTTTTTTTACTAATTGAGTATCTGGCCTCCTCACTGTCCAATTTCTATCTGCAAATGCAGGGATTTGTTTGAGACTTGGTGTGGTTACTGATGTAGAGGTAAATTTAAGTGAACTCCATCCAAATTTATTTCAGATGACGACTGAAACTTGTTGGCGGTATATGTTGTAATTTATGTTAAAATATACATTGTAATGCCATGGAGACTATGTCAGAGACTGGATCCCTTTTCTCTTGGAGGCAGTATAAAGAGAACAAAAAGGTTCTTCTTGGATATTGGAAACCAAGCACTGAAGATAAAATTTCTCTTCTCCAATACATTCGTGTCCTCTTGCAGTAGAAGAGAAACAAGGTGTGACTGACAGCGTCAAAGTGTTAATTGAAATCCAGGGCTTAAAAGACATTGTTATAATTCAGGTAAGAGGACATGTGCTCCCACTTATTCTCCAGACCTGAGTCAGTTACTTGCCTTCTCTGCCCTTTAGTTTCTCTTCTTCTGAAGGATTTGTGGCTGCATTTATTTGAAGAGATGCTGAGACAATAATTTATTAATATTTGCAGTCTTCTTTTGGGTCCCTTGGAAGTTGGGGCATGCAAAGACATTGGTCTTACTAAAGCATGTCCTAGTTACACATAAAAATGAAGCAGAGCTTCTGATAGGTGGGTGGAAGTTTGTACAGAGGTCTTAAATTTTGAAAGGGAAAACTGGACCACTTGGCCTTCAGACCTGGCAATCTGAAATTGCATCAGCACTTCCAGAGAGAAAATATAGCAATCTCTTCAAGATTGCAAAGGGAAACAAAATATTAACCAAGGGCAAATTGGAGCCAGCAGCGTTTTTGCCAGTGATGGTGGTTAATCACTAAAACAAGGGGCCAGTGGAAGTGGAGAATTATTCACCTTTTTATGTCTTCAAGACTGAAGGCCTCTCTGGAGGAAACATTTTAGACAAAAGTTATTGGACTTAAAAGAGGAGGGTAAAAATTGAAGCTCTATGGCATATAAAAGATAGATGATCTACTAGTCCCTCTACATGTGTGATTCATTTCACACAGCTTTAGATGTCTGGAGTTAGATGCCTAAGTTTGAACTGGTCACCCTGGGCTCCCTTTTTAGTCAACAGTAAGAAATAGGTATCTCCAGGGAGCAATCTGTTTGACCTGCCTTGGATGCCTGTTTGAGTGTGATGCAAATTGTCCTCTGGGGTACCTGTTCCTCCTCATTGACTATCAAGGAGGCCTACGGTGATTTGTTCACATTCCAGCATCTCATTTTTAGATGCCCGAGGAAAGACCTGTCCCTCCGTGGGACACCTAGGAGTTGTGGAAGAGCAGCCCTCAGTTTATAGGGCAGAGACCTGTTTTGTGGTAGTGCTTGCCTTGCATCCTTTATGAGTCAGTTCCTGGGTGAGTTGTATTCCTCTGTTGTTGAAGCATTCTGTTTTTGCATTTTGAAAGGATGGCCTGAGAACATCCCTCTCATTTCTTTGGGAGCACAGATGTAGGTGAGGGTGGGCCAAATGCTGTGTTAACTCTCTTATAAAGTCCCAGCAGTCTCACAGATTTTAGTGGAATTACCATGCTTTACATCTTAAGAATAAAAGCAGAAACGAGCCATTTAGAAAGGATTAGTCCAACTGCCACAGCAATTTGGTTCTTTCTGTTCATCAGATGATAAAGGGCAGCTCTGGAAAGAATGCTATATATCACAGAGCATTTTTAAAGCAAAGACTCTTGAGAAAATCCTTGTTGAGCATGTGGAGACAGTGTTAAAAACACTTTCATCTTTCATTTCTTCCTGTCCTGTAGTCTTCCTGGCGCCACTCCAAATTCACTTCATCACTTGGTGTTACTTGGTTTAGACCTGCGCCTCTTGCGTATCCCGCTAATAGTGGATTCCTGTGTAGTGTATCCAAATTCCTCAAGTCTAGCCCTGTCACTCAAGATGATGAACCTGTCATCACGCTGGAGGTGTGCTCCAAGCTGCTTGGAGCTATGCTCAGCCCACATCTGAGGAGAGCAACTGCGGTGCTCAGCATAGGGGCTTAACCATCCTAAACACACCCCTTATCAAGGGAAGCAGTGAGAGCCTCTGGCAGCCCCCACAGCACAGGCAGGTCTGCTCTCTTCCTGTGGACCACCGGGAGGAGAGGTGTCCTGGATACTCCAGCCACGTCTGCAGGGCAAGAGGGCCTCAGCTGGTGGTGTTGGCTGATCTTGGATCCCATATTAGCTAGGAAGCTTTGCAGTACATCAGTGAGTAGGCAGAGGATTCCCAAGGCAGAGTGATTTTATCACTCTTTATATAATTGCAGAGAAGTCAGGTGTGACCATACAGCAAGTCTCAGTCCCTGCCAGTTGTCCCTGCTATCAGCCTACCTTCTCCTGGTCAGTTTTCCTCCTGGACAGTTACTCCCAAGTGTCCACCAGCTGCTGCTGCCCAGCTAAGCAGTGGCAGAGCGAGCCTGGCACATCTCAGCGGTTTGGATTAATCTGCGTTTCAGAAGCTCTGAGAAGCAAAGGGGCTGTGTGGACGTGTGTGGCTGCAGACACCATGCCCAGACTGGGTCTCTGCTCCACCGACCCCAGGGACAGCCACACGCTGCCTCTGCCACTGTGCCTGATGTGCAGAGCAGGCGTGGTGCAACCAGGTGGCAGGAGAAGGAGCCTGTCATCATCAGGCAGCTCTTTCTGGAGTCCTCGCCCGGGCAATTTGTAGGCTCCCAGGACACTGCACCACAGGCTGTTCAGCCATTCCCGCGCTGCAGAGAAACCCGATCCCTGCCAATTATGGGGGACGTGACACTCTTGCCACATCCAGCTATTTCTGACACGGCGGTATGTGCATTGCCCCAGCCGCTGGTGAGGCACTGCCCGCTGCGGCAGCACTCCCAGGGTGCCCATGTTAATAGGGTGAGGTGAGTGTTAACCTGCTGCTGCCCTCGGAGGCACAGACCCTGCGGTGATGGGTTTGCTGTGCAAAGCTTGCCTGGGGGAATTCGCTGCACACTGGACTCAGCCCTGGATGCGGAGGAAACTTTGCGCTTTTGGAGCTTGATTCGCCCCAAACCGGGCCAGGAGACACTTCAGAGACAGAGTCAGAGCAGTGGGTGTTTGCTTTATTCAGTACCGGGTGTGTGTGGGGATCTCTCCTCTGAACACACACACCCCAGCACTTCCTACAGCACAATATTATGGGTTAAATAATGAATATTCATCACGTTCCTTGGGACAGGTGTGGTTATACAAATTATTTCTCGGAAGTCATTAATATCATTAGCATACATGCCACGCATGCGCTGTGTGTCCTGGTGGTCGCACTGAGGAAGGCTTCTCCTCTTCCTCGGGGGTCTTTCTGATGAAGGCTGGTAGTCTTCCTCACAATGCACTTTTCACCTTTCTCCCCGGGGCATGCGTGGTCCTTTGAGGAATGATGCAGCAGTTTCTGAGATGATCCTTGTCCTCTCTATCTTGACAAGATTAGGGTGAATCCGGCTTCTTGGGTTGTGTAATTAACATTTGCTGTCGGAATCAACATTTGCTGTCTCCCAATAGTTAACTGTGCTTACATGAGTTAGCTATTGATCACCCCCTTTCTCAAGCTCCTGCATGCTTTCAGCTTGTAAAAGTTCACTGTCCCACTAAGAAGAAGTCCTTTAGTGTAGTTTTCTCTCCTGCATGACACACACACTCCTGCTTATGCCAACAGGAGCTTCACTGGCACCACAGGTACAGAGAATGCCTAGGGGTTCTCTCCAGCAGGAAATAAACAGCTGAATTTTTAGGATGACCTGTGAAACCTTGGCTCTGAAATGGCATTTGTTTTTCCCACTTTGCCAGATGTCACTATGGTCTGATAGATTGTGTGCAGTGCAGAAATCTCTTTATAAATGCTATAATGTAAAGGTTTTTGTTTGGTTTTTTTTCCATGAAAACTCTTGATTTTTTGGTTTTTTGTTTGTTTTTAAACTGTGATCATTCACGTTTCTAGTCACTGAGATTGCACCTTTCTTCCAACAAAAGGGAAAATTGGAAAAAGTTGATGAGATCCATTAGCTGCCTTGAGGGTATAAAAAAATCAAAACATTCAAGGAGCAGTTCAAGAAGTTGATATCTTTGAATCATAGAATCACTGGATTGTTTAGGCTNTAAATGACAAGTTATGAAACTTTGTGGTTTTCTTGTTCTTAATGCGAGTATTGAAAAATGATAATAGCCCGGGCGCATGTGACGGGGCGCTCCCTCCCCGCGCTCCCAGCTCCCTCCCCTCAGCTGCTGCGGCTCCTCATCGCCTTTAACCGCTCCCAGCTNA
This sequence comes from Daphoenositta chrysoptera, assembly GCA_013397915.1. Taxonomy (NCBI): domain Eukaryota; kingdom Metazoa; phylum Chordata; class Aves; order Passeriformes; genus Daphoenositta; species Daphoenositta chrysoptera. Next base: position 393,139 of record VZRO01002164.1, on the reverse strand, counting down.
GATCATCAAGTTCAACCACAAACCTAACACTGCCTGGTCCCTGAGACCCACACCTGCCCGTGCTGGAGGTTCCAACATCCTCCTAGAGATGTGCACCACCACTCAGAGCTCCTCAGCACTTCAGGTGCCCTCTCACTGCTCACAGCTTCTCTGACTCGGGAGTATCATCCCTACTGTGGGGAACCAATTCTAAGAGTAAAAACAGCCTTTGTCCCGTGATGGGGCATTGTCTGTGAACTGCAGAGACATCTCAGGAGCATTTTCCACACTCTTGGAGATGCTTAACACTCTCAGAATTCTCAGCTGACTGCCTTATGTCCAGGGCCTCTGCTGCACCTGGGAGACAGAGCTGGGGCAGTGTCAGAGAATTTTATTTCACCACTAAATGAATGGGGTCATACTCAGAAAGTTAATGTTTATTATAAGCACGTGAGGATCTAAAACTTTTTGTGTTATTCATGATGAGAACTTGAATGCATTAAAAACTGGCCTCTGTTCACTCAGGAAAGCTTCCTAGATACTAATACTGAGTAAATGAGCTGTTGTTTTTTAACTCTTGAGGTTAATTAAACATTAGAACATAGGAACTGTTACACCAGTCAAAGTCTTATAATTGTCTTATTACAAGTTTCCAGTTAGTGACTGTAGCCAACACCAGATGCTTCAAAGGAGCATGCAAGAAACCACGTAGTAGACAATAATAGTAAACATAATTTGATCATAAGAAAAATAGATTTTATTCACTGTCTGTGCTCAGTGTTTGGCTTATACCCTGAAACATGACAGTTAATATCTTATTACACACATATATTTTAAAATTACAGTGGTTTTCAAAATAAGGGAAGGGAATTTGGGAGGTCTGAATGAGATTTCAGCATTATCCCCTCATAGGAAGGTTGATACAGACCAA
>VZRO01002164.1:307164-383122 GCA_013397915.1 Daphoenositta chrysoptera | reverse complement strand
TGTTGTTGGGGATTTTAAAGGTTTTTATGTTTCTTTTTTTTTTTTTTTCCATTTTTTTTCTTTTTTTTTAAACTTCTTCTTTTACAAGAAAATGGGATCAGGCACTTTGAAAGCGCTGGTGTTTATTCCGGGAGAAATCCATCCAAGACAAGTGAACCATCAACACCTACTTCTCAATAAACAACTGTCAGGGCTTTGAGTAAATGAGGGCTGCGTGTGTGGGTGTGTGTGTCTGTTGGTTATTTAATTGCTCCATGAGTCTCCTGGTATCCCTAGTAACCTTCATGTTTTCATCGGAGTTACACCAGAGCTCTGCGGCGATATTCCCCAATCCGTCGCTGGTCCCGAGACAGGATTGTTCGAAAGCAGCCTGGCTTTGTTTGCTGCTCGTGTTACTGTGGCGTGGGCAGAAAATTTAAACAGGCACCTCTGACCCTTCCTCTGCGCTGCAGAAAGGATTTTGTGCTGCTCTGATGCCTCTGAGGCTCCCTCGCTAACACCTGCGTTAAGACTGTTTCTCCTGAATGGGCCACACTTTAAATCTTTACTATCAGGATAAATCGGTTGGAAGAGAAAAATTTTCGCTCTTTTCTTCAGTTCACTTACAAAAAAAGGCACTGTAGCCTTAGCTGGTGCTGCTTGCCCAACAAACAAGCTGGCGTAGCACACGCTTCAGGTAAACTTTGCATCTTGTCTACTGCTGAGCTGACCTGCCAGTGGGGGAGAGATGTCTCATCTGTGTCCTGAGGTTGCTGCCCTAATAGGAATGGAAATCAGATCACTGGAGCTTAAACTAGGTGACCTGCTCCCCTTATGTCATTGGAAAGGTGTTTTTTTTTATTTTTTTAGCAGTTAGACAGGGTCTTCAGAGGAGGTGGTGAGCTAAGATGGTCAAAATTCAATGAGTTTCATCCAAAGTTTTGTTCTTCTAATGTTTTCCAGTGTGTTTTCCTTTGAGGGAATTGTGCAGGCATCCTCACTTCAGCAGGGCCTCCTCCAGAGTGGGAAAACACACTCTCTGAAACATCTTCTTTACTAAAATCATGACTTATATAATGCTAGTAGAAGCCCATGCCAAATTTGTGGTTCAGTGTTGCCCAATAATCACACTGAGGAAAACTGTCCCTGTACTCATCAAAGACAGGGAATGCCGAAGTCAGAGGCAGATAAAAGAGCCCAACAGTGATCTCCAAAATCCTAAATCATGCTTAGACCATGCTTAGACCAGGTCCACAGTCCTGAGAATTTTTCCTGGTGAAGGAGATAGAAGTGAGAAGATGATAAATTCGCGATGGAAAGAAAGAAGAAGGCACATTGGTCTTCTAAAGGATGCCCAAGCAAGGGCCAAGACTTGGTCCAGCGTCTGTGTGGTCAAAATCCACTGACCACAAGTGTGGGGAAACTCCTGCTCACCATGCCCAGATGTCTGACATCAGGCACAATGCTCTTCCTAGAATTTTGATAATGATAGGTTGATTTTTCCCCCTCTGCTGAGCCCATAAGCCTGGGGAAAAGGGACCAAGAGTCAAAGATATGTCTACAGTAGATAATACCTCAAACCACGTTTAATCTCAGCAGAGGAAAGCTTTTCTAATCTCACAGCTCTCATCTGCACTTGGCTTAGAGGACTGAGTAATGAACTGCTCATTGAAGGTGTGGTGATGGGATGAGACCTCTCTGGAAGCACCACAAGTAGGTCAGGGATGCTCCTGTGGGAAATAACCTGCTGAAGAAGCAGAAGGAAAGGGTGCCCAGAGGCACGTGGTGGTGCTGCTCTGTGGGCAGCAGGAAGCTCTCTCAGTTGCTTTCTTCCTGTGGTCAGCTGTCCTACCCTGTGGTTGGCAGAATATCCATTACTTGAGATTTTACTGATGAGCAAACCTCAAAACACTGAGTAAAGGTTTGAACAAGTACAAAGACGTGTGGTTATCTGAACAGCATGACCAGCTTAAATCCTGGTAACAGATTTGTTCTGTTTCCAAATGCCCGTTTGTAGAATGTGGCATTTTCAGAGGGACTACAAGCAAATGTGACATCTTGCAAAAAAAAGACTGGGTTTAAATTGAATTACATGCATAACTTTGTTCTTTGGATTAGGTTTTAAAATACTTCCTTGTCTAGTAGCAGCGAAGAAAGGCACAGAGACTGAGGTATATCCAATAGTATCTCTGTTCTTCCATGGTTTGTCTCAAGAAAAGAACAGAGAAATTTTTAATTCAAGACCAATTCATATTAAGACTTTGTGATATTATAAGTTGATGGTGAGGAACGAAAAATTGTCTGCTTCAGGTAGGAGGGATGACATTAGGCAACCCCATAATAAATCACAATTTTAATTAAAATGTGTTTTCAAAGAACCTCAAGGATGTCTATTAAAAAAAAAAAGTTGGAAAACTTCAAACATAAACAGCTTGGCAATAAACAGGTTGGGCCTCAGTACATTTTAATGCCCAGGAAATGCTTCCTAAAGATTTTTTTTAAAACTTAGTTCAGCCCATTTGAGTCTGATATGGAGCAGCAGAAAAGGGATTGAAAGTGTACTATAAAACACTGAGGTCAGTTAGGCTATCTGCATCCTACCTCCCATTAGATGTCTAGTTTGTGTGCCAAAATAGCTTCTCAGGTGACCTAGATAGCCAGCAGAGCGAGTTAGCATGCCTGACATCCTCTCTGGAGGCCTCACGGGCTCTAGAGGGAAGCCAAGCTCCTGGACCAGCTGTGGGTGACACTTTGGTGGCCAGAGCCACACTCTGAGAATTCTCTGTTCCAGCTGATGAGCTACACCAATGGAGTATTTAGTATTCCCTTTTCTACAGACGGGGCTGAAGGCCCAGTTCCTGCAGCATTTTAACAAGTGCCATTCCAAAGCTGACCACAGTCAAGTATCATTCCATACCTGACCAGGGTGCTCGAATTGCACCTTGGTAACAAACAACTCAGTCGTGTGGAGGAAACTTAGATTTTAATGCCAACCTGAATTTCTTATTTTTCCTCCAACTCTAGGATTCACTTTCTGTGGTTCCTGAGCTAAAACTCGGTTTCTGGAGGGAAGGAGCCCTGAAAGCATGAAGCCTTTCCTTTAATCACAGCCTTTCCTTTATCTTGCTCAAAGCAAAGTCCTGGTGAGCAGCAGACAGCCCTGCTGAGCTGAAGCCTCTGTCTGAAGTGTCCCCTCCTTTTTAGACAGGAGATGCACAACAAGTCTGCAAGGGAAGAAAACCTAATTATATTGCATATGTTCTAATTTAAGTTGCTGTGAGTTGCTGGGAGCTTGTGCAGAAGAAACACCAGGTCACTTCACAAGTATCATCTGTTTGGTGAGAAGAGGATAGACCTGATAGCTTTTCATGGTGTAATTACCTGAAGGGTGGGTGACTGGGGATTCACTCCCCGGGTTTCATTCTGTGAGAGTAAAACCCCTTCTTTAAAATTAAACACCCACCAACACACTCACTCACACGCACACACCACGGCAGGTAGAGCACTGCAGGTGTGCTGCAGCAGCAGGTGCATGCATAATCCATTTTAGTATCTCCACGAAGCTAAAAGCCTTTAAAAAGAACACTCTCGTGGGTTTGCAGCACAGAAATCTTAGTCCTGTAGGTATGAGACTTCCTGGAATCCCAGCTGACAGGCTGTGAAAAGGTGCTGCTGTGCTGAAACACAGATCCGTGTTAGTCCTCCTCTGGCAAACAGGATTCCAGCTGTGTCTGTAACAGGCACTTTGGATGGCACGTTCAGACTCACATAGCAAGGTATCAGTTTGTTTGCACTGCAGCCAGACATTCATTTATTCAAAGTCATGTTCGTCTAGATTGTAAAACGCCTTGGAAACACGAACCTGTGGCCTTGGTCATGGGAATCTTCATGGTCATCAGCAAAAATGAGTGTGAGGAAAACTCACTGAATTCTCCTGTTTGCACTGGTCAAGGAATATGAAATACCTTGGGCAAGTCACTGAACCTTAGTGTTTCCATCTGCAGTGGAATAATGACTGCTACTTCTTTCATGAAGGGCTTTGAGATTTATTTAAGATAGACTTTACATACCAACCAGGTATTTTTGTTTGTGTGGTTGATGCAGTGATGTTATAAACTTTTGTTACTTGTTTACTCACTGGTTTATAGCTCTCTGCCCCACATGAACATACAAACTCCACTGATTTTACTCACTGAAGTAGTATTTTTACAAAGTGTAGATCCATGGATAGAGAATGGCATGCAAATCAGTAGAAACAAATGCATGCTCTGGATATATTTAGTAGTAGATGCCACCAGACAGGAATATAGATGATGAGGAAACTAAAAAACTTAATTTTTAATATCTGCTGCTGCATTCCATCCACCTGAGCCTTTGTCAGTCAAATTTTTTTTTACCATACCTCTTGCACCAAACCTAGCACAGCACTGCCTTCTCTTTAAATATTCCCTTTGTCAGTAAAAGTACATGCAAAATATGTTACATGTGAGGAAAGGAGTGTCAGGAAGCTTTATTTCTCATCTCTCTTCATCTCTGGAGATATTACACATACAAGAAATCTGGCACCCTCAATTATGCCTTACCTATTCCATAAAAAAAAAAAAAAAAGGGGGGGACAGGGGGGCAAAAAAATTTACTGTAATGAATCTCATGACCTCTAGTCGGGGAAAAAGCGAATTCTCAGATATCCATAACAAGCTGAGCAGTCTGCAGCAGCAGAAATTACAAGTGCTGCACACTGAACTAAATTCTCTGGCACTTTAAAGTGCACATTTCCCAGCTTTGCCCTTTCCACAGTATTCCACAGGGGCCACCCATAGCAACTGCTGATAAGGTCGTGTGCAGGATGGGTGATGAATCTGCCCTGATTTCACAAGGTTGTTGTGTCTGGTACTAGAAAATAGATATCTGTGTATCCTTGAGAGAAATCCTTCAAGGGGGATTATGCAGAGCTGTGTGTATTGTCTAGTGGAAAACAAAACAAAGGGGGAAAAACACAGAGAAAAGAGATAGTAACTACTGAGTATTAGGTAAATACTTAGAGTGAAATAGGGCTTTTCAAGGATTTTTAAAGCAGTCACTGAATAGTTTTTGCATCAGTGACTTCAGCATACGCATCCTTTTTGTACAGTGGTTTGGGATTTAGAGTTTGCTCTTTTTGCTTCCCCCACACCCAAAAAAACTCCCCAAAACACCCTTCAGAACACCAACTGTGACATTTGGATTGAGGCAGAGGTCCCCAGCTGTTCAGGGCTTTGCATTTGGGCTCATGTTTTGAGACTGTGATGCAGCATACAGAACAGCAGAGAAGTTTAAACCAGAAAAGACCAAATCAATATGTTCCTCTATATTTAAAACTGGGAAAAAAAAAAAAAAAAAATGGAAGAAAGAAAAAAAGCAGCCAATGCCTAAAACTGACTCCAGGGTTCTTCACTCTTCAAATCCAGGATGTTTTGGTTTTACAGTGTTTTACAGACATCCTTGAGGCTTAGATCCTGATCAGGTGATACTTAGTGCCTCCTTTTAAAGCTCAGAGCCAAATCTCAGCTATTTGGCGAGGACAGAGTCAGTCTGGAGGAATATTTCACACAGATTTGCCTCTCAAATGTCCATGTTCAGCCAGGTTAGAGAAATGGCAACAGAAATCACAGTAGCTTTCCCTGTTCCAGGTTGGTAGCCTGAGTGTGTTGAACTGGTGGATTTTGGCATCTCTCATCATTGCAGAAGCATGTGTGGTACAACACTGCTGATCTCTTTTCCAGAGGGAACCACATCTCACTGGGTTTGCCAAGACAGAAAGGCCCTTCCTAGTAAATCAACTCTGTCCTACCCGTGGGACACACTGCTTTACAGCAGCAGGGAATATGGCAAGCAAAATGAATTGTTTAAAAATGTGAAATATTCTTTTTGGTCCAAGGATGAGGAGGAATTGTTGGGATGAATCCAGAGCTGAGGTATGTCTAGGGATGGAAATGATTCCAGGGGAAGAGAGAAGAGACTCTGAACAGTGAGATTTATTGCGCTGGGATATAGACTCCCAGAAGAAGGGGCTGAAGACACATTGCTGGAATTGCTTAACACCAGGTTGGACAAAACACTGGAGGATATAGAGAGGTTATATAGTCAGAGATTTTTAAGGCTAGAAAGAACCACTTAGTCAAACCTCCTGCATGACTCATACCAGGGGATTTGCCTAAATGTATTCCTGTTCCAAGTCCAATAGCTGTCAGAAAAACACCCAGCCCTGTTTTAAAAGAAACTCCCAGTCCTAGAGAGCCCATTGATTTCTGTGATAAGGTGTTCTCATGATTATTTACACACCCTCTTAAGGTGTGAGCCGTGTTTCTCATGTCAGTTTTCCTAACCTCGAACCCTGTGTATCTGCCAAACTAAGGACCTTCTGTGGCACTGCTGTCTCCATGTATTTTTATTCTCTTTGAAGTGGATCTCAGATGCTTGTAACACCAGGTTCACTTCTGTTTTAGCCAATCTCCCTCTCTCCTCAACTAGCTCTTGGAAACACTTATATTCTGCCAACTCTTCCAATTCCAATCCTTCAAAATAAGTACATTTTGAAAAGAAAGAGGTATATGTTTGCTCCCTTAGCAATGGGCAAATGTGCTTTGATATCTAAAATGAGTCCTGCTGCTTGTGATTTACCCCTCTTGCCCAGCTGCTTGGATAGGAGACTGTACCTTCAGTGCCAGTATTTTTATAAACTCACTCAACTCGAGCACGCAGTCAGCACTTAAGAGGAAGCAACAGCAGGGCTGGGAATGGTTTTGCTTCATCAACATGTATAGAGCAAAGAAATGTACTTAGGTGAATTACTAGAAGAAAGGCAATTAAAAGGGCAACGCTCTGAGGTGCTGGTGAAACAGGACCATGGCTCTCTGTGGTCTGACCCCAATCCCAAGGGAAATGTGCACATAGAAATCTTCTGCACAGGTTCACGAGTGTAAGGGTTTCTCCAGAGCAGATTCTCAGTGTAGGATAGGCCAGTCCTTACCTAGATGTTCTCCTCGTGCCAGTTCTGTTCTGGATGCTAATCCTAGGCCTGAATTTATTTTAAAACACTACATATTCAGCTTCACGGGTGTGAGACTCAGGACTCCATTATTGTTGGGTGAGAAGTCAGAGAAGTTTGGGAAGTCATTTAAGCACTGAGCTGTGCTCAGGGTGTTTTGCAATTTTCCTTTCTAGACCACAGCTGCCTGCCCTTTCTTTTTCTGGTCTGTGCTGCTGTAGATTTATACGTGTAGAAGGCAAAGCTAAACTTGGTCAGGGCCTTAAAGTGATGCTGTTGTGCCTTAATAAAATTGTATTTAGCCTGGTGATATTGTGAAAACTCTTGAAAATGTCTTGAAAGTATAAAATCAAAGGACAATTAAATCTTGGGACCAGCTCCCAAATGGATTTGCACTGGAGATTCATACTTAATAAAATACAGAAAATTGCATTTTATTTTGGTACATAAATACTGGTAGTGGGGGACTGTGGCATTTAGAAGAGAGAATCACTCCACCAGAAAACTCACTTCAGCAAAATGATGCAGTCCAGTTGAGCCCTTTTTATGATCTGAGAAATGACTGTTTTTATAGCACACTAAATAAAACCTGCTATTTGAGCTGGAGGTTTATTAGTAAAGGTGATTTTGTCATAGCTGGGGAGGGAGGAGAGGAAGAAGAGACAAGGGATGAACATCAAAGCAGAGAGAGGTGTCATTCAGGAAAAGCACAGCAAGATCTCAAAAATGCAGTGTCACTCATCATCTCCTCGCCTAGCACCACCAGAGAGACATTTTATTTCACTGTTTTGTTGTTTTTGTTGCTTCAGTACATTATTACAAGCCTGATTAAATTCCCCCCACTGGGAAAGACTTGGCTACGGGCATGGTGAGGAACCTGCAAAAACATCTGTGGAAGAATTATCTACAGGGAGCCAGATCCAGGGGATGGTAAAATTGGTTCTTATAGGAGAGCAGTCAGATTTAGCAAGGGCAGCTTGTGATTTTGCAGCTGCCCAAAATCACCCCTTCTACGGTCTTGAAAGAGGACTTGCAGCTGAGCATTATTATTCTGACAGCACACGTGCAATGCCAGGCACATTTCTCCAAACCTGTCTTCCATGATTCCTTAATGATCCTGTAGATTTAAAGTCACCTGACTGAAGACTAAAAGCCTCAACAACCATGTCACAGGGGCATCATCTCTAGTCCAGAAACAGAGATAACTGCCTTGTTTTGTCCTCTTCAACTCTGCAAGGAAATTTCCCCAGCTATCACTTCCTGGGGTTGCTACTGGTTCTAGGGAAAAGGGGAGAGGGATCACTTTCTATCTGATAACAGTGGTGAAAAATTGTCATGTGTTATGGGGAAACTGCAGCATAAATCTGCTGAAGCCCCACTCATCCTGTAGCCTTTTGCAAACGGGACAGGCCCCGCTGCGTGTGTTGTATGGACTGCACTCAGTGTGCAGGGGGAGATGAGAGTGCTCCTATCCCCTGCTGTCAGAAAGGCATTATTTTACTGGTGAAAACAAAGAAGAATCCCGTTTTTCTGCTGATCCGAGACCAGCTTTTTGGGGGAGCCCAGACCACAGTGCACCCCTGGATGGCCCACCCCACAGCACCCACCGGCTCTGCACAGCGCGCAGCGGCTTTTCCGTGGGCGCCCAACGCAGCCAGAACTTCCCCACGAATGAGTGACCTCTCCAGGCAGATTTTGCAAAGGGAACGAACCTCCCACGTTGTGCTGCAGGTCACTGGAGTTCGTCTTTTCACGGTGAATTTGCTGAAAGCACAAGCGATGCTCTCACTGAATTCATGGAGCAGGACTGGGATCTTCGTTCAGGGAAGTCGGAAGACACTGTTTATTTGACCTGTACTGCAAATTTTCAAAGGGTGTATAACCCAGCTGCTCCTGATAGATCTTCTGGCAGATTTCTGGACTTTTTGTCTAATGCTGTTGCACATGTAATACTTCATGCTAGACCTTAGCTGCAATCAGGATGCTTTGCAAGAATTAATCTGGCGGTCAGTTGCTGCTAAATTAAGTGCATGCTAAAAGAATGATGAGCTAACTTACTGCAGCTCACAGCTTTTATGAGCTTCCCTTAATGCCTGTTTTCAGGTGAATTCAGCATCTCCTTGACATTTAAGGACTCAATTTATAATCAAATTATTTAACTCTAGTGGAAAGAATCACTGGCCTCGATGGAAAAGCCATTTATATTTCTCCCATCCCTCGGAAGAAAAAAAAGTATTCAAGGTAATGCTGCAATTCCTATATTAAATGAAGGATAAAAGAAACCTTTCAATGCAAATTAAGAACTGCAGGCTTTAAAAAATTATAGCAGAAACTTAAAGTGCACAGCTGTTCACATCCTTATTTCCAATTTAACAGTCTCAGACATGCTGAGGGCAACTAAGATGGTGAAGGGCCTTGAGGAGAAGCCATTTGGGGATCAGCTGAGGTCATTTGGTCTGTTCAGTTGGAGAAGAGGAGACTGAGGTCAGACCTCATTGCAGTTGCAGCTTCCTCATAAAGGGAAGAGGAGGGGCAGGCACTGATCTCTGCTCTGTGTGATCAGTGACATGACTAAAGGAATGGCCTGAGGCTGGGTCAGGAGAGGTTTAGGTTGAATGTAAGGAAAAGGTTCTTCACCCAGAGGGTGTTTGGGCACTGAAACAGGCTCCCCAGGGAATGGTCACAGCACCAAACCTGGCAGAGCTCCAGAAGTGTTTGGACAAAGCTCTCAGGCCCAGGGTGGGTTTGTTGGGGGTGGTGTTGTGCAGGGAGAGGAGTTGGACTTGATGATCCTCGTGGGTCCCCTCCAATTTACTCTATTCTGTAATTCTGGCATTCTGGGATCAACATCCTGGAAAACACCACAAGTTTTTCAGAGATTAATACCCCTTACTGCTCCCATTTCTGCAGGTCCCAGTCTGTCTTGGGATCCTTCTGCTGTTTGATTTTAGCTGAGCCACTGTACGCATATGCACTGCTCTCTACAACTGGAAATTACAGAGCAAAGTGGAAGAGCAAGATGAGGTAGAAACTTGGAGAAGCAATGTCATAGTTACGCACTGGTGAGAGTAGGTTGAGCTCCACAGAGTTAACCATTCCTGAAGAGATGGATGCATGTTTTATATATGAATAATAAAACCTTAATATCACTGCTACAGTTAAGCTCATTAGCAAGGGTTTTCAACAAGTGAAAGCACTCAGCTCAGCAAAGGTGCCTTGCTCTGCAAGCTCTGGCTTTGTGGATGTAATGTCCAAAATATTTACCTGAAAATCCTTGCACTGGCTTGAGGCCAAACGAGGACCAAACCAGGGTTATCTCAGCAGCTGGATGGGAAAAATTGTTTGAGTCCTGTTGTAGTCCACCTGAGCTGGTGCCCAGTTGTTCTCTCCCAGCTGCCAAAACCAAGGCGGCAAACAGTGTTATGGTTAAACACGATATTTAAACTGCATTGTTATGTCGGTGATGATGGGTTCTTTGTTGGAGATGACAGAAAAATCCCATTGTTTAGAGTTTTCCCAGACTCGGTGCTTAATACAAAGCTCTGAAAAGAACAGGGTTGTTTAAACATTTGATAAAGAAAATATGTGCAGCAGTGGGTCTATTCCACCAGTAAGGAGCAGATCAGCCTGCAGCACCAAATCCTACTTTTATAAATTCAACATGTTGTTGCAAATTGGCGAAATAAAATCCTCAACCCCTGTATGTAGAAAATAGAAGTGTCTAAAAAGCAGCAGAAGATTGAAACAGTGTGAAAATCATTCAGTTTAAAGCTGGTAGCAAAATGAATCTGGAATAACTTTGGAATTTCTGAATTATTTAGAAAATCAAGATGCTTTACCAGGAATGCATGAAAAATTACAATTCACAACCATGTGAACATCTTTGGACTGTTCAGTAATCTCTGCATTGATTTGTCTTCTCCTTGGATAAGTGCTTTAGACAAGGTATTCTCAAAACAATCATGATGCCAAAGCCTGAACTTCAGCTTCTCTGTGTTGACACAATCCCACAAACACACACCACGGTCTGGGATGTTTAGTTTGGTGAATGGACACAAAGAGGTGTTGCTTGGCTTTTAATTAACCCACTCCCACCCTATGCTGTGTCTTGCTCTCAAGGGCATCTTTGCGTTAATTCCTGACTCTCTTTGTACTCCAAATGAATGATCAGGGCTTGGAACAAGATTATCTTTAAGGTCCCTTCTAACCCAAATCATTCTATGATTCTGTGATCTACACTCCTGTGAGTGTGATGGTGTTTGGGCTGTGTGCTCTTTGTGACCCAGAGAGCTCTAGAAGGAGTAAACTCTGGGAGTGATAAATTTGCAACAGTACTCTGGAAAATCCCCCATTTTGGAACAATAGCAACGATTTCTATTTTTTAATTTTTTAAAATATTTTTTATTAGTGTTGATGATGTGTTTTCTATTGCTATTTTACTTTTAATTAAAGCCCCTACATCAATTTTGAACTAGATTCAGTGGAGTTCCTCAGAAGACACCATTGTTTGTCCTTTCAGCAAGTGTCATTTGCTGGTTTGAATCTCTCATCCATGGCTAAAGTCACTGAGGACCTGAGAAAATTCCTAAGACTATTTCAGAGACTTGCAATTATGAACTGACTTGACTTGATCACAGGCTCCTCACACCTCATGTCAATGACTGCCCAGCCTGTAAGTCATCAGGCCAAAGTTATATTCTCCTGAACCTGCTGTCTTCTCCACTTGGCATCTTTTATTTACAGAGTAATTCTACCCTGGGAAAGCTCAGTGCACTCACCAAAAGACATGAAATATCTCCAACCTGAAGCTCTGATTAGAGCCTGCAAGTGAGCAGTTTACAGCCGTCCCATTGGGACACAAGGGGAAATGCTCAATTTTGAGCAAAAGTATGAGCTGAGCCAGGATTATTTATTCATGTGTTGGAGCTAGAAATCTCATTTTTCTCTTTCTCTCAAAGAGTTTTTTTTTCTCTAGTAACACGTATTCATGCATGTCTAGGAAGCAGAAACTGAAGAGAAAGCTTTTTCAAGAGGAACAAATCACTTGGAGATTCTCCAGATTTTAGGAACTCAGGACAAGAACAGAGACTGATTTTTCAGGAGGCAGGTGCCCATGGCACTTTCAGCCAGTGCCAGCAGATTTATTCATTCAGCCTGGAGAATCTCAGGCTGACCATTTGCTAGACACCGAAGTTCTGTCATGAGAACTGTCTGAAGTACTTTTGGGGATAAGCCAAGTTAAACCAGTCTGCATTCAGGACTGCCTTCTCTCTGAGCTGGCTGGGTACGAGGAAGGCCCACTTTGCCTGGAGTATCTCTGCCACGGCAGGCTGCTGTGCCCGAGCTGGTATCCTCCCCTGCACGGCTGGGAGGCAGCACCTGGGGTTCCAGCATCTTGCCAGCTCAGGAGGCAAACAGAAAAAGTGCTCACACTCATCACAGCTTCAACCCATGGATTCCCAATGAGTTACCAGCTCTCAGGTGGCAAAATTGCTACCAAAAAGGGCTTACAAGTTCATAGACCACACACAGGTATTATAGGGTGTTTTGATGAGATTTGCTCTTGCTGGAGAGGCAGGGGTGGCCCTGAGATAAAAGCAAGCACTTCCTAACACTCTAATTTTAAGTGACATTATGTGTTTAGGGAAAGCCTTTCCTCTTTTTCCTTCTTCTTTTTTTTTTTTTTTAATATATTTTGTTTCCAGCCCTATGAAGAAGATAACAAAGGATGGTGTGTCCCCAGAGCACATTGATGTGTCACTGTGGATGCCAATCCCCACAGACGTTCCCGATGTTATTAATTTTTAAAACAAACTTGCTGATTGAGGTTCTGACTGCCTTTAAATTGTCTCTACAAGGAGACTGTGTACTAATTAACCCACAGAAACAATCAATGATGTACCTTTTTCAAGTTTCAGGGTGATTAGAATATGAAAATGAAGAGCACAATGGTGCAGATGTTTTAAAATCACAGCAGACAGCAATTAGTGACATGGGAACCAGCTGCTTATCTCTCCAGATAAAGCCTCTTAATAGGGAATTACACTTGAGGAGCCATTACACAGATGGATCTGCGAATGATTTAAAGAGGGGGCGTTGTAGTATTAACTTTGATTTGCAAGCCAGATTCTTGACAAGCTTTATGTGTGTTACCTCCTCAAAAAGGTGCATTTGGAGCAGGGGGGGACCGTCCCTTTAAGCACTCAGATTTTTTTTTTCAGGTGCTGGGTTTCTCTCAATATATATTTTATCATAATTATTATTTTTTTAAGTTGGTTTTTTTTTCTTTATTTGGATGCTTTTAATAATCATTGTTATTATTTTACTAGGCACTTGATTTTGCTGCTGCCATCTCCTCCCAGTTTTTGCCTTTGGGCTGGAAGCAGCATGTGGGTTTAGATGGAAGCTCAGTCAAGGGAACGAGGAGGCAGACTGAAGCATCCAGTAGTTAAATTTAAAAAGTCTCTGAGGGATGGATTCTGCTGCTGGGTACTACTTGCAGAGTAGGGTGCTGCCCCTCAGGGGACTGGCACGGTCTCCTCTCCTCAGCTGCAAGGGCTGTGTGCCAGAATAAAACTGTTATGGGGAGTTACCAGGTCTGCAGGTGCAGGGTTGCACAGAGCCAGAGGGACAGGTATAAACACACAGCATAAACCTTTTCTTGTCTGTGACCAGTGATCGCCAGTGCCTGGGATCTATCCTGCTCACAGGTCCACCCACCACTGCCAAAGATGAGGCCTGCAACTCACGAGTTTGTCATTCAAATGATATTCTACTAATAAGAGGTTTAAAATTTTATTCTTATAGTCTAGGGTTTAGCATGTGCTGGATCCGGTTGCTCAAGCCTCTTTGCAGTTACAAAAGCTATCATCTTCTTTATGTGCATTTTATTTTCTTTAAAGGAAAAGTGGGATTTTTAACCTACTAAAAACATCCAGTAAACTGTATATGAAGAGAAATATTGACCAAGTATGCTGAGTTGTAGTAAAATTACATGGGTTAATTTACACTTCTACTTCCACAAAAGAAGAAGGAGCAGACTTTCAGTGCAGAATAGTTGACTGTGGAAGAAAATCCCATTTAATGAAAGGGCAAATGACAAGCAGAGGCTGGCACTGAAGTTTGAAGCATTTTTAGGGTCTCATAAACTGAAAAGTAAATACAGACAAATCCTTCTGCTTTCGTGAAAAAAGCCCACTCTTCTTGATGCTGCTCTCAGCTGGCTGCCGTAGGAACTCCATTCAAAGTCAACAGCCCCATGGAGCTGGAGTATATTGCAAACTTACTGACAAATAGAGTAAAGAATTTGGGTGAAAGGTTACAAGATATAGGTTCCTTAAGATTCCCTCACCATCCTGACAGCTCTGGCATCTTCTGTCAGCTTATCAGAGTCTTGGCTTCTCTGAGCTGGGCCTCGCTGGCTTTTGGGGATGGTGCTCACACTGCAGGAAAAACTGAAGCCTAAACATTAGGACCAATAGGATCAAACAGCAACCCAGATTGGTACACGGGGTTGGTATAAAATACACTTGGCTGCATTACTCTCAACTTATTTAGCAGTACTTTTAGGTAAACAGTCCCAACATACCCATTGCAGCCACTGAAACCCAACCTGCTGCAGCCAAACGGTCTCCAGTCACTGTGCTGCAGAAGAATTATTTTTGGGTGGTATGGATGTGTCTGGCAAGGTAGAGCAAATAAATGTTACGCTGGAAGAAGTTTCATGAGGAAACCCAGCAGACTGTAATGTGCTTGGGCAGATATATAGTTCTGACATCCCGCTTAGGAAATGGAGTCCCCTGATCCTGCAGACCAGTCATTTTTTGAAGGCCTGTTGAAATTGGAGTGCTTATCTGCGTGATTAAATGCCTCCAGAGCTGGCACCTTTGATGACATAGGCATATCTTTCTCATGAATTTTAAGATCGATGTGGTGGTGGCCTGTGCTGCTGGAGCAATGACAGCGCTATCATTAGGGATGTGTTGGGAGTTGCATCATCACTATATAATGTGCAGGCCAAGGAAATGAGGCTGGAGGAGCCAAGCCATATATCAGCATTCATCGCTGATCTATAGCTGGCCTCTCCATTCTGAGACCTTATTAACTGCCTTAAAATACAGATCAGAGATTATTGCTCCTTCTGGAGTGCGGATCTCCGTGTGTGTGATAGACATGGAGGGACCAGGGTGTTGCCAGAGTGTGATGTTTTTGTTCCCTGCTGTAACCCTCCTTCTTATTTTTATCTTTTTCTTCCTCCTCTTCCAAATGAAATGTTTCGGGTCATTTAGTTTCACGGCTCAGCACTTGGGAAGTAACGTGGGTGTAAGAAGCTGGTTTGGCTGCAGCCAGCAGGCTGGGATCTGTTCAGAAACAGCCTGGCCCTCCCTCAGTGCAGGTCCTGGGGCCTGAGAGAGGCCTCAGCCCAACATTTCCTGGGCTTCTCCACATCACAAATCATGGTACCTCGGGAAGATGAAGTTTTATGTGAGGCTGGAGTGAAGGGCAGCCATCTCCCCCTGGGACATCACCAGGGGATGGCCCACCCATCTCCTTGTGCCAGGACACCCAGCCTGGTGTCTGGGCAGCAGGAGAAGCCCAAGCGGCTCAGGCAAAATGGATCTCAGGAGCTCTGGGATCAGTTTAAAACAATTAAAATAAAACAAGCTGTAAAACTCCAGTGCTGGTGCTGCTGGTTTCCAACCCCCCAGACTCATCCCAAGATGTGGGTGCGGGTGGGCCTCCTTTTCTGAAGGAGAGCATCAGTGTGGGTTGTGTCCTCTGTGCGCTGCAGGGCTCGTGTGTGGGAGGCCACTGTGAGGAAGAGGAGGAGAAGGATTCATTCCCCAAGGGCTGTTTATGCTTTCGGCTCTTTTCTCAGGCTGAAGAAACCGGGTGTCTCTCACCCACGACATCTGCAGCTCCACCGCAGCTGCATGCTTTCGTTCTCTCACTCCACAATTCCTGGAAATCTCTGTTTTCCCTGAGCATGGCTGGCCCATGTGCACGACAGCTGAACTATCCACAGGATTTAAGAATCCCTGATTGCTTCTCAGACAATGGACCAGAACAACTTCATCATTACTGTCTGTTCCAGGAAAGCCACATGTCCATATTTATATGGGCATGAAAGATAGCTCAGCATCAATTTGTCAATAACATGCATGTTAGGTGGCCACTGAATAATGCACCATGGACTCAGGGTTGTCTAGTCCTTTTCAAACCTCTCTGAAGTTGCTCAGAACTAGGGACATCTCATTTCCCAACTCATAGCCCCCTTATGCCCTTTTGCCAGCTTGTCCCAAAATTTCTATGGCAAACTCCCCGAAGTGAGATCTAATGGGTTACTGATAGAAACTTAATTGTGACAGGGTGTTTGCAGGAACACAAGACACGTAGCAGTTATTTTCTACTGTTCTTTCCCTGGTTATGTTTTTATTTTAACTCTCATCGTGTATTTGACTTTCACAACAGCGTCAGTAGTTTGTACACCTAGTAGTGCTTGCAGTACTAGGTGTACAAAAGCAGCTGCACAGTCTGACCCAGAGCTTTACAAAATAAAAGCTGCAAAATAAAAAAAAAAAAACCAAAAACGGATCAACCAAAGAAAGTAAAAAACAAATAGATAGATACTTTTGCTTTAAAAGGAAAAAGTTACAGCTGTAGTAAACAACTTTTTTAGCTGGAGGCCCACCAAAAGAAAAACAGTAGATTTTCTTTTGCTCTGTAAGAGTCTTCAGCATAGTTCTGCCCTTGCTGTAACCTCTGTGGCTTGAAGAGCTTCTGTCAAATTAGAAATCATGTTGAAAATATCTCTTACCAACATTGCAAATAGCAGAGTTTTAAAATGGAAAGGGAGTAATGCAAATCTTGAACCTGCCAAGTGTGCCTCACACACTTGACGCTATGCATATGATTTTAAGTACTAAGTATGCGGGGATAGCTTCCATGTGGAAATTCAAGTAAATCTTTGCAGAATCTGCCTTCATAGGCAAGTGGACCCATGGGTTTTCCTCTTGTTTGTTACAACTTCCAAGATAATTTTTCAGTTTTCTTGTTTACAATAATGAGTTTAATTGCTGCTGTTGAGCCTCAAGATCTGTGAGAGATTATTTTTCAGGAAAAAGCCATTCTCACCAGGAGGCTGAGTTGCACCATTCATCCATTGAAAGGGAATATTTCACTTGTGTTTTAAATTAAAAATCAATAGAATATGTTCCCTTAGCAATTTTGCATTTATAAAAATATTTCCACTGTTTTTAGAGTAGGGAAACCAAACAAAACTTGTTTACTGTGCATGAAATCTAAATGTAAATTTGGCTCAAGTATAGGAATATTTTATTAGGGTTCCTAACTCTTACAAAGGCATTGTTGTTATTTATTTATACATTGTTGTTATTTATTTATTTATGCATAAATAAAGAGCTGCAACCAGTGGTTATGAATGGACTGATAAACTAAATTTTTTTTTTTCCTGTTTATTTTCTGCTCCCTTCCAGGTTTATGACAGGCCACAAAAACATTCTGCTCTGCACTATGATCCGGGCCTCCAACAAGACTTCACCAGTGACACCTTAAAATCAAAACACCAGCAGAAAAGTAGCAACCAGCACCACCACATTGACTGGTCAGCGAGCTCCGACACTGGACCCGCTTCTCAGAGTTGCTTCATCAGCGCAGAGCCCAGCAGAGAAGCAATTAGTGCCACCAAGGTCTCTGCTCTGGAGCCAGGAGTTTCCTACGGCAAATCCCAGGCCAAGAAGTCCTGCAGCAGCAGCAGCAGCAGCAGCAGCTCGTGGGGGCCGCTGTCGGTGGGCAGTAAGGAGCTGGCGATCTGCAGCGCGGCCCCGTCCCCCGGCGGCGGCGGCTCGGCCGCCCCGCCCGGCAGCGCCTCCGAGGGCAACGGGCTGGTGCCCCTGGGAGAGCAGGAGGGAGCCGTGCAGCTGGAGGGCCCCGATCAGCCCGCGGGGAGCACGAAGAAGAAGTCCAGCAGAAAGGACTTGATGAGCCAAACCATCCAAACCACAGACATCGAGTGGGTAAAGAGCGCTCAGAAGGCGTTTGACAGCAAATCCCACGACAGCATGGAAGGGAAGAAGGAGTCTTACTCGATGGACAGCCTGTTGGATACGTCGCCCTCGAAGCAGAATCCCATTTCTGCTGGCAGTTGTGAAAGTGACACCAATCACGTACGAATTACTATCCCAATAAAGTCTCCGACAACAGATGCATCTGGCCACAAAAGGAAAAAGAGGCAATCCATAAAATCCTCCATAGAGAAAACTATCCAGGAGAAAAGCCTGCCTTCTGTGCTTGCTTTGAGCAGTGAAATGGCAAACAGGACCAGCTCTCAACCAGAGGGGAGTAAAAAAGATCTTCGAGTCACAAAGCCAGGGAAAGTGGTTGAAAATGAGTCCCCCTTAGTAGCTATTGACAGCGGTGTGTTCACGGACAAAGCATCCCCCAGCAATGCTGCCCGACTCAGAAAACCTCTGCCTGTGACATCCACTCTCCTACCCACCAATCTTTCCACAGCTGGCAAATTACCTGACGTCCAGCACCCCAAACATGCAGCTAAGCGTCGGTGGACCTGCAGCAAACCTAAATCTATTCTTCGGGAGACCTCCCTGACGACGTCTGAGAAGCTGATGGTGGAGCCTCCTTCAGCCTATCCCATCACACCATCCAGCCCTCTGTACACCAATACAGACAGTCTTACTGTGATCACACCTGTCAAGAAAAAACGAGGACGACCAAAGAAACAGCCTTTGCTCACTGTTGAAACCATCCATGAGGGAACGTCCACCAGCCCAGTGAGTCCAATCAATCGTGAATTTCCAGGAACAAAGAAAAGGAAGAGGAGAAGGAATCTGGCCAAGTTTGCCCAGATGGTTCCAGGAGAGGACAAGTCCATCAGTGAACTCAGATTTCACAAAAAGGTCGGGAAACTTGGGGTCTTGGATAAGAAGACCATCAAGACCATTAATAAAATGAAAACCCTCAAGAGGAAGAACATTCTCAATCAGATCTTGTCCTCCTGCTCCAGCAGCATAGCTCTGAAAACAAAAGTCCAGCCACCATCTAGTGCTGGGCCAACCACCATTGATGCCAGACTAGGGAAGCAGATCAATGTCAGCAAGAGGGGGACTATCTACATTGGTAAAAAACGGGGCAGAAAGCCAAGGGCAGAGCTGCAGCCTCAGCCAGAAGAACCTAAGACAGCCATCAAGCACTCAAGGCCTGTTTCCAGCCAGCCAGAAAACCCAGCAGTGCCTTCCAACCTGCAGTCACTTGTGGCATCGTCACCAGCAGCTATTCATCCGCTTTCAACACAATTAGTGGGGATAAACGGCAACCTCAGCCCTGCAAGCACTGAAACTAATTTTTCAGAGTTAAAAACTATGCCAAATCTTCAACCTATCAGTGCTCTTCCTACAAAAACCCAGAAAGGAATGCACAGTGGAACTTGGAAGCTGTCTCCACCCAGGCTAATGGCTAATTCACCTTCTCACCTCTGTGAAATAGGTTCTCTGAAAGAAGTCACGCTGTCGCCAGTGAGCGAGTCTCACAGCGAAGAAACCATTCCGAGCGACAGTGGGATAGGTACAGACAACAACAGCACCTCTGACCAAGCCGAGAAAAGCTCAGAATCCCGCCGGAGATACTCCTTTGATTTCTGCACCCTGGACAATCCAGAGGCTATCCCATCTGACACCAGCACAAAGAACAGGCATGGTCACCGGCAGAAGCATCTCATTGTGGATAACTTTCTCTCTCATGAGAGTATTAAAAAGCCAAAGCACAAGAGGAAAAGGAAAAGCCTGCAGAACAGAGATGACCTCCAGTTTCTGGCAGACCTTGAGGAACTCATCAATAAGTTTCAAGTGTTCAGGATTTCCCATAGAAGTTACACATTTTATCATGAAAATCCATACCCCAGCATCTTCAGGATTAATTTTGATCACTACTACCCTGTGCCATATATCCAGTATGACCCATTGCTCTATCTTCGCAGGACCTCTGATATGAAGTCTAAGAAGAAGCGTGGTAGACCTGCCAAAACCAATGACACCATGACAAAGGTGCCTTTTTTACAAGGGTTCGGTTACCCTATTCCCAGTGGGAGTTACTATGCACCCTATGGAATGCCTTACACATCAATGCCTATGATGAATCTTGGTTACTACGGTCAGTATCCAGCTCCTTTGTACCTGTCTCACACGCTCGGAGCGGCTTCCCCATTTATGAGACCTACCGTGCCCCCTCCCCAATTCCATGCAAGCTCTCATATGAAGATGTCCACCACTGCCAAACACAAAGCAAAACATGGAGTGCACCTACAAACCCCTGTGGGAATGGGCCTTGGAGACATGCAGTCCTCTTTGGCTCCTCCGAAGGTTGGAGCAACAAGCCTTTCAAGTGGCCGACTTCACAAAAGGAAACACAAACATAAGCACAAGCATAAGGATGAGCGGATACTGGGGACTCACGAAGATCTGAGTGGTCTCTTTGCTAGCAAGTCCTCTGGCTTCTCCAGCCACGCCATCAACGAGAGGCTGAGCGGCTCAGACAAAGACCTGTCCTTGCTCAACGAGAAGAGCAAGCATAAGGAGAAGCAGAAGCACCAGCATTGTGAAACCGGGCACAAAGGCTCAAAGAGTAACTTTGAAGTGGATACGTTGTCTACGCTATCACTTTCTGATGCCCAGCAGTGGTCACAGAGTAAAGATAAAAGTGACTCAAGCAGTGATCCCATTGACTCTTGCACAAAGAGATACTCTGGTAATACTGAGAGTAATGGAAGGTCAGAGTCCCTGGACATGTTTGGTGAAATGAATTCCTCAAGTGAGAAGCGGGACAATGATGCAAGTGGGAATAAAAGAAGAAGCTTTGAAGGCTTTGGAACTTACAGGGAAAAGGACATTCAGCCCTTCAAGACAAATAGGAAGGACAGAAGTACTTTCGATTCTTCAGCCTCTTCAGGTAAGCTTTGTTTTATTCTGTTTTACCGTACTGCACTTGAATTTCAGTGCTGAACAAAGAGGGACACACCATTTGCTGCAAATACATTTATGAGTCAATAACTTCTCTGGCTTTTGTAACTGACTGTCATTCTTCATCCAGACTTAGGAGAGATCAACAATAAAGTTGGCCACATCTTAAGCCCAAAGCTTTAAAAGTCTTCAAGTTGTTACACAGCACTTTTATAAGCATTCGTCCTGTCCTGCCTTCAGCTATCTCTCATGGTTTTTTGCACTTCTTCCTAAAATCCCACAATTGCATTTTGCAACAGCAGCAATTTTAATAGCTGTTGGCAAGGTGGGCATCCCTCTGATCAGTATCTAACTTATCATGGTCCAAGTCACTGTCCAGCCTTTGGGAGAGGAGCAGAGAGTCTCTGCTCTGGCCCATAAAGTGACCAAAACCCATTTGTTGATGGGATGGACCAGACAGGTGGAAACTTGTGGAGCTGTGTCAGTGTCCCATTAGTGTGGTCTCCTGCTGATCCAGAGGCACCCACCACGGCGATGGCTGGACTGAATATCTGGAGATCCTGGGTACAGTCCTAGCATAAATCTGTCACTTCCAGTTGGCAGGTCTCATGTAAAATAATTTTCCTGAGCTTTGAGTGGCTGTGGGAAGGGACTGAGAACAATAAACCCTCGCCAATTGACTCTGAAGAGTTTTAGGTCTCATGACTTGGAAATATAAGCTGGGTAGATGAAGAGGGAGGAAGCTCCTTTCGGCTGCTAAGGACATCTGTTCCTCTCCTGCAGAGTGGGGAAAAAGGGAATCTGAATCTTGTCTGAGAGACTGAATTGTACTTTACAATAGGGAGCTGCTTTTGTGATGACAAAGAGGCAGGTGTTTTGCTGCATTATAAATGAATTTAGCTTGGGAGCAAGCCCAGTGCTCCTACACCATCAGATATTTATCACAAAGCAGATTTCACACTTTGCTCTGGAAATGGGTGAGCTTTGCTGAACCAACCAGCGGTGGATGAGATTCTGATGTGCTAAAAAATGAGCCTCAAAGAAATGTAGTTGATGGCCTTCAAAATTAAAAGAGAACTAACTGAGAACACAGGGGGGAACAGAGAATTTGTATTACCTGCCAATGTAAGGCTCCAAAGTTTTACTGAATTGTAGCTGATCGAGTTTCAAAGACTGCTCGTGCTTAAGCCACGTAAACATTTCCAGTTCCTTCACCAAGACCAGGATCTGGACTATAGTAGTGAAAGGCAGTCTGAAGTGACAGATCACCCCATGAAAATATTCCCATTCATGATATCATATTATATTAGATCACTTGTGACATCAAAAAATGATGCTTCCAAAAATATGGGAAAAGAGGTTCAAATCAGTGTCTGAAGATCAGAGTTTCAACATGCCTGACAAAGAACAAAAATATTCTCCACCAGGTCTTGCAGTGGCTATTTCATTAAGGAAGTTGTGTCCTGGCACACAGGACTAAAAGTCTTCAAAATGTTTAACAAGTTTATTTTTCCTTTTTTTTTAATGGAAGTTCACAGTTTTCACAGTTTGATAACAGTCTTTGCATTTGTAGCCTTTTTGCTTTTTGAACAGAAGATGTTTGCTAAATCTATAATTTTCAATTTAATGTATTTCACGAAGACATAGCAAAGCATCAAAATTCCCAACACTGTTGAACTCAGATGAGTTTCCAAAGTAGGGGCATGATCCCCACCAGGCTGACTTGAAGATGGAAGTAGTAAAGAAAAAGTCAATTCCATGTTATTTTCCTTCAGCTTATTCCCCATGATGATAAAAGTATAAGATGGAGGGCTAGAAGTTGCAGTAGGAGCTCCATTAGATTTGAAGTTTAAACTTTCTTAACTGGTTCTCGTTTAAACTGAAATTACTATTTTTATTTATTTTTGCTCTTCATGATTACAGCCGCACTGCATTCCCTATGACCTAATCCATCAAATCTCAGATTATGAATTTATTTCTCCATTGTCATGCTATTATTTAGATGGAAAAATCATCAGCAGTTGCTAAGCAGAGCCAGATTACCAGAGCCATACCTTGCACTACAAGGGAAAATACTAAAACTAAACAGCTCTGCCAAGAAAGGCCTGGAGCCAAGACTGCTCATTAAAGCCCAGGAACATCTGTCTGCTTATGACTGCCTAAGATCTCAGTGCAGATTTTTTTCCTCTCTGCCTTTGACCTTCACTGAGATTCCCAGCAGAGGTCTGTACTTGAGTCTAGCCATAACTATTTAACCAGTTCCCACAGAGGGAGGATTACACTCTTCCGTGATAACCTTGACCTTCTTCCTCCTCACTCACCTTGCATTTCCCTGAGGAGGTTAAACAGGGATTGACTAATCAGAAAAATAAAAGGCAAAAGAAAAAATAAAAAGCCCTATGAAAACATATATGTCTGTCCCAGGAGGCAACTTCCATAGGCTGATTGCTCTTTCCTTTCAGTATTTGTCATCTTTCACAAGTTAAAAATAATATATAACAGAGCTAAGAGGAGACATCCTGAATATTCTGCTGAAAGCTGAAAACAGATTTATATCACAATTTCAGTGTTATCTTTACTGCATGGGTATTTTGGTGTACTCAATACTGCCATTTGCAACTTCATTTCATGCTTCTGGAGATAAAATACCTAGCAAAACCTACCCACACTCAGTGGATATATCTGTGCTGAGAGGGATGAGAGAACCATTTATTTTTCTTTGGTGTTCGGGCACTGCAGTTTGTTTCAGTCTGGTGTCCAGCTGCAGGTACCACTGTACTGTTGTTAATTTATGGTTTTGTCTGTGTTGTGACAACACTTGGCCATTTCTAAAAAGTTTGGTGTTCCTTAGTGATAAGTAGTGATCCTGCAAATGGTAGAAAACAGTCCTGTTGTACAGTCTTGGAGCTTAGGTATGATTTTACTATCTAGAAAGATATAGGATATAAAGGGAAGGGTTGTCCTTCTTACCTTTTGGAGAAGCTGTTTGAAGTCCCGGTGCAGGAAGGTGCCTGGCAGAGGTTGCCCAGGGAAATTATGGATGCCCCATTCCTGGAAGTGCTCACGTGCCAGGCTGGGGTTTGAGTACTTGGGCCAGTGGAAGGTGTTCCAGCTCAGCCCAGGGGTCTGGAAATAGATGACCTTTAAAGGTGCCTTCCAACCAAACTGTTCCATGATTCTGTGATTTGATGTAGAAATCTGAGTCCATAGTGAAGGGTGCCGTTGAGAGAGCTCCACCAGTCACTCTGGTTGGTCACAACAAAGCCCATTGCTTGTCCTGCACCAACCTGGACTATCACTGGCCATTCTTTAGTGGAGACCTTGTGGGCTTTGGCTCAGTGTACATCTCTTGGGACCACTTTGGGTTCAATGTTCAGTGTTAGTGCATATGGCTAATTTCCCTGTGGCCTGACGGTTTCCACACCATTGTTCTAGAGAAGCTTCCATAACAACAAGTTAATAACTCTTCCCACCCACTCCTCATGACCTGTTGCTTCCTGATACCTTTTTCTGAAATTGCTATTTTTGCCAAATTTCTTGTGCTTATCTAACGCTCCTGCATTTAGAAAGACTAATTAATCAAAACTAATTACACACTGCTTTTCTGTTTAGCCGAACACAATTCCAGTGGCATTAGCCTGGCCTACAGGCAAGAACACAGCAGAAAGTGTTTCAGATCCTGCCTTGCCACAGACATGATGTCACTTGGGCACATCCTAGACTGAGCAGTGCAGCAAGCACTGGCTGGGCTGACTCTCTCTTTCCCAGAGTCAGAGACTCAGCTCGCACACTTGTGACACGGTCCTGGCGTCCCTCTGGCACTGCGTGCCCTGAGGCGCTGAGCACAGCTGGAGGGCTGAGCCTTTCATCTGCTTTCCAGGGGTTACTGATGCCCCGGGTGAGGGAGCCAGGGACAGGTCACAGATTGGTGCTGCAGCTGGGCTGGGGAGACTGAGAGCAGAGCTGTGTTTCCAAGAGGCCCTCGTGGCAAACTCCACATCTCCTTGTCATGTGTCTGCCTGTGTTTCATGATGCTGGAGAAGAGACTCCATCAATGCCATAGCTTGTGCCTCAGAGAAAAGCAAGATTGGTTGCCTCTTCCCTTTTTCCTTGGAAAATAATGAGCAAAAGCATTTACCAAAAACATTTAACCTTTTAAGTTGCAGAGATAAGATGGCAATTTGCATGTACAACCTGTCAGATTATGTCCTAGTTGCCTTCACTGAAGACCAGGATGCAGCTGGAGGTGAAGCAGAGGTTGAGAGTTGCTATATGCAGGACTGCATTTCTGCTTTTCTTTGTAGTGAGACTAATCAAGGTCTGTGCTACCTTACTGTCACTGTATTTTTGCCTCCTGTTTTTTTAAAGCAATGATTATATAAACAAAGATTGCCTTGCTTGCGTATTGGGCACCATGGCTCAAAGATCAGCTAGGAAGTACATTGGTTTTATCAGATACAGCACAGACACCCTGCATAGTAAATTTACAGGAATATAAAGTTAATCATATGCAGCTATTAGGAAAGCAGTAATCATCAGTCTCTGAATGCTGGATAACTAGCATGACAAACATGCTTTACAAATTAATGCTTAACTTACCTACAAGCCTCCCAGGCCTTCCCCCCTCAATGTCCAGCAGTGCTACAAGCTGCATTTTTTCTGACTTTACCTTTCCTCCTCATTTGGTTTGTATGGTACTGGTTTTCCTCTTGAAGGAACAGTATCAGCTTTAGCCTTGATCAGGCACAGTTTTACTCTGAGAAGGGATCAGTATTTCAGTAGTGGGTAAACATACTGGTTCTTCTCAACAAATGTGGCAGATGTAGATAAATAGTGTTAACCAACTGCCTTATTAATTAAACTTTGCTGATTTTTCATACAATAATACTTTCCACAAGTAATTTATTATTTTACATAGTTCTGGAATCACAATGTTTGTTCATTATTCTTCAGTGAATGAATTATTTCAGTGATAGTGGAAACAGTAGGACCACACTGTTGGACCCACTGTTTTGGGTCACTGATGGCAAGAAGGATGTTGAGCTGCTGGAGCATCCAGAGAAGAGCAACAGACCTGGAGAAGTGTCTGGAGCACAAGTCTGATGAGGAGACACTGAAGGAGCTGGGAAAGGGGCTCAGGCTGGAGAAAAGGAGGCTCAGGGGGGCCCTTGAGGCTCTGCACAACTCCCTGACAGGAGGGGGCAGCCGGGGGGGGGTCGGTCTCCTCTCAGGTAACAAGCAATAGGAAAAGAGGAAATGGCCCCAAGTTGCTCCAGGGCAGGTTTAGATTAGATGTTAGGGAGAATTTCTTCATTTAAAACCTTGTCAAGCATTGGAAGTAGCTGCCCAGGGAAGTGGTGGAGTCACTGTCTCTGGAAGTGTCAAAAAAACATGTAAAAGTGGTGAAAATCACATGATTTAGTGATGGGCCTTGTCAGTGCTGGGGGATTGATGGGACTCAGTGATCGTAGAGGTTTTTTACAGCTTTAATGATTCTGTGTTTCTGTGATCATCATGTGTGATGAACATTCTCTCATCTGACCAGCTTAAAGATGTAAATTGAATGCTTATACTGGCTGAGTCTTGCATGTGTACTCATGGATGCAACCTTTACACACTGAAACAAGAGAGAAGAAGTGAATATCAGGTGATGAATGAAGTTGAATAGATATCCAGCAAAACACATAACTAAGTCACCTGACTTTCTTCAATAGCAACGATTTGACTCAACAGGACCTGTGTTTTGTGTGGCATTATGTGCATCAATTCAGAGACAGACTGATGCATGGTCTAAGATTTGCAGACCCATCTTTCATACTGTAGTTTCCTCACGTACCTGCAGAAAAAATGTCTTAATTGCAGTTAACCTCAGTGTTTGACTGGGTAAAGGGGATAGAAGCAGTTTCCTGCCATACAGTGCCACAGTGAGCTCTGATACTCATTTATGCCCAGTGAATGCAGCGTTAGACCCATGGCAGTGCTTGAAGCAGGGGGGAGAAGAGCCAGGTAAGAACTTCACTGGCTGAGGATGTATGGAGTAATAGTCGCCCTCCCTTTCCCCAGCTCTGCCTCTGCTGTGGTTTTCTCGGACACCCCAGGCTCCTACGTAACTCCCAGCAACTGCAAAAGTTTTCCAAGCCCCAGTGTTAGTAGGGGGTTGTTCCCTCCCACTGTGTCCTGTGGTGAGGGACAAGCCCTGTACAGTTACAGGGTGAGTGTTTGTGCCATCTGGCCCATAAAAGTTACCATCAGAGCTTTAAAAAAAAAACCATTATTTGTAAATACAGTTACATTCATCAAAACAGCTGTTTAGGCCCCCGAATGTTTAGGAAACCAAACAAACCAAAACTACTGAAACTACTCCCAGAAGCATTATCTAGCCCATTTAGAATAAATGTCCTTCTTGTTTTTCACTAAGTTTTCTATCAGTCCTGTGGAGAGGAGACCAGGCCAGCATGACTGTCGCTCCTTTCTGCCTATGATGTATTGTAAAGGGACACACTGCTGATGGGGAAAGTGAAGTAAAGCTTTCCTTGAAAGTGTTTTGACTAAGGAAATTGAAATACTGTAAGTTTTGTCATTGTTGTTGTTGTTTTAATGCTACCTCTTGATTTACTGTGTTGCTCCCAATGTCTGCACTGACCAAGGAGAGAAGAAACAGGAGGGAAGCTGGACTGGGAGAGGAAGCAGGACCATTTATCACCCAACCTAACTTTTATTTCCTCTCTTAATGATTGTATGTTTATTGCGCTGCCTGAGGCTCAGTACAAAGTCTTTTAGACCAGCGATGAATTAATCAAATTAAATGCTGTGACCCTTTTGCTTTTTGGGAGTGTTACAAGCCTCCCAGCACCCTGCCTAATTTCTGCTTCTTACTTTGCTCTCCGTCCAACAGTCAAGCAGTTCTTCCTTCGCAACTTGGCGTCTCCCAGCTATTTATCTTCGCTTTCTCTGGCCAATGCCAGAACGTCTTGTTTGAAGTTTTTATTCAGACCACTGCTAGTTTATGAAGTTGTGCAGATTCCTCGTTGGGTGTGCAGCTGCTTCACGTCAGACACAATTGGCCTCTGCTGGGCTCTTGGCTTTAAAAGGCAATAAAGAATCACGGCCAGATTCTCATCTCGGCCCAGCATAAATCAAGCGTCTCCCCATTGAAATTAGTGAGGTTGACTTCAGGAGTGAAGTATCTACTGAGGCAAAAGGAGAGTGTGGGGCTGGAAAGTTCCATCCACTGCTTAACTGGCACACCAGAGCAGGACACGGGGCACGCCAGGGTCCTTGTGCCTGTGTTCAACCTGCCAGGTGCTGAAAATGGCCTTGGTTCAACATTTATAAGATATTCTTAGCTTAGAGGAAGTGGCTCTGTTAAGACTCTGATGGTGCCAGCCTGGGTACTTGTGTAAGTGGCAGTTTAAGAAGAGTTAGATGGAAAAGTGTGTGTTTTGGCTCTGGAACATACACAATACTGTTTCTTGGCACTGATAATGTAGGTGCAAGACAAGAGGTCTGTTCAGATGCATGCAGGAGGTAAAACAAGGCAATGGCTGCACCTTCACTAAAACCTGTCCATCAGGGTGACTCAAAGCTGGGCATAGGAAAATCTGAGCTTAAGGTATCTGAGTGCATATATCTAATGCACTCAGAGCAACCTGCATCCTGTCCTCCTCAGCTGCAAAAGTGAGAGCTGGGGTCTGTGACCTCCAGAACATGATCTGAGGCTGCTCCTCCATCCCCACTGCCTTCCAGGAGTTTTATATCCATATGTCACAGCAAGAGGAAACTTAAAAGGGCTCAGTCTGCCTGATTGCAATAATGATGTTGGACAACAAAAGGAAAAAGAATGTCCTGTTTTAAGGCCTCAGCAAGAAGGAAGTCAGAATAATTCCCCTATAGATCAAGGGCTGAGGGGAGGGGTGGGAAAGGAAAGCTTTGACTGTCCATGGAGGAGTCTTTATACAACCTCAACGGCTTGAAAAGACCCAAGGACTTATAATAAGAATCATTAGTGACTTGTCATTGAGAACATGCACCTGGGCATAGATTCCCATAGGCTTTTGCAGCTGCACTGAGTCTGACCAAGCTTTCTCATGGCGCAGTGCAGATTTCAGGAGGCTTCAGGAGTATGTGCAATGCAGAGTTAACTGTCAAGCAAGGGCAGGACTGGATGGCTCGAAGGGATTTGCTAATGAGCTATCAAGCTGTGGGTCACTGGTTGAAATTTAATCTGTAAGAACAGTGACAGAAAATCAAATCAAAGCGCTGACGTCAGAGTGATGCTGGAGCAGCGGCGAAAGCATTGCCGGTGCCTTATGCAGCACAGAGAGGCAGCTTAAATAAACTGGGAGCAAACTCTGAGGAGCTTGTCGGGTTCACCCCAACTGCAAAATACAGCTCAGTATTTGTTGTAATTTGTAATTTGTAATTTGTGTTACATCTGTCAGTAACTCACTTGTCTTACTCTGTTGTCATTCACAAGCAGCTGCACTATCTCCTTAGAGAATCTGACCCAAACTCAGCCTTACACAGAGCTGAAAACAGGCTTGTGGAGACACCTGGGTAGAGTTTGCTCAGCAAAGAGCATCACAGAATGTGAATCAGCAAGGTACCACAAAGCTCAGTAGCTTGTGGTGCTACTGATGGAGTTTTTATTATCATTAGGACCTACATTGAGGTCAGTAGTAATAACTTTCCCATCCCCAGCTCCCAAGGAAACTTGCTGGTTTCACCATAGCTTTCTGAGGGCTGGGGAGGGCCCACATTACTGCAGGCTCTTAAACGAGCTGTTGTGGTTTTGATGGTTACCAGAGGGAAGGTCGAGGAAGGAAGGGACAGGAGCACCAGATGCCCTCACCTGTGGTAGTGGTACTGGGTGTGTGGGTCAGCATGTTGGCTCAGGAAGGCTTATTCTGGTGCTTCTCACCCCTCTGATGTTGTCCTCTTCACTGATTTTTAGAGGGAATTCAGTGGTCCATCCTCTGGTCCCAAGCAGCTGGGCTGAGGATACAGAATTTCTCCAGATGGCACAGACTTGGAATCACAGCTCTGTAATGTGTCTCTGGCCTTCCCAGTCTCCACTGTAGGCAGGAAAGGGAGCAATAGTCAGCATTGTTTTTTGTGCCAGCTATGATTAGTTGGCATAAAGAGCACTTAAGTAAGTTGACACAGCCTTTGAGTTGCTTGCTTTGCTAAAAAAAGGAAAGAAAAAAAATCCCTGGACTGCTCCAGGGTGTCTTTGCTGCCTGAAGTCTCATCTGCACCAGTAAAACCTTGAGATGAGGTCAGTTGCAGAAAGTTTGCCATCCAGATATTTATTTAAAAGGAAAGTAAAAGAAAAAAAAAAGTCTTGGAGAGCAACAAGTTTTTTAACAAGTTAAAAAAAAATGTTAAACTCCAGATTGATGCAGATTTCCTGTTTTGCTTCTTAACAAAACCTCAAAACCACTTTGAACAAGTTTCCCACCTCAGCTGAGGGTGGAGTTGTGTACTCCCCACACGTGGCCTCCAGAAGCACACCCAGGGAGAGCAGCACACCTCCCCTGGCACGGTGGGGCCGAGTTCACTGCTCGCAGGGCAGTCACCATGTGTGCCTGTGCCTGGCTGCCCACAGGAGCTTCTGACTCAGCCAGCTACGCTGCAAAAACTTTACCTTTCCTATTTCCAGCAGAACAGACCCAACAGCAGAGATGTGTCAGCCAAAAACTGGAAGCAGTTGATAAAGGGATGCCTCCCCAAGATGTTAGGCAGATATCGGCTGCTGTCAGTACGCTGCTGTAATTTCATTGATTTGATCTACTGAGACAACATCTCGGTAAATAAGAGGAGCAGGGAAATATATTGCGCTGAAATTAATGGTTTGCTGCCTGATCTCCTCTTAAATGAATTCATTGCAATCTGAAGCAATGTGTGTGTTTTGCAAACCCAGCATTCCTTGGCTCCTGCCCTGCATCATGACATTACTTTAGGCGGTGAGGAAGATCTTATTTGTGATATAGTAGTGTAGCCTGGGAACTCTGGATGGAGTTATGGCATTTGGGTGTGTAATTTTAAGTAACAATAAGCAGTGCTTAACATTTCCTCCCACATGAGAAGCGCACCCATTAAAAGTTTAGCCAAGTCAGCTGTGCAAGTTCTTGCACAAAAAGACAAACTGCTAAAGAGCTAATAGGAGCCACTCTTATGTTAAAGAGTGGGTAGAGCATGCATTAACCCAAATTCCCCTTCTCTGCTGCTAATCAGTGAAGAGTCTTGCTGAGATCAAAGAAACCCCTAGCAGGTAAAAATGGTAATAAATCAGGCTCAAGCCCAGGTTCAGAACTCATGAGTCGTTTTCTCAGCTCTGTTCCTGAGATACTGCATAGCTTGAAGAAGTCAGTGAATGTGATTTAGACCATTCATGAGTCAACTTAAGTCCCTGTGAGAATGAACTAGATGAGTCTAAGTTCCAGGGAATGGCTCAAGCTGTTTCATCTGAAGAGGAACCTACCTCCCAGAGAAAATCATTGTTACATATAAATCTAGACAGGGTGTTTTGGACCTAAGAGTAACTTAAACACATAAGCATGTGGTTTTATTTGTGTTCAGTGACTGACAGCCTGTGACAGTCCATCATGGCTCACAGGTGGGTAAGAAGATGCTAATATCTCCCAAGGTGTTGGAAAGGGCCCACCTCATTAAGCCACAGTTTGACCAAACCCACCAGTTTCAGGTGATACAGAGCTAGCACAGAACACTTCAACAAGAGAAATTTGGAGCATGTTCATACTCTTTATGTGGTCCAAAGCAGAGAGTCTATGACTCTGAACTGCTTGATGCAGGCTGGTTTGTGGTCACACAGCTAAGAGCTGGGAGCAGCTGGAGTGGGCAGACCAACCCACACCACCCAACTCTTGATCCTGATCTCCACTGGACAACATCTCCCTGTAGACCTGGTGCAAAATTCCAAGTATTTCTGGGTTTTTAGGTTTGGTGTTTTGTGTTTGGGTTTCTTTTGTTTGCTTGTTTCTTAATACAGATGCCAAAATACTGGTTTTTTCTCCAGCCATCTGCTTCCTGCTCTGAGGAGTGACAGGAGGGTTGTTGGGGTTTGAGGCTTCAGGCTAGCATTGCAATGTTGCACCAGGTAAAGAGCCAAAGCTGTGTGGTGTTGGTCCAGGAGCAGAACCCTAATCGCACAGGTCAGCTGTGCCATGCCCAGCCTTCCCCTCAGATGGAGCAAGTGGCTCCCTAATGGCCAGCTAATGACTGCAGAGTGTGCAGGACCTGGGTGCCAGGGCACAGGGGACATGCCAGACACGCCAGTCTGGCAGTGTGGAAGCACCCAGGCATTCCTAAGTGGCAGCTCAGCCTGGGTCACCAGGGACTGTTCCCCAGCCTAACTAAACTCATGCCATTTATCTGACAGAGCTCTGAAATGGAGCAAAAGGCCTCTCCATTTACTGGGTTGGTCTCTCTAGGGTCTGCATCTCACACTGCTGGTTGCTGAGTGGTTGGCCTTAGTGCCTCCACTCCAGCTTTACCTGTCTCCTGGAATAAGTGGGGCAACGGGAAGTGCTGGGGCCAGACCCGCTTGGGCTGGACAGCCTAGATCTCTATGTTTCTATTTTCGGGATAAGTGCTCAAATCATTAACATCTTGTGCTTCCTCCCACTTATCCCACAACCCAGGTGCTTGCCCTTCAGAGGGGAATTTATATTTTGATTCCCACATAAGCAGGTTTGCATACTGTTGAGCCTTGAATTAAGCAATTACCCAGCCACACTTGTGAGAATAATACTTCCTAGTGCTTATGCCTAGAGTGGCTGCATGTAACCACACTAAATCATCCCATGAAGGGCCTACAGCTCTCCGTTCTGTTGATGGAGAAATGTGTGAACATCACTTGGGTCCTGCTTCAGAGGCATCTGTCACCGCCTTGCCTCTATGGTTTGCACAGGCACCTGCCCTAAGAGATCTGAATCATTCTGCTGGAGCCAAGCACCTATTTTATTTTAGATGTTGCAATGAATAAATTGAGTGCCTAAAGCAGGCAGTCTCAATCTGGCCTTCAGGGTCTCCACGTTCACTGGCTGATATAATGAGATAATAGTCCTTGCCCAACTCATAGAGCTGTTGCAAGGTTTTATTTAATTAATACTGGTGAGGCTTTGAAACATAGGGAATGAAATGGGGTTTACAAACCAAGTGTATTATTATGACTTGACGGCACTTTCTACTTCACTTTCACACTGTACCTGAGCAGAGCACAGGGCGGCTGCATCCTCTGATTCATCATGAATCACGAACAAGAATACTTAAAATGTGGATGGTATTGATGTATTTACCCTAGTTAAAATGTTACAGGGAAGAGGGATTAATTCTCACTCCAAGAATGCTGTCCAAAGTGCTGGCAGCTCCCCTTTTTTTTTTAACTCTCAATATTAAACCATCTCTAGTGGAGTCCTCAGTCAGCTTGTACTCAGTGCTTAATCAAGGTGTGCCAGAACAGAGCTGGAGATGTGAGACTCCTACCAGGATTTGCAGAGGACCTAATTACTCCCCAGCGACAGTGCTGGCTAGCACAGCTTCTCATTCTCAGCACTGTAGTCCCCCAGGTAGCTTTTGGTCTCCCATTTCTCTGGCATGATTGGTGTTAATTATAGCCACGCAGTTGCAGGGGTGGGCAAGACACCCAGGAGAAGTTGGTGTCCCTGAAGTCCTCCTTGTGCTTAGCATCAGATTAGCACACAAAACTCCTTGGGCTAAGTCCCTTGGCAGGTCACACCATTTCATCAAATTACAAAGTAGCTCATTAGGTTCCCAGTCATATTCCTCCTCTATGTAAATTCTTAATGACAAAATATTATAAACTTACTCACTAAGCACTTTGCCTCCTCTGCTATATGAAACACGGGTAAAGGCTACAGGGTAAAGACAGGAGAGGGAATATCTGTGACTAAACTGTGTAACTCCAGATGATGTCACTAAACACTCAAGGTGTGCTGCCAGTCCACTGGTCATCAGGAAGAGATGGCCTCAGGAAGAGGTGGCTGAAGGGCCATCCAGATGTCTGGAATGATCCTACCAGTAGATCTCCTGCACCAAGGATATGTCTTGTCATGTGCATAGCATGTTTTTGGCAGATTTTTATGCTTCTGACAGCGTGCAAGAGGAGTCCTGGCATTGCTGCCTGACCCTGATGCATCAGTCCTGGCAGTGTTCTGTCCACTAAACTGGACCCAGTGAAGGACCCTTCTGTATTGATGCTTCAGACAGACAGACATTCATTTTTCCAACATAATTTTGTAACTGGAAAGCATCGTCCTACCTGTCATTATCCCAGAGAAGCTGTGGCTGCCCCTGGATCCCTGGAAGTGTCCCAGGCCAGGCTGGATGGGGCTTGGAGCAAACTGGGCTAGTGGAAGGTGTCCCTGCCCATGGTCCATGGTCTTTAAGGTCCCTTCCAACCAAAGTCATTCTATGATTCTGTGATTATTGTCCTTATGCCTTATGACATTATCAAAGTAGGATTTATATTTGCCCCCAGGGGCAGTGTCTGATTCAGGGAATAAGAGATGCCCTGTACACCAATTTTAAGTTCTCTGGCAGTCAGTGGAGTCTCAGGTAAAATGGCCACTTTTAGTCAAGTTCAGACAGGAGTGAATGTCACAAGAGCGCGTCTCCCAGTGAGAATTCACCAGCCAGTGGAGTTTGTGCTCTTGTTACATATGCTATTAAATATTCTGCCTAATTTGTACCTGGTGCTTTTCAGCAGTAAATCTCAGACTAGTTTTACAAGAGAGGTCAATATCTTTACCCTCATTTCACGGGCGGATAAGCCAAGGTGCAGGGAGGTCTAATGCCAGAAGGTTGGTGTCAGAGCGAGCAGCAGCTAATTGCAACAGACTTAAATGCATCATTGTCCATGAGTGTAATCATTCTTATTTATAATAATTCTTATTGCACCATCAACCCTAGAGCTGTGCAGACATACCAAAGACAGGAATAGAGCAGTACTGACCTCTTCTCTACAGATAAGGATGTGCTCTCCAGAGATATTTTTTTTTTCCCCACAGAAATGATAAATGACTTAAAGAGGAGCAGGTGCCATTTCTCCACCTGGGTGATTATGCCCAGAGGCAATAGAAGTGATTTTTAGGATATGGTTCTCCTCCTATTTACATCAAGCTAGTAGCAATACTTATTTTAACACAATTGCCAAGAGACTTTATTTTTAGATCTTGTCCACATAGTATCATTCTCAAATCCTTGCCTTGTTCAAAAAAAGTGAAGACATTTCAATGGGAACATGAAATTCGCTGGAAGAATTATTGCTGCCTCACAAATATATATTGATAGCCTAAGAAGACAGTGGTCCTTTCTTTCCCATAATGAGAAATGCTTCAAATCTATAAAGCATCCCTAATATTTTACTTTAAAAGACAAAATCACAAGTTGGGTTACCTTTCAGTAGGAAGTTTATAGGTTTTCCAGCTCTGAAGGAGCTCCTTTGGGAGTCTTATTTCATCCAAATGATATTGTTCTCTTGATGACTATCACACTCCTATAGGAAAATTTGTCAGTGGGGCATAATATTGGTTTAAAAGATCACAGAAAACAATACAAAACTGAATAGGAAAAAAAAAAAGAAAATAAAAAAAAATGAAGGCAGAAGATGGAGTTTGTGAAATGCACACAAATAAGAAAAATCCATTTGCCATGAAGACTGGTCAGCCACATGTATTTCTATAAACATATGTCAGCTTGGTGTGCTACACTTCTCTGTTTTATTTAATTACCATCTTTCAGATTAACTTAATAATTGCTGCACTGCATTTACCTCATCGGGTATCCCACCCAAAGAACATGGAAGACAAGACATATAGAAATAAAAAATGGCATGATGTGTCCATGGAAGGCATCTTTTCCTCCTTCCCCTGAATAAGACATTATTTTTTGACCTTGTGAATCACTTTTTATATCCTTTTTGTTTCTCTCCCAGCATAATAGTAAATACTCTTGCTACCTACACTTTGGAAACTCATGAGGTATTTTCTGTCTTCATAATACTTCTGCATAATCCTTCCCCAGGATGCAAAAGTTGAAATGTGACCATTCTATTAGGAATAAAAACATTAATGAAGAGAGTTCTCGTGGAAACCAGTTTTAGACTAATAGCAATCATCATAAGGTAGGAGGCTCAGCAGAGAAAAACCATGAGCAGGAATGAGATTTTAATAAAGATGCATCTTCCTTTATACTAAGTTAAACCTTGGGAAGTGTACGTTTATATTGTCTGAATGCCTTCAGCACTGGATGTTGCCAAAGGAGATGAAGTTTACAAACAAAATTAACTTATTCATTAATGGGCAGTCATATCTCAGGAAGAGAGTGACAGTTGTGTAGTGGTGCTCTTAAATCCCACACACATTTTAGGGATTGGAAGACTATACCCAGCACTAGGGCAGATATCTGGAATTACTCTGGGTTTTTCTGGGGATTTTTGATTTTTTGGGGTTTTTTGTTGTTGTTTTGTTGGTTGCTCTTTTTTTTACTTCCCTAATTTATGTTGTTCTAACT
This sequence comes from Daphoenositta chrysoptera, assembly GCA_013397915.1. NCBI lineage: Eukaryota > Metazoa > Chordata > Aves > Passeriformes > Daphoenositta > Daphoenositta chrysoptera. The sequence continues at coordinate 346,570 of VZRO01002164.1, read as the reverse complement.
AAGAATATATATATATATATTTATACTGAAGAAATAGATTTTCCGGACTGACTGCCAAGAAACCCAAAAGAACCATCTAACAATGTGCAACTTACGAGTGCCTTTTTTCTCAGCAATAAGTGATATTTTTCAGGCTGAAGAATGACATCCCTTGGGATTTCATGTGCTGCTTTTTTTTTTTTCTTTTTGGCAGAGCTATTTTATTGCACAATGATAATATATTTATGGGGACTTTTAATTTACAGTCTTACAACAGGCCTTTGGTGGCTAGGGGAAGTCAAGACAGTGAAAAAGATTTCTCTCTGAGAAACTATATCCAATTTTTAACCATAACATCTGGCCAAAATCTGAATGATATCTTGAGGCTCTAGCATGAAGTTATTTGTGGATCACCTACTAAAGACCATCACTGAGGTGGTTTTGATAGTTTAGGAATCCAGAAGAAATCCTGTTGGACAAGCTTCTGATGGCAATAGTGTCACAAATCTTCATTTTAAATTTAATCAGTTAATATTTACGTAGATCAAGACACCTTTCCCTTGGACATACTGCAAATGGCACTGCCAGGTTTGGACACATGAATTTACAGCTCACCATCTACTCCCCTTGACTGGTTTTTTGTTGGTTTTGTCAGTGGAACTATGCTCCTTTCTTCCAGTGTCCATTCATTCCTCACCTTTTCCTCTGAAGTAGGAAATTGTTCGGTTTAAAAGGAGGGAAAACCAGGAGGTGCCTCCATCTTACAGTCCCGTTCTTCATGAGAATTTTTTGATGTCACAAAAAGCAATGTGTATCCACAGAGCTTTACACAACCTAATTAATGACCAGTTGACACTGTGCCTCTAATTGTCCGCAACTGGAAGCAAAAATGCCGCCTGTGAGCCAAAGCTGATTAATGCTATTGGTTGATGAATCTATTTTTTTAAAAAAAAGGAGCCAAGGGAGAGCCACAACAGCCTTGAACTTTCGCAAGGACTGCCTCTGCTTTAGGGGAATTTTGATCTTGCCTGCTGTTTTGTTTGTTTAAAAAAATGGTGATGTCTAATCTTCAGGAACGTACCTCATCATCCAACCCACAAACTGTTGGCAAAATAATAAACCTACACAGAAAGTACTGTTAGATCTTTTTTTTTAACTTCTTCCTTTCAGAGGTATAAATCACAACTTTTTGCTTTTGCAAATTAGAGTATAGGCTTTGCACTGGGTAGTTGGCACTGTTTTTTTCTGGCCAAATGTTCCATGCTGGCTCCAGAAAAACTGTGGACATTGAGTTGGCTATAGTTTGTCTTTGAACTCGTTTGCAAGAATTCAGTCTTCAGAGGCCTCCAAAAAAAAAAAAAAAAACAACCCCAACATAGTTTATTTATTAAATTGCAGTTTAACTCTTTTGTGTGCAAAATTACAGGTGGTAATTCTACTTCAGTTTTTAATTTGTTTTCTTTTTCTGGCTGAGTTTCATGAACTGTTTACGTCTTTTAGTTTACATGAATACAATCATCCTGCCATATAGGTCCAAAAAGTCTGTACTTTTCTGATTATCTTACACAGTCTGGAAAAGATCCTGCAAACAAAACAGTTTTTTAGCTAGCTGGTTGCAAAACTAAGTTTCAAATAACTAAACTATTATTTGCTAAATATACATTATATTTCCAGAAGCCTTCTCAGCTATGTATTTGCCTTTATGCCTTTTATCTATGTAATGTAGTAGAGAAATAGGCCTATTGCTGCATCTTTTGCTGTTCCGTTGCCCACGATATTATTTCTGAATAATTCTGAATGGCATACTAAATTCTAAATAGTATGGAATAGGAGTGCACCATGGTCTGTCTCCTTGGAGCAGTTTCTGGTTGTGTCTGTCAAACAGAGTTTGGAGTTTTAATCAGCTGGATGTTCAGCAAGAAATAAGTGATAGTTATTGGTGTGTAAAACATTGCAGGTCTTGTGTTAATCTTGGACTTTTCCCTATAACATCCTTGAACTGCTTTCTTCTGCAGTGCTTCCTTTCCATTGATGCAATGCCATCTTTGGTACTCTAACAAAGGGCTATATAAATGTTTGGAACCCAGAACAGATGTTTTTGGGCAGCTTTCATTCAGTTTGCCAAGCTCAGGCATAAAACAAGATCCTGACCGCTTGTGGTTGCTGTAGATGGGATGATTTTTTCAAAGGAAGAGTGAGCGTGCTGGGCTCAATGACTTCCTGTCTTCTGGCATCCTACCACATGTCTTCTTTACTATACCATAATGTTTCCCAAGTTTGCTTTTGTTTCATTCTCATAATTGGCTTTGTATATCCACTGACTGATCTGATTTTCCTATCAAGACAAGGCTGTTCACTCCAGATTTTCACTAGTGTAACTGAGAGGAAAATTTGGTCCGTATGCTCTGTAATAAGATATATCATCACTGTCAATATTTTTCTTCTTCCCATCACTCCCCTGCCATATGGCAACTTCACAGGAAAGAACTGAACTGCATATGTTCTAAGTAGAACTTCTTCATTCCCTGCAAAGTAGAGGTTGGTTTTAATATCATTCAGATTAAGAAATGGAGGAAGTCCTTTATCCTGTAGCATGGGATTTTCACTTAATTCTAGCCACCCAAAAGCTGGGCAACCTGTGGAAACTTGTCATCTGAGCTCCTCCTACAGCCACTGGAGGGAGGAGGCAACTTTGAGAGGGTGACTCATCACATCCTAAGATTTGGGGGAAAAATTAATTTTCACGCACATGAGAGCAAATCTCTTCAATACCCACTGGTCTTAATGGTGTTGAACTGCTGAATTGAGCTGCAGACCCAGAGGCATCTACCCACCTGTGCTGGTGGTTGGAAAGGGGGCAGGGGGTGATTTTCCTGGGCTGATGTTAGCCTGCTCTCAGGTGTGCTTTGGCTTGTGGCTGGCAACTCTCTCCAAATAACAGCTGAGCATGACTCAGTGGGCACCTAGAGCCAGGGATGGTTTTCAGTCAGCAAGACACAGATGAGGTGATCATGTTTCAGGCAGGAACTTTGATCCTAGTAGAACAAGCCATTCCATTTGTTTTCAGGGCCAGTGTGTGCTGGCTCATTTTATTTACTGTTGCAGATATAGCCCAAGAGGTGTAGTGTAGGCAGTGAAAAAAAAAAAAACCAAACCATACAGAAAGATGAAAGACGAACTTGAAAGTTTCTCATTTTCTGAAATTGGGACTTGTGTGTAAGTGGCAATTCAAGAGAAAAGAGCCACTCTTAGTGAGTCTTTTCTTATTTTAAGATTTCAAAGACTCTTCTTGATGTTGCTGTTAGAAAGTGACTGGCAGTGACTGTGGAAAATAGTATTTGTAAAAAAGATTTCCAGAGCCCACTATACCTAAATGACTTTCTAAAACCAGTCACCTCACTGACCCCCTTTGAAGCCATCATTTGGAAATTGATGTCCAGAAGGTCTGCACCCAGGGAAACACCCTGTGTCACACAAGTGTTTCTGAACATTTTCTGAGCTCTGCCTGCTGGATTTTAAGACTTGGGACAACTCTGCCTTAAACACTCTCACTGTTCACCACAGAGGACCCAGATCGAGCAACAAGCAGTGCAAAAACTTTCAGCCACTTTCAACCACTGCTATGATACCCAGGGACCATGGGATAAATTCAGAAGAATAACCCTATTTCTATGTTTCTTCCAGGGAGTGTGTGGGCGTTGCAGCCATTTAACTGCCAGGCTATTCATTTTTCTGCACTAATAGTTTCCATACTAGCTGACTGACCAATCTCCCCGATGCGTCGCGTCAATTTTCTTATTAAATATGAAAATAATGAATGTTAGGAATGAGCCTCGAAAGCTCCTCATCTCCCAGTTTAGGTCTCGGTGCCAAGTGTCTGGCTGGCATCGTCTCCAGTATTCTGCAAACAACATCTGCATGAGCGTGAGGGTTGTGTAACTTGTAAAGTGAGGGAAAGTGGCTGCCCTGATCTGCTGAGCAGGGCTGATCAGAGCTGCTCTGCCAGAGAGGCTTTGCAGCCTGTGGGACAGACAGACAGACAGACAGACAGGCTGTGCCTTTCCCGGGAGAGAAAAGGGGTGCATCGTTTACAGGAGTGACCCTGGGAAGGCTTCCCTTTCCTCACCAGGATTGCTTTGGCCCCAGATGTGATTAATGACACATCTCTGCTGAAAGGATCACTGCTGTGATGAGCAGAAAATGAGTGATTTGGAGGCACTGACCCACCTCGGTAGCTGCCTCGGGGGGTGACCTGGAGAGGAGCAATGTGCTGGAGTCGGGGGATTTTGGAGGATGCATAGGAGACCCCAACTCCTGACTGACAGCACATCCTGCTGCTGATCTGCTCAGCCTCTGAGAAGTCCAGAAATATCTCTGTTAATGAAAGAAAGGTCCCAGGTGCTCCTCCTCCAGCCCGTGAAGTCTGATGGGATGCTGCACAGGAAGGCAGTGCAGGCAGCAGGCTGGAGCCCTGTGGCTCAAATGCCATTAGTTCTCTGGAGCATCCTGTCACTGCCTAGGAGGAAAAACTTGAATGTTAGAGTTGTAAGGAGAATTACACTTTACATCCTTCCCTCTGACAACAAGTATAGGCTATCAAACATTTTAGCAGAGGCCAGATGGACTTTTGCTGTCCTTCACTATGGTTTAGTGCAGTCGATATAAAATAAGTATTTTAAAACAGCACATGACAGCTTATTTTTGTAAAAAGGCTGGATTTTTTTCATTTCTCATGCCAACACTTCCTTAAGTTCATTTTTAAATTACTATCAAAACCATTGCAAAACCTGTCAGCAGGGTGCTTCTAGACAGGTTCTAGGACTATCCTTGTTTGCTGTTTATGTTAACCTTGGGCAAAAGGTTGGCTCTTGTTCAATATCTGAAACTTTCCAAAGAAAACAGTCAGCAAAGTGTAAATAACTAAACCACACATGCAAAAACAACACTGAAATATAATGTGACGGGTCAAACTTTAGTTGGGTTAAGTCAGGCATTCCGAGTAATCCTTCCTTACCCCTCTTAAATATCACGTAGGTAAGTCGTGACAGCTCACTCAATGCCAGGAAAAGCTTGCATTATCCTCAAGGATGAATTCAGGACCTCAGGAAGCTACCAAGTCAAATGAAAAACAGAGACAACAGGCAATGGCTTAGCAGCTTAAGCCATATGCCACAGATCAGTCTAGCCATAATTTCAAATGCCAGAGGGATCATTACCAAGCTAATGCAGATCTATTGAGTGCTTGGCCATTTACTACAGGCAGAACAAGTCCTCTGAGTTAAATCCTAAGAAATTAGATCCTTTGGGGCTTTAATGACTATTAAAAATCACAGGATATTTTCATAAGGGGTGGAGTTTATCAATCTTATGCCCTTAACCAAATTAGCCCTTTCCTTCTATGAATGCACTTGCAGTTCCTTATTGCAAAAGGAAGATGAGAGAGGGATTGAAACTCCCCAGTGATGTGCTCTGTCTTGCCAGAGCTGTATTCCTGTCATCACTGCAACTCAAAGGCACCACGTATTTTTGCAATGAAAACCCCAGAATGTTGTTCCTGGAGTTTCTGTACCAATGGCTGGGCTACAACCCCGAATGCTTGTTCTGCATTTAGGACTAAGCACAGGTCACATCTATGCAAATTCAGTTCTCTGTGTGTCCCAGGCACTTGGCATCCCCCTCCAGCAGTGGCTGCAGTGGCAAGGCTGGGCTGACCTGGCCTCTAGCTCTCATGGAAGTTTTGCAATCAGGGACCACTCGTGAGCATAAACACTTGCACATCAACACTGGAGTTTGTATCATCATCACTAGCCCGCAATAACAAGAGCTGGTCAGGAATTAAACCCCTCTGTAATCTAATTGTAAAACAAAAGATAAAGGGCAAAAGTTGGTTCAGGAGCAATGGGACTGTGGTGGTGAGTTTGACAGGAAGGACTTGGCAGGACTGAAAGGGTTTGTAGGAACCACTGCAGAAACAGAGAACTGGAAGGCAAGCAGTGAGATAACTCCATGGGCGATTAGAGGAAACCTCATTGGAGCGTAAAAAATACCATGGGGAGATAGTGCAGAAGTGTTTAATTTGAGAATTATGTGGAAGGCTGATGGAAAACTGTGTGACAGATTAATCACAGACAGCCACCATTTGCATGGAGAGTGAGGGATGTTACCCAGCTGAAGGCTGAGAGAATTGGGTTTGTTCAGCCTGGAGAAGAGGTGGCTTTGGGGTGACCCAATTGTGGCCTTCCAGTACCTGAAGGGAGCCTGCAAGAAAGATGGGGAGAGACTATTTACAGAGGTCTGGAGTGACAGGACAAAGGTGGAATGGCTTCCCAGTGCCAGAGGGCAGGGCTGGGTGGGATATTAAGAAGGAATTGCTGTCTGTGAGGGTGGGCAGGCCCTGGCACAGGGTGCCCAGAGCAGCTGTGGCTGCCCCTGGATCCCTGGCAGTGCCCAAGGCCAGGCTGGACACTGGGGCTGGGAGCAGCCTGGGACAGGGGAAGGTGTCTTTGGCAGGGGTTGGATCTAGGTGATATTTAAGGTCCTTTCCAACCCAAACCATTCCATCATTTTGTGATTCTTTGATTCTATGATGGGATGCAAATATGAAGAGAAGGATTGGGATTGAGGTCCAGACTCAGACATTTGAATATGAGCAATATGGGCAAAAGAAAACCAGGGTAATAATGAAACTATCACTGTGATTACCACAGTGTAGATGCTTCACTTCTGAAAGACTGCAGATCAGGATTGCCTGCTGGTGTATATTCACACACAAATGTCTTGGCTTGATGGAAAGATACTCAGGGAAATGTGATCCCTATCCTTAAAATCTGAGCATCCATGCATTATGATTTATTGGTGTTTTGTATTTCCATCTGTCACGGGTAGTCCTTCATCATTTCCAGAGTCTGAGAGCTGCAGATACTGGGAAGCAGGCACTGGTCCAGGCTGGAGTTCTTCAACATCCTTCTATGAAACTCTGGCAAGATTCAGAGATGCTAAGTGTCTTTCCCAAACTTGGATTATATCTTGCAATAGGAGCCAGATCTCCTAAATCACTGTTCTTTAGAAATCAGCTGATAACATTCTCATGGCTTTGTTTTAATGATCTGTTATCTAAAATGGAATGATGTTGGAAAATTGTCAGAATACTTGAAAACAGCCAGCGAAGTTACATTTAATGGATCATATATTTTTAATTCATTTTCTATTTTAGATTTTTATTGAGACTGCTCACCCCAGTAAGGAAAAATTGCCTTTTGCTTTTCTCTTTCAGCTTAAACTTGTGGTGAGGAACACAATGTTTAAATGCTTAGTTTGGAATAACTCTGCCTGAACAAATAATAAAACAGAAGAACAGATTTATTTGTCAGATAAAGACCTTGGAGCATTTTGTGAAGACTATTTGAAAGATCAAAACATCACAGGTTGCTCACCAAGGCTGGGAATTGAAAAGTAAACAGAATTACCTAGAGATCTGACTGAAAGAAAATAAACTCTAAAGAAAAAAATCCTCTTAAATACATTGTTCTCTCTCCAGTGTTATATTAAATCAAGAATTACGCTGGTGCAGAACAAGTAATTTATACCAGTGCAAATCCAAATAGTTGCAACAAAGGTGAAGCAGAGCTTTTATGTTTAAAGTACCATTCCCAACAAAAGGCTTCAGAGCATTTTCCATTTTTAATTACTTCAGCAGCATGCAGAGCAACAAAGCATAAGTTTGAACTATCTTGCATGGGTTCTGAAATGTCACAACCTGATAACTGATATAATAGATGGTGCCTATATGGCTGAAAAGCCTAAGGAAGCAATCCTTTATTCCCGAGATTTCAGATTAAATCCCATACAGCTTGAAACTCAGTGAAAATTGCAATGTAATGGATTTTCAGCCTGAAATGAGTTGGTTTGCAGTGAAGATCCTCTTGGAGATACAACCAAAGATTTGAATCAACATGACAGTTTCCTGTCCTTACGGAGCAGACTAGATGACTGGTTAAGATTAGATATATAACTTTTAGGTGGCTGGAATATGAGATAAATCCCACCCTCCCTTGCCTCTTCCTTCATCTCCTGCCCTGAGCACCATCCATCTTTACAGCAGCATTGGAGGTACCCAGCAGGAATACTTCATGAGCTCAGCTGGCAGAGAAGTGGAGGGGGACTTCCATTGTCACTAAAACATCAGCTGGTGTTGAATGTTCTGTCAGAGTTTGATCTCCTTCTTCAGCCACCACCCAGGCCTTTTATTCCCATTGATTTTTATGTTGGCTTTCACTCGTCTAGGGAAACCCACACTGGGTTTGGACTTCCAATGGGTTGACTCCTCAGGTATTCCTGTCTGGAGGAAAGAAGAGTTTTCAGGACCAGGTTTAGTCATGGTGATGTGGTAGAGGAGCGTAGGATCGTGGGGTTTATTTGACCAGTCACATTAGCTGCACTGGCTTGGCAGGATGTCTTCAACAAGAAGGTACTTTTTAACAGATAAGAAGGCAAAATATTGTGTTAATCTCGTGCTTTGGCATGTCTTAACCAGCAAATTAGCTGGAATTTGGTGGTTCCACTACTTAGCAGCTGAGACTTTCTCCGTTTGCGGCAGTATGGGTGGGAAACTAAGCTTTAAATAATGAGTGGCTATGAATCAAGACCCCCTAGCACACAAATATAACCTGTCATGGTGCTCCCCCGTGGGAGAAGAGGTCAAGCAATGTTTTGCTGCTGGGGTAGGCGGAGAAAACACTTCTGTGGGAGGATCAGACCCATCTGCCCTTGATCCAGCATGCTTACACAGCTGGGCTAGCACGGTCTCTGCAGCCTCCCAAGTGAATTGCAGCCTTGTACTCACTTTAGAGCCATCTATTTCTCCCCACTGTGTATGTTCCTACCTAAAAATCCATAACTGGTCTCGCATCGAATCAATGCTCCCAGTCAACTTGTATCTAAACAAATTGAATGAAGCTGAGAGCTCTGTAGATCCTCTTATTTATCCCATGACAAGCAGAGAGACTCCCAGTTCTTCTGCTCCTGACAACTTTGTCAATAAAATCTGCAGATTGCACAATATAAAGTTGCTTTATAATTCATCTCCTTGACAATAACAGAACCTTTGAACAGGAATGCTTTATGTGGTTATCACAAGAACAGTGCTCAAATAGAGGCTGCGTCAGTACAGTGCAAAAATATCTTTTTTTCCTCTTGTGCTGTCACATTTCAAGCAATTTTTTTGATGTAATGAAAAAAAATCAGATTTTATTTTAAAGAAGACTTTCTATTTGACTGGCAATTAGATCATAAGTAGCAATCATATGACTTATTAGATCACATATTCCACTCTCCTTCCATTACAGGATTGTTTTTCAGACCTGAGGTCTAATTTCATTATTTCAAAAGGACAAAACATCAGACATACAGAAAGTAATGTAACTGCTGCAGTATTTCCCTTCAAAGGACGTTTTTAGGCAGTACCCATAAAACTGCTGTCGAATAAACAGCAAGTGGAAATATGGCAAGTGGATTTCTGTTTGATTGAGTTGGAGGTGATATCAGCTCACTTTATCTACCCTAATTTACGAGGATCTAGTAGGAGATGTTTTAAAATTATGCCCCGGCTTTTTAATATATACATCATTTATTCTAAATTTACAGTTACAGCTAGAGATGTTTCAGTCTGTTATGTAAATACTCAGCCAGGTTTTAAAATACAAGATCGAATTTTCAAAGCCAAACAAAACATTACTTTTGAAGTTTCATTCATTCTAGTAGAAAGGTGTATGTCAAAATCCTGGCTTTAGGATTTAGGTGGGTAGATTGTGTGTTTAAGCAGTGATCTCAATCTAAACTAAAAGAAGGGGCCAAAGTGGAATTAGACACACATTCTTAGTGTTCTATTTGTTTGTCTCTGAGAAGAATTCAATTGATTGTTTTGTTTCAAATTTGAACTTCAATTCTTAATTCTAGAATAATTGAAACAAAACTGACTATGTAGGAACCACTTTCAAGACAATTTTATGTAACAGGACAGAGTTCTCCATCTCCAGTTAAACACTTGGCTAGAGTGGTTCAGGAAAATGAAAAAATGTCTGGGAGTTAATTGTACTGACACTGATACAGTGGCATGATAGTTTGCATGTCAGTGCTCTTCAGGCAAGGACACTATGAGGTTTTACCAAAAATAAACTAAGAAAAGAAATAATGTTTCCTCATTTTACAGATACGTGAGGAATGCTTGGAAGTGTCAGGTGACTTGAATCTTTTCTATGACTGTGTGCAAAAGATGGAAAAAAATTATTTATTCACTTCCAATTTCTCTGGGCTTTTTTTTTTTAAGTATATCTCCATTAGTGGAGGGGCTGAAATTTGTAGATTATTTGGACCCCGCCAGTGCAGCAGAGCCATTTGCACATGGTATAAAATATGCAGCAGAGCCAGTGCACACTGGTGGGGTTTGTGTTTCGGTGAACCAGTCTGTGCTTCAAATGTGTCATTATCCTTCCCAAGGAAGTTTCGTTTTTACTCTTGAATCAGTTCACATTGTTAATGTGCTCATCAGCCAACTCAGGATATACAGACAGCTGCAAGGAATCTAATTAACATTTGACTACAGAAGAAGAAATTGCAATCTACCGTACTATTTATTCTGTCAGTGAGGGTCTGGATTAGAAATGGCTTCAGGATTTCTCTGTAGCTTTTCCTCTGTTTAATTATAATAGAATCATGGCTATTAGATGTGGAGAAAAACTATTAATTTAGCTTGGCCTTCTAGCATTGATGCTACTCTTACCCTTTGGATGACCCTAAAAAAAGTTCTTCCTCTATGTTTGCCTCCATCAAACACCTGCAGATTGTTATCCTCTGTGCCTTTACTCATCATTTACTCAGGCTGCAGTAATTTATGTAATATTTCCCAGCAAATCAAAACTCCCATCATTCTTCCCGTGCTAGTTTCTCCTTAACACCAAACAGCACTCAGACATTATCTCCATCATGGTAAACAGTGCTCTTACCATCTAGAAGAAGTACCTGTGTCTTATATTAAAATCTATCTGCTATTTAGTTTAAGGTCATGATTAGTGTATTAGTGAAAGAATCATTCAAAGCCACTCCATGATACTTTTTTTTTTTTTGGTAAGAGAAGAAAGAGTAATGTAATTTCTGTGTGATAACTGCTCTCTAATGAATAGAAGATAGGGCTAAAGTAGTATGAAGCACAGAGTAGTTGAAAAGGAGAAGCTTTTTCAAATTAATCTGAATGTTCAGATGAGTTTTTTTCTAAACAAATAGAAACAACAAATTGTTTGGATCAGAGAGAGCGATTGTGTTGACAGCAGACATATGAATGATACTGTTTTTACAGATGGACTGGTGAGAATCAAATTGAAGCTATTGATCTGTATTTGTGTAGGATCCTGCTAAACAGAAAGCTTTGAGGGCTTTGCCATTAGCAGCATAGGTCATTTTACCAACTTGGAAAGGCAACACGCTCTGTTTCTATCATACACACTCCATTGCTAGCGCAACAGAAGATGCCTAGACTTCAAAAATTTCAAGAGCCGTTCTGCAGAGATGGGGATAATCCTTTACAGATATAATGAAAAGCCTTTTCTCTTCCCTCAACAGGCTCAGGCAGAAAAGATAACTCTTCTGAGGCAACACATCATCAGCCTGGAAAAAAATCTAAGTTAACTTTTTAACTTCATTAGCTTTGCATCTTCTGTTCAGTGGAGACTGAACAGAGTCTGAAAAGAGTAGGATGTAAGTCCAACAGTCCAACAGTAAGTCCTCAGGTCTCAAATTGATTAGTGCCTTTGGAAGAGAGTAGAGAGAAGCACAGATCTTTCTTAAGCAGGGCAATTTTGGGTCTTCTCTCCCTAGAGCCTGTGTTGCAAGTTCTCATTAGTGCCCAATCTCCTTGGGAATCTGAGCTGGTGGAAGCAAGGAAAAAGCTTATTTATCATGATGGTTGCTGGTGGGACTGGGACCACCACCACCTGATCAGCTGGGAGCACATAATTGTAGCCAGTGGGCAGTAGGAGACTGCAGCAAGTGTGAAAAGAAATACTGACACACTCTCTCTCCCTCTTTATTTCTTTTCTTTCTTTCTTAAGTATGTGATTCATGAAATTCATTTGTTGTTACAGGAAAGATGGTTTTATCAGCCGAAACATATTTCTTTCTTGTTTGCTTTGATATTATCAGACCTAAGTAGAAGGATCACGTTTCAATGTGACATCTGTGGATTGATGCTAGATAAGGGCAAAGTATTTGAACCTTCGTAATCAGATTCCCCCAAATGCAGAGTAACATTTCTCTTATCGAGGAATGGAAAAGTAATTGAGGCATCTGATTTCAAAACTTGCAGATAAATCCCATCTGCCTCCAAGTCACTAGGAAGAAGAATGTGTTAACCTTAAACAAACTTTAGATCAAATTATTCCATCCCTGTGCTTACACTCTGTAACGCTCTCATCTAGGAATGCTGTAAGTTGCACTTAAACAGTTTTTTCTTCACATGTAGATAATTCTTATTAGCTTTTGCTGTTTAAGTGGAGATGATAAGAATAAAAAAAGCCTACAGATGTAACATCTCCGTATGTATTGCAAAAGAGGATCTATAGGAAATTAATTCACTTAGACAAAATAGAGTGAAATCCAAATTTATCTATTTTTTTGTTATTGGAAAAAAAAAAGTCATAAATTTTCACTCTAGAAAAAATTAATTTCAGGAAGACAGGAACAGTCTACTGTAGTTACATTCCTGGTTCTCTGCTGTTTTTAACAGAGTTGCATTGCCAGAAAGGTCAGCAAAACACAGAGGAGCACTTATCCATACTTGTGGATTTTTTTCCACATTTCTGAAGCTGGGAGATTACTTTCTCTTGCCATCTGAGCTCAGCCACAGAAAAGACAACTTTTAACACTGATATTTGGTGCAAATGACAGCTATAGTGGAGTTGCCAATATAAAAATTTGCTGAAGCTCAGCAGAGATTTGGCTGTCACTGAAAATAATGGTAAATCTACATTAAAGCGTGGATATGAAAAGGTTTTCATAATTACTATGTTCACATGTATTATTTAATGTCTGTGGGTTAAAAATGGCCAGATTCTTGTTAATTAGTTTATCACCAGTGATGGGGTGTAATGGTGTTTTAAATAAAGTCTGTGTAATAGACAGGCTTGAACATACAGTCCTTAATGCAATAAGCATCTTTATCCTAGAGCAACTTATAGTATGAAATGGTCTTAAATTAGGGATGAAATAGATTTCAAACCTTTTTAAACTGTAAAAGAGATATAATGAGGACATAATGTGGGTCAAAGTTGGTCCAAGAGCAGATAGAGATAGCCAGAACTCTGTTTGTGGTTGTTTCAAATACCACAGGAGAGCTCTCAACAGCCATAAACAATTTTTGATTCAGAACTGGATGGAGCTTGTATGAGACCACACTTCCACACATTTTACTGCAAATTGTTTTAAAAAAAGCAAACAGCCCTTAACTACAGTCTGCTGCAGAACTCCATTAGAATGCCTTTTTAGCAAGGTTATGAATTTTCAGTAATTGCTGTGGTAATCCATATTTAGCATCTGCAGGATTACTTTTAATCAGCTTTGAGGATATGATTTGACACCGTTCTTTTTATGCTTCACCATTTTACTGGTTAGGCTGTGAAAAAATTCCATCGTTTGCTGACTTAATTTAAAGCCAATAACAGTAAAACTGAGGGTAAGAGGGAGGAGGAAAATTTGGTTACCAGCAAAAGATGAGGAAAATGGCCATGTGCTGTTCTAAAAAAAGCACTCATTGGATCAATAATTGTGGTAATAAAAAGAGACTTTTTTTCTGCTGTAGAAATTTTCCTCCATAGATCTCAATGCCCTTGTGCATTAAGAGTCAAGAGTAGCATGCATTCTGCAAATTTCTACATATTTTTATGTGGTTCTTAAAAACATCACCTCTGCACATGTGTGTGTTGTATATATTAATTCATTGCGGCTGCCTTCCTCCTAAATAACTTATTGTTTCTAATTATGCATTAGGACCAAATCAGGACATTCTTTTTGTTCATGGGGTGGCTGATGCCTTTATCAGAGATGCTCTCTCCAGGGGATGTTTTGGGGGTTTCCCTAGACAATGGATGTGGAGAGGTTGCGTGGTTTAGTGGTGGACCTGGCAGGGCTGGGTTAATGATGGGACTCAACCTTAGAAGGCCTTTCCAACCTTAATGATTTTATCATTCTATGAGGAGAGAGTTTCCAGCCGAGTCATCCTTGCCTTGTGCCGTGGTGGGTGGGTTTCACTCTGTTCCCTGAGCGGTGGAAAGTTGCCAATGTAACGTGGTCACAGCAGTGGAGTGAGTCCTCGAGGCTTGCTAAACACAAGGTCAACAAATCCCAGTGAAAATCAGGGAGAAACCGAGTCCTTTCATGGTGCTTGTTTTTAAAATCACAGTTTTTGATAAAATATAAGCAGTGCTTTAATCTATTTACAAATCTATCCAAGATAAATTGCTAAGCACAAATTCAAATGGCCCCCTCCAAGGCTCTCCTGTGTTTTTAGTGAAAAGATAATTGAGCTTAATGATTACAAGAAAAGTACTGGATGCAATATTGTCAGAAAAATATCTTTCCTTCTCTTTAGCAAGGACAGTAAATCCGTAACAGAGCAAACATCCACAATGTTCTACAGCCAGCCTTCCTCGACCCTTACATCAAGGTCTGAGAAAGCAGTTCAAAGAATTAGTGCCTGTTTCATGCTGTTCTTGTAACAGGATCATCTCCACTAGCAACAGGGATGGCAATATTCTCATTTTACAGAGGCTGCTTTGTAGCCATTGGATGGGAACAACTTTATGATAACTGCAGCAGCCTGGGAGGGAGAATGTGAAGCTGATTTTTAGCTTAAGGCATCGAGTCCAGCAAGCTATCTGCATGCAGCACTCTGTGAATTGAAAATGGGTAAGTCTGAGGCAGGCTCTGATTTTAGTTCACAGACTCTGATTTTTATTAATGTTGTCAGTCTGTCAATTGCAGAGGTACAAATTATTTGAAAGATACATATTCAAGGAGTTCTTCAATGTGACCTTATATAAATTTCTTATAAGGTTTAGGAAATGTCCTCCAAATTTGAATGTCTCCTTTAATCCGCATTGTTCCTGAGGCTTTTTTTTCTCCCCCACCAGCCCATAAATGAAGAACAGAGAGTGTTTTTCCTCTTCTACTCCTTAATGTTGGTCAATTGACTGAACCAAAGTTAACAGGTATAGGACTCCAATGCCTCTCAGATGCTCCTGTGCTAAGTGCTAGTACCAGGTCGGGGGTAAATACATAGACCTGTTCTTGCTCCAGGTGAAATGAATAATGCAGCAGCCATTAATTTCACTGGCAGCCAGACTATGCTTCAAACCAGACAATGAAAGGCTTCTAACTTGGCAAAACCCATTGAGAAAAATAAAATCCAGTTGTTCCGTAGCCAGGACGAGAAGACAATTTAATTGGAATTGGAAATGTGCTGGATCTCACCTGCGAGGCTGGCAAGGCAGGGAGCCCTGCTGCTGCCTCCCGTTGTGCCCGTGCCGTGTTCTCCTGGAGGGGAGGACGTGCCGAGGCAGTGCCAGGAACACGGCCTGAGGGCACCTTGGTGACAGGGACACCTCGCTTCACCCCCGGCCTGGCAGGCCCCGTGCTCTTCCCCGGGCCAGCGCTGCCATGGCGGGCTGCAGTTGGGCCTAGCTGGCGAGTCTGTCCTCAGCACAGAATCGTGGAGTGCCCAGAGCTGGAAGGGAACCACAAACATCACTGAGTCCTGCTCCTGCCCTGCACAGGACTGCCCCAGGAATCCCATCACGTGCTGAAAGCGTTGTCCAAATGCTTCTGGACCTCTGGCAGGATTGGGGCCGTGACCACTTCCCTGGGAAGTCAGTGTCTGTGCATACTCACCCTCTGGGTGAAAAACTTTTCCCTAATACCCAACCTAAACCTCCCCTGACTCAACTTCAGGCCATTCCCTTGGGTCCACTCACCGAGAGTGGAATTCTGTGAGAATTCTTCTCACAGAGAGAAGAATTTAGTGCTGCCCCTCATCCTCCCTGATGAGGAAGTTGCAGACAGCTACAAAGTCTCCCCTCAGTTTTCTCTTCTCCAGGCTGAAAAGACCAAGTGACCTCAGCTGCTCCTTGTGTTGTTCCCCTCAAGGCCCTTCACATTTTCATGTCTCTCACAGTGCTCTCTTCTTGCAAGACCTTGAGGCTTCAGTGAGGGAATGGAGGTCAGACGAGGCACAGGTGTGCTGTGGGAGCTGAAAGACGGTGAATTTTGCAGCAGGGCAGAGGATGACTGGCAGTCCTCAGCTCCACAGCAAGGCAAGGAAAGGTTTCTGAAGATGCTTGCAAGGCAAAGAGCAAGAGTTAGTTGTGCCTGGAGAGTCCCAGAGATGAGAGAGGTTAAAATATATGAGTCTGCAGGCAGAGAGGTGAGCCGGAGGAGAAATGTGGAAGACATAAAACCTGAAAGCTGTGAGACCACAGAATCACAGAATGGTTTGTGTTGGAAGAAACCTTAAAGATCACTCATTTCACTCCCTCTACCATGGGCAGGCACACCTTTCACTAGACCAGGTTGCTCCAAGCCCCACCCAACCTGACCTTGAACACTTCCAGGGGTGGGGCATCCCAGGATGAGGTAGCTCTGCAGTGTTTTAGAATGGTTCATCTGGGGAAGAGGTTGTTGAAATGTGAGATGATGGCTCAGGGAAAGGTGCAGCAGGGAATAGGTCTGACACCTTTCTGAATGGGTCCTCAAAGACTCATGTGATTCCGGTGTCACCCACCTCTGCAGTGGCACCAAGACTGCATCTGGGATGGCACCCAGCAGCTGTACTGGGTGGAAGAGGGTGCTGAGGGTGCTTGGCAGGAAGAGTGGGTGTGTTTATATGGAGAGAAAGAGGGAAGGGATGAGTTACAGTGGGGATGAAAGGAGTGAACAGCATTCAAGACAAAAATTAAACCCTTTAAAGGTCTTCAGGCTTCAGCAAGCAACCTAAGCAAAAACTCAGCTTCAAGCACGCGAGTGAAATCAGTAAAGTCTGCAGGCTGAGTTCCCATTTCCAGCAAGCCCCGTTTTGGTAGGTTTGGCAGGCTAAAAACCTAATAGGGAAAAATGCCACTTTTATAATTTAACAGAGGACTTCATGTAAGTAAGAATGAAGTCCAAGTGAACTTGGTCTGTGCTGCTGGATTGGAGCCTTCAGTGCAGGCTGGTCACAAAAATGTCTGTTGCTCAGATTCCAGTGCTCATTTTTCTCCAGGAAAACTGTGTATTTTTCATGCACAAGCCTGCGTCTTCATTCAGCAGCACTGCAGGGCTGTGCTGAGCTATCTGCATTGATCTGGTAAATGAAAGGCCCCTTGCTGGCAGCGAAGCACAAACTCCCTGAGCCCTGAAGCAAATTGGAACAAGACAACTCAGACAAGCAGTGGCATTGCCCTGTTATATGCAATTGTATGTTTATAACATAGATGTTTATGTGTATGCAAGTATTTGGTGAGAAAACATGCAGCATCTACAGTCCCCCTTACTTTAAGGGGGACTTAAAGTATAGGTGATTTTTTTTTTTTTTTAATTTCAAATGTTTTCAAAACAAGAACATTGGAGGTACTACAGACCAAATACATACTTGCCTATGTATGTATAAAAATATAACCTTCAGAAACCCTGAGAAGTGAATGACATCCTTAAACATAGACCAGTGGCCAAGAAAAATGTTTGTGTATGGGGCTGAGAAGTGTGCAGAATATAGTTTTTCATCAAATCAAGGAAATCAGAGATAAAAAAGACCTTTTAGATCATCTTGGCTATTCCCTTGGCACTGAGATACAGGAGAGCAGAAAAAGAAAGAAAGAAAGAAAAAAAAACATTAAAGCTATGAAATGTCTGCTGTGAAATGTCTATTTTTTCAGAAATCACAGTGCAAACAGAAGTCCTGCGACAGCCACTGCACATTATGTTGTTTGAGACCCGTCAAAACTGATATACAGAAAGAAAAAAGAATTTGGAGCTTTCTTTAAAATGCCTTGGGCTTTTCCTTTCTCACATAACAAGTTTTCCATAAACCGTAATGTTGAGACTTTTTTATCTTGTTTCCAATGCTGAGTGATTAAAAATTAAAAAAAAAAAAAAAATGAGATAATTACCATGACACTGACACAGCATTTTATGTATTGAAGAATCCAGTGGTTCTGACAGACCCCGTGGTAAGGGTATGTAAATCTGTATTGATGAGTTCTTTACCAGTGCCAATGGATTGACCAAAGAGACTTGCACTGCCCATGAGGAAGACGAAGCAGAGGTGAAGTGAATATGAAGGCCAACTGGTGAGTCAGTGGCCAAACCAGGATGCAACTCAGGAGTTTTGTCCAATTTTTTTGGTGTTTCAAGGCTGGACTCTTTCCCAGGTAGCTCTGGAGGGAGTAACTGAAGACAGCAGCTCTTTGGAACCGCTGAAGCAGAGCAATTCTGTAGGCTGGGTACACCTGTACTGGCTGCTAAAATCACTGCAGCCTTCCCTAATTAAGATTGGCAGGGTCCTTGCTGCTCGTAATACATCCTTGTAATGGATATAGCATTGGACATTTTGAAGTGGCAGCTGAAAGGGTTTTAGCACTGTCCACTTTGGATTAAGGGCCTACATTTTCTTGAAGGTCTTTTATTTCTTGGCTAGTTTGGGTTGGTTTTTTTGTTTTTTTTTTTTTTAATTGTTGGCAGTGCAACTATTGACTTTTAGAGAGAAGGATGAGGATTTTTTTGGTAACTGTAATGATTTTATCCCATTTGCCTTCATTTAATTTGGAAATGGAAAGCATATCTTTAATGCTAATTAGGCAGCACATTGCTTAGTCTTCCTGTCCTCATGTAAATAACAATTAGCAATAATTTAGCAGTTGTACACTCTGGCATCTTCTAAACCATACCATTGTATACCATTCCAAATTCCTTTGCATTAATTAGGATCATAAGCCAATCAATACTAATTAAGAAGAAAATAAGTATAATAACAAATGAAACAACACCAGTGATTTGTATCTGTTCAGTAGTTCTCTGCAGTTTATCAAATAGTTGTAATGTGTAGGAACTTCTTCTAATTGAAACTAATTATGAGGTTTCCCCTGTTACTTTGAGCCTCATGTTCAAATCCCACAAAGCTCATTAAATAAGTAACAAAGCTGGAATCTTTAGCACATATTGTAACTTGGTTCACGTTAATTAGCACCACGTTTTGGAGGCAGTAAGAGGCCGTTCAGCACCAAATGCTACCTAAAGGGACATTACATAAGGATTTTTGCAGATGTGAGAGGCTGCACACAGACCTGAGCCAGGTATTATGAGATTCAGCTGAAATGTCACACACACGCCTCAAGACTGTATGCTAAATATGGTGCTTTTGCAATTCAGCCCATTTTGACCCCGTCTTAATGCCTGTTGTTATTTGGAGCAAGCATCTGGGGAAATGTAGGCACTTAAATATTACAATCATTACCTCTGAAGGTCACTGCTGTCTACTGGTGACTGTGTCATGCAATAGCATACATTTTCCACTGCTGTTTTGGGTGTCATTAGCACCATTTCACTTTCAGAAGCAGGAAGCAATCTCCATGCCAGCATCTTTGCCAATCCCAGGCCTGTTTAACAGACTGAAACTGCTTCACAATGGTTATGTGTTAATGGCACTAAAAATATATGATGTTAGGTACAGTCTCCATTCAGTTGCATGTAGTAATTTCAAGGTAGGCAGTCAGTGAGTGTTGAATACAGCAAAAGAAATCCACAGACCTCTGGTTTTGTGTCTTTTCACTACAAATTCACCTCATCTCAAGCATTTTTCAGTACAATCTTATGAGACAGAGCCACACACTGATCTTACAAGAGATTGGTGCCTTGCTGCTGCGCTGCCACTCTCCATCTTCATGGACAAAGACACGCATGACCTGATCTTATTGAAAAATCTCATATGCCCTGAAACCAAACTGAATTGGAACAAATCACGATCTAGTTTGTGCTTACACGCTATCCCTTTCCAGCTGACACTGTTTTGAGATCACTAATTAATTTACTAATTAATTAAAATACCCTACAAGTGGCACAGTAACTCTGACATCTTGGATTCTTCGTTGGACCCTCTGGCTTTTCAGCTGTGTGTGTGCAGATTGTAAAGAGATCTCTGACCCCACCACCACCCCCGACCTGCTTTCCTTGGGGCTGGGAGTCTGGCCCAAAAGCCAGGCACAGGTACAGGACTGCCATTCTTAATACCCAGGCTTTCTTCGTGCCTCTGAAGATCATACCTGGGTTGTTTGCAGACAGGACAGCTGATGTTCAGGTCCAGTGGAAACTGAACATAAGAGACGGATCCCATTTTTGGACAAAACAAAACCTGTCCCCATGTAAATCAGGAGGAAAGTAGTGCCGGTGTCCTTTCCCCCTGCCTCTACATTTGCAAACAATTTGTTTTCACCGAATCATTTCTATAATTTGAGGTAGTGTTTTAATGAGTAGTGAGAAAAAGACCAGAAAGGTTCATTGCAATCTTCTCAGATGAAAAAACGAGGCCACATATAAGTTACAAAGCTCTGAAAAAATGGTGTGATCCAAAATTATTCAAAACTTAAGTGTTCAAGCACTTCTTCAAGAAGCTGAATCCAGTGATAGCAACATCCCTTTGGCCTGTTATGTATGAGAGCCCAGCAGGGTGTGAGCACTGATACGTTTCTCTGACATGATCAGTGAGTAGGACTTCCCCTTCTGAGAAGTCAAAGCCTCAGTTGTACCAAGGAAAGTTTAGATTGGATCTTAGGAACAACTTCTACATTGAAGGGGTGGTCAAGCACTGGGAAGGTGATGGGGTCACCATCCCTGGAGGTGTGACATGTAGCTGTGACCCCTGGGGACATGGGTCAGTGCTGGGTTTGGCAGTGCTGGGTTAATGGTTGGGCTCGAGGAGCTTAGGGGATCTTTTCCAACCCAAATGATGCTGTGATTCTCTCTTTAGTGAAAGCCTTTGGTGATTTCCTGGATGTTGGAGAAGCAGTGTGATGGGAGGTGTCTCCAAGGTGTCTCCCAGGTTGAAAACTGGCCTCCTCCTAATGTCATCCTCCAAAACACAAAGGGAGCACAGCTGATGTTACACTTTTGGGTGTTTTCAAGGGAGAAACAGAATAAAACATCTTCAGGTCCCCATGTTTGCTTTTCCATTCAAGAACCTGGGGACTTAATATAGTGAAAAGTGTCTACAGCAAGCTCTCCCTCTCTCCGTTGAGCAAACTGAAAGCTTCAGGTTACATCAAAATTACCATACAGTATTCTATTTCTTGTGACATGCCTTTAAAGAAAGAAAACAGGCCGTGGTTTTCTGAGGAATATATCGAAACAGCCTCATAACTGAAGTAGCTGGTCCTTCAGGAAACCCTCCTAGAGCTTGCTGCTGGTCCAAGCACCATTGTGCACATTAGGTATTTTTATCTGAAAATAGAGTGCTTTCCAGTAATTTTTTTTTTTAATTGAAGCTTAATTTTGTGTTTCTGATAGAAAGCATGTACATCTAAAAAGGAGTAATAGAAGTAATAAACTAAGTTTCAAGAAAAATGAAAAACCAATTGCATTCACAGCATATAGGCTTAACTAGAGGTGCCCATAAAGAAACAGGTAGGAGAAATTACAGGAATTTGGGCTGTCCAGTCCCTGTGTTGTGGAAAGCAAGCAAAACAGGAGTCACCAGGACATTTGTTTATTCTAATAGAATTGTTTCTCTACACACCTTTCAATAACTCCTAATTATGATCTCTTAAGAAGTATCTAAAACAACTGGGGAATGCTGATACTTCCACCTCTTTCAGAAGCCCTTTGAGATTTGACTCACTAAAAAACTTAAACTATTTTTCAGTCTTTGACTGAAAAACATAAAATAACAAAAATGAAATGATTTGCCACACCTGTCGTCTGTGACAGTGACCCAGGCAGAAAGGTTTGTTAGTGTTAAAATCACTGAGGGAAAACCTGGCAGATCACCAAGGCAGTTTCGGTTTTGCTTTGATCTGAGCTGGAAGGGGTTAAGATTGCAGGGAGTCTTACCTCCAGAAATGGAGAGGGAGAAAAGGAAAGAGAAATAATGCACAAAAAAAAAAAAAGACTTTTTTTCTTTTGTGGAAAGGATTGGCTTCTGATTTCAATTATTTCTGAGTTGTAAACATTTTCAGGGACAAGGAATTCCTTTGCATACACATATTGCTATTTGCAAAAACCAGGCCCAGTCCAATGGAATTTTGTTTTTGTCTCAGCAGAGTCATTTTATTCATCTGCGAGATTTTATTTAATACTCTGGTATTAATGACAGCAAGAAATTAAACAGTTGTTTCACTCATTTTTCTTCTTTTCAGTGTGTGTCTTTCTTCCCACCGCCCCCCTCAGCCCCCGTATCTTTATAATTATGTTTTAAGACCGTAAATGTTTCCAAAGGTAGTGCCAGATTTAAAATACTGGTTGTTATTACAATGTGTGGGTGGCTTTACCCTCTCTATTTGCAGCCTCCAGCTTTTATCTGCCTTGCTTCAATCCTCCTGCTATAAGAGAGGCATCCAAAAAAAAATCAACTCGTTTAGGGGAGAAGCAGCTTGACTCCTTTTATGATGATTATGATTATTTTAGACTGGAGTGCCTACCCTTTAGCAGGTAAAACAAAAAAAAAAAAAGAAGAAGAAGAAGAGAAAAGCTTTGAAAGCTTAATTTTTGATGCAATAAATCAATCAGGCATTCAGTCCCTGTCTCCCAGGCTCATTTTCATCTCATCCCCCCTGGTTGCAAGAATGTTACTCCAATGGTGGTGATGAGAATCAGGCCCTCTTTCTGCACCAAGCGTGTTTAAAGAGGAAAGATATTTCTGCAGCCTGCTGAGGCATATCCCAGGGCTTCTTGTCCTTTGTGCTGCCTGCAGGGAGTGTGAGGCAAGAACCACACATTCAACAGGCTCAGGGTAGGGGAAGGGGATAACAGAGAGTGTCACGTCCTCCCCTGTTGTAGCTGGCATGGGTGAGAGCTGTGCACAATTTTAGGTAAAAGGATGTAGCATTCTGGATAACTCATTTGCACTACACATTTCTGCTGGTGCCACAGGTGATGGGCTGCAGCACCTAAAATGCAGCACTGTGCAAGTGGACTCAGACCCAGACCCACTGGCCAAACCAGCCCAGCATGGGCTGAGAAAGGAGGATGAGGAAGGAACCGGTGCAGCAGTGACATCATTCATCCAAAAGCATCTACTTAAGGCTGGGCTGAGTTGCCCCTTAACCTCTGTTGGCTACAATGGCTAGTTTCTGCTACTGATAAAGGACTTGCTCAGATATCAGTGTTTCCACTTGTGACAAACAACTGTGTTCAGTCTGAGGAGTCCCAGTTTCTGGGAACAGGCAACAAGGGATGTTTCCAAGGCAGGTCTGTCCTCCCTGGGTGATAAATGAGTTGTGTGGGCAGGCTGCTCACCACAGCACTACAGCTTTCTGAGCTGGTCCCCCTTGGGCTGCCTTTGAGTGCTGGCAGTGTTCTGAGGCTGTCCTGGAGCTGGGAGGTTTGGGTCCCCCAGAAAGTGAGGATGGGTTAGACTCACATTTCCCATTTTTCTGGGTAAATGCTGTCATATCAGCAGTGTGCTTCCTGTCTGTCCATAGAGGAATGTAAGCTGACCAGATAGGCACCAAACAGGCTTGAAATGGGCAAAGGAGTTGGAGGAGGGGTCCAAATGGAGTTTTTTGTCTCCCGTTTTCTCCTGGCTAACTAGTATTGCAGGGGGAGTGTCAACTCTCAAAGATGCTTTTCCTGGCAGCCAACCAGGTAACACAGAGGGACCAGGTGGTCTGGGAGCCCCAACTCCCTCTCGGCGTCTGTGTCACCGTATCAGCACAGCTTTCCTGACCCGTCCTCAAGGTTTTTCCTGGAGAAAGATCTTAAAGAAGGAGCCAAACATCACTGAAGTGTTGTCCTTGCTGCACCTCGCTGCAGGAGGGAAACTGAGGCACGGGGACAGTGATTTTCTCCAGGAGCAGGGACACTCCAGAGCTTCAGCAAAACCCCTGGAGCAGCCAGAGGCTTCCTATTCTTTCTTTAGCCGTTAATGTGATTCTTTGTAGTCGTTACAGTTTCCCCTGTATCTGAATGAAGAGCGCCATAAAAGTTTAGCGTTATCTGTCTGCCTGCTCTCCTGATTATCTGTGCTCATATATGACTGCTATTGACTCATTATTGGCATGGCACTGATCTGAACTTTGAGTTTATTGTGCTGTGGGAACACAGTAGCTATCCAATAATGTAGTTATTTCAGCAGGCACCCTTTCTTCTATGAGATAAGAAGACAGTTGTATCTGTTTAGTGCTATCATAAAGTTGTGTTGCTTTCTCCATAAAAAGGAGTCTCTGCTTGCTGTTAAATGGAGACACAGCAGCATAGCTTTGAATCCGGGGTTTGGATGAACCCAGCTTCTGTTTACTGAACCGTTGGCTTGCACTTGGATGTATCTGTTGATCCTTTAATCAGCAAAACTTCACTGAAATCAGGAGGTTTCCCGATACGTTACAAATTCTGAAAACAAGTCAGCTGCAAAGTTGTAATCTCAGGTCCTTTTCTTCACCCTCCCATCCTCTGTAGGGCAACAAAGTGTTTGTGTTGCTTCAATCCTTATTGCTTCAAAGCTCTTTGAAACACGGCAATGTGGTTTGAACTCACAGCTACGCAGTCAAAATCTGTCTTTGGCATTTTATCTTCAGCTGTTTGTGTTCCAACTAATTAGGCGTATCGTGCTGGACTGGGAATAATATATTAGATATGTTATGAGTCTTTCCCTGTGCTGTAGTAGGTGGCAATTCTCCACCAGTGACTTGAAAATGCAAGAGCTGTTTCTCCCAGCTTTTTCTGGGGACGCAAATATTTAAGTTAAAGACACTTGATTTTTGCTACTATGGGTTATGGTTGGTTTTGATTACATTTTCTGTCTCAAAAGCTATCAGTATATTCTAAACACGTGTAAGTAAATGCTCAAGTGAGAGCAAAAGTGTCTGGGAGAGTCTGTGTGCCACCCAGACCAGAGGATGCAGGCTGCAAAGAAATCATGTGAAAGAAAATTTAAAAAAAAAAAAAAAAGAAACCAAACAAGGAATCCATATTGTATCATTTAAGTCCTTTATACACAAAATAGTCTGGCATCCTGCTGACATCCCTGACTTGAGTTTGGGCTCTGAACCCCCTACTAGTCTATTAAAAAGAGAAGGGATATTTGCAAAGACTGGGCAAAAGCATATAGCTGTGCTAATGTTTAGAGACTCTCATAACTCAGGTTCTGGCTTAGCAGCATCTGTAAAATTAACAGCTTCGAGTTTGGTTCATCCATAGGAACAGGGAGTCTGCTGAACACATGGGGTCTTAGCATAATCTTAACACTTGTTTGTGGAGAGATCACACAGAGAGCTGCATATGGTTGGGTTTAAGCTGCTCCTGGGGTGCTGAGGGCATTTCTGATGAGCAGGGGTTGGTATTAAGATCAGTGTGGCTCAGGATATGGAGATGCTGTGAACTTTTTGGAGTGCCACAGCCTGTTTGTTCGGCTGGCTTTGAGGTCCTGAGGGACCTGGCCATCTGCAGCAGCCTCAGGCATTCTTCTGCTGCTGGCCTGTTTCTTTGTAGGTCTCCCATCAGCAGAAATCATATGGCTGGAAAAAAAAAAAAAAAGGCTTCAGCATTTTATGATTTCCAGAGAATAACTTTGCCAACTGCCTGTGTGCTCATGGTTGCAGATTCTGCCCTGCTTTTGTGGTGAGAAATGACAGACTTGGTGACTTCCTCAGGATAAACTTGTGGAGGAGGGCAAAGCCACCCTTGTGACTTTTCATTTCTTGTTTGGGATTAGAGGGTACTATTTGTTGCTCCTTCTCCCTGCCCATTTATCTACCTGTCTGCTCTCACAGCCACATCCCTCCCATTGTCTGCTCACTGCGGTCATGCAGGCCCATTTTTGATCTATTTAAATCACAACAATATCACAGCCACAGGCTGTGTCACGTTATTGTCACCTCGATGGAGTAATTTCTCTGTTTACTAGAAGGCAGCACAAAATTTCAGTGCTCCACAGCTCCAGGAACTCAAATCCTGCTCATTTGGAGGGAGTCACCATTTGCCCTTGCTCTTTGATGCTTTGCAGTGAATGCTTTTTCTCACTCCACTTCAGTGAATCCCCAATGGATGAAAAGGATAGAAAAGCACCTAATTTGCACCTTAAAACCTATTTTTTTCCCCTATTGCACAAGGGCCAAGGATAATCTTTCTCTTCTGCCTTTCCCTTGTAGTTCATACATTTCTACTTGATCTTTCTCAAAACCACACATACTTTGAAAGACAACAGGATGACAGAAAGATTGACAAGAAGACCTAAACAAAGTCTCCAGGGATGTTTTTTATGCTTTTTTTCTCCAATTAATTTTTTCCCAGAAAATTGTCAGTGGGAAGGTGCAGGAGCCATCCTTAGCCCAGAAAATTTGGGGCTTCTGTTGAGCAGGTGCAGAGCCAACATGGCCACCTCCAACATGAATGCATTGCCTTTGGCTAATGTTTGTTGACCAGGTCAGCTGGCAGATCCATTAGCCACGTCGTGCTGGATGAATCATGGGCTCTGACCCTCAGTCCCATGAAATATGTTGGGTTGTTGAGCACATGTTGTCTCTCTAATCCCCCTTCCTTCTCAGCCTACACGCAGCCTTGGTGTTTTAATTTAAAATTTTAGTGGCATCACATTTATGCCCAAACACTTCCTTCTATCCCTGCTTCTAACAGAAGACAATAACATTTGTTTGGTGAGAAAAGCATTTTAAAAATATTAATTATTGCTATGGCCCCAGCGTAAATTAGCTGCTTAGTTGGTGGGTAGGAAGAGGCAAAATTCTTGAGAGAAGGTAACACATAAGACCAAGATCAGATAACAAATGGAGCTGAACTGCCAGTTCTTTTGTCAAGGCCAGTAAGGGAAATTAGAACCCTAATTCTTAAAGCCAGCAAAGCCAGTGTTGAAGAGAGCCACAGAGCCTGAAAAGAGGTCAGTGAGTAATGCATGTTGGAGCCAGGACAAGGCAGTCACAGCCCCGAGTGCCTGCAGAGAAAGACAAACAGCAGTGGTAATGTGGGCAATACTGCTGAACTGGCTTCAGCACAAACCACCCTAAAAGGCTGTCACTGAATGGGGCTGTGCCAGAGCCAGGCCATTCCTCCTGCTTCCTCCAGCATCTTCCCAGCCACGGGAGCATGTCTGCTGTCACTGCAGCCTGAGGAGGACTTTGTACCATGGTAATTAAAGCTCTTTTCTCATACATGGAGCAGGGTTAGACAATCTAGATCGACACGTATGTACATCCTGGAAGGGTGCTTATCACAGCTCTGAAGAGCTCTTTCCACAGCTAAGCCGTACCGTGTGATGCCAGAGAGCATAAAAGAGGCTATGTAACATATTTACTTTACAGCAAAGTGTCATTTCCATTCTACTTAGAGCACTTGCTTGTCTGTCCCTGGAGGGGACATTGTCACATGACAAGCCTGTGACAAAAGGACCGGTGACATGACCCCTCAGAAATATTTCGAACAAAGATTTCAGATAAGCTCTGACCTCACACTAGCTTTTAATAACTTTTGATTTTTATACTATATACATGTCTATATATTCTCATATGTTTATCCATCTATAGAAATTCATATGCCAAAACAACCTTTTAAACGTGCCTTGTGCCTCACTTGGCCAGTTGAGAGTCCTTTAAAAACCCTTTTCTGCAGATGCTTGGCAGCTTGAAAGATCTCTTCTTTCAAATTAAGCACCCGCAACACTGTCCTTCCCACACCAGAAGACAGTTTTTAAGCCCTCCCCTTCAGTATCCAAAACTAAATTAATCTAGCATCAGGAGAGGCTTGTAGAAGGAAAACCTGTCAGGCTTTGAAATAGTGCTCCCCAGGGAAGCTGTGGAAGCCCAGTCATTTAAGGATGAATGAACTGACCTATTCTGGGACAGCTGGAAGGATGGGCTAGCTGAGCTAATATGGCTTTTCCATTTCTAATATATCTGACCTAAACTTGGACAGTCGAGACCCACCAACGCAGGCAGACGTGCTTTCAAGGAACACACCAGAAAATGAGGAACAGCATTTTTAGTAGGCAGACAAGTCATAACCACAGGATCCCTGGACATTCAGTTGTGGCTTTTTGTCTTCTTCCCTCTCCAACTTCTGTGCTAAGTCACTTTGCTCTCCAAAAGCAGAAAAGACTCAGGACTCCTGCTCCTGAACTGATGTAATCAAGTTTGGGAGCTTGGGAAACAGTTAAAGAACAGAGGAAACTATGGAAGGATCACTGAAGGAAAAACGTACTGGAAGATCAATGCATGCCTTGTTATGGTTTGGGTCCTTCTCACTCTGAGAAGGAAAAATAAACTGTGAGTTGGAAACGCAGGTACTAACGCTCAGACATAACTTGTTTTTTCCTTCCACATGCCCTGGCCTGTGGAGTCTAAGTAAATAAAGTGTTACTTAATTTTCATAGTAATTGTTGAGATATGCATGATTCTAAGTGTGGGTACAGCAGTGGTCATATATCTATATATGTGTGTGTATATATATATA
Organism: Daphoenositta chrysoptera; assembly: GCA_013397915.1. NCBI lineage: Eukaryota > Metazoa > Chordata > Aves > Passeriformes > Daphoenositta > Daphoenositta chrysoptera. Next base: position 317,911 of record VZRO01002164.1, on the reverse strand, counting down.
TATGTATGTATGTGTGTGTGTGTGTGTGTAAATTTATATTTACTATTTTTCATTTCAGTTTCTGTAACTCAAATTCTTTGAGGAATATCTGTTGCAACAGTTCCATCATCCTCCCCCTCTGAAAGTTGGGCTTGGAGAACAAACCAAGTCTACAAATTGTGTTAGGTTAACTACTGCAATGAGGTAGATTCTTTCAGTGAAAAAAATAAGTGCTGTAGGATTAGTACAACAAGCAATTACACAGACATTCCCCCATCAAAAGCTGCATCTTGAGCAGAGATCCAGTATCAGAGATTTGGCATAATAACCCCTCAATACAAGTCAGTCAACAATTGCTGGAATGATAAGGAGTGAGAAAGATGTTCTTAGGGGGAAGCTACTTTTCTGTAGACTGGAACCTGATTTATCCTTAGCAATGTGTAATGCTGGTCACAGTCTGTATTCTCTACCTCATTTCCTATAGGGCAAAAGAGCAAGGAGATGTGAAATGTGGGAAATGAACTGAAAGTCTCAATAATTGCTCCCTTTGGAGACAAACGAAGACCAGTCAGTCCTGGAGTGTGGTTTTACTCCAGGAAACAAGATCCAGGCTGAAGGATAAGGATAGCCCCTGGGAAGTCCTTAGGGGAAAATAATAAGGTGTTCATCTAAGAGTTTTTTAACTGTTTTAGTTCAAGGGGGTGATATCTGTCACACTGGACAACACCTGCCCATACATCACTCAAAATCTGTAAAAGTCCCTTTTTAGAGTTGCTGAGCTCAAAAATCATTGTGTATGTACTTTCTCTGTAACCACATGTTTGGGGTTGTCAGAACCCCATAACCATAAAACTTCAGCATTGATTAACTTCATCACTGCTTCCTCCCATGGCCTCCCAGTAAACATTCACTGAGTCATCCTCTTTCTCCTGAATTATCATCAGAAGACATGATGCCAATGTTCTAATGATACTGTAACACCCCAAAATCTTCTAACACTCTCAGACACCAGCAGTTTGTGGAATGACTCAATTTTTCTCAATATTTACAAATATGAAATAGTTTCCATTGTGTTCAGCTTGTTGTTTCTAGTATTTGCAGGGAGCAGTAAGTTATTTTTTGTCGTCCCTTACAGAAGAAACTCTTTCTGCCTTTTTTTTTCTTGTCTTGTTGGAGTTTTTAAATTTTTTTTTTAAAGACATCTGACATGAAGTCATCACTCATTTCGTGAAGTTTCCACTTTTAAGAAAAATATGTTGCAATGAAATTACAAGCTGTTATGGCTGCAGTAGCTGGCAGGATTTATCTGTGTGGCTTCTCTCTTCCCATAGCCTTTCTACATGCTGGTCAGAATAGGATGCTCAGATTACCACCCAGACTTCCCTTGCAATCTTTGTCCAGTTGTTTTTAATACAGTAAGATTCAGACAAAAAAGGAAATTCCCTCATGGCTTTTGCTTTGCACGTAGCCACAGCTCCTCTGCTTTAGACTGTGTTGTTTGTTATTCTTGTGAGCTTGTTGAATGCCTCTTTCAGGGGAAAGTAAGGCCAACCATTTTCCACCACAAGCCTTCACTGGATCTGCTGAGAGATATTCAAAAGTTAGGAAACTCAGGTCCCTAAGCAATTAATTAATATCTCCCTAGCCAATGAGGTGCTCTCCTTCAGGGCTCACCCATTCGCTCTTCTGCACAAGCCCAGGTTTATTCTTGTTTGTTTTTTTTTTTTTTCCTTTTTTTTTTTTTTCTGTGTGTGTTTAATTTGTCACATACTTAGTAGAGTGAAGCCCCATAATTACCACAGAAAAATGCCACGAGGGAGTGAGGGTTGTGACTGGTGTGGTCAGAGATTCAGTGGATGCTGCACACCAGGTCGGTGCTCTGGGTTGCTGGAATGACTCACTGAGAATAATGCACCATCTTCCATCAGGATCCCATTCAGTGGTAGAGATTAAGGACTGTTTCATCTGGGGTGAGAGAGGGCAATGACAAGTGGATAGGTCAGTAATTATAGTCCGTGGAGAGGAGTCAATGGAATCTCCATCCCGAGATACCTATCTCCAAGCTGAGTCCCAAGCTCTGACCGTGCCCATCAGGCACTTTCAATTAGTTGATATCAATCTACCTAAATGTACCAGTGAAAACACAAATCCTCTCTTAGGATTAGACTGGACGAGTTGCAGCCTTGGCTGGGAGGGAGTGCAGTCACCAGCTTTATCCCTGTCTATTTTTTCTCCAAGAAAAAGATATTGTTTTGGTGATGGGATTGGCAGTGTTGGGTTAATGGCTGGAGTTGATGATTTTAGAGGGCTTTTCCAACCCTAATGAATCCCTGATTCCATACTGTGATCACAGACCATCCCAAACTCGTGGTGAAGAGTTGTGGTGTGTGCTGCCCAACTGCTGTGTACCTCACACCCTCAAGTTACTGACATATTAAAGTGATCTAAATAATTAAAACTTTTCTTGAAGGAGGCAATGGAAATGCAGATTTTTGCTGTGGTGATGACGATCTGAATATGGTTCGAGAGCATTTACTTTTCCAGCCTCATTTTTAAAGATCCCTCCCTGTCTTCCCTGTAGCCCATAAAGCAGATTTGTTTGTGGCAAACATACAGTAATGTGCTTATAGGGAGCACAGAGGCTTAAGCAGCTTTCCTTGATGGCTTTTGATTCACTGAAATTTGCCCTGGGAAACACTGCAGTGGTGGTTGATCTACTCCATCCCTCCTCCCGGTGCTGTATATTTCCCATATCATATTCCTCAATATTCCTTCTGGCAGATGTGCCAAAAGGGCGGCAATAAAAGCCCATTTGTGCAGCCGAGAGTTCATCGCCTCTGCTCTGAAACAGCGAAAAACCAACATTCAATAATTCTGCTTTGCAAGCCGTTGTTATTTTGATAACACTTCAAGCGAGCAGCAGAAATACCGAGCAGCCCCCGGGCAGGGGGAATTAGCCAGGACAGTGTCTTTCCTGCAACTGGAGGTCCCTGGAAAACAAGGGCGGGTTTGAAGCTGGATGCCTTGGGAATCAATGGATGATTGTTTGCATGTGGGGGCCACAAAGTGCTGCCGCAGTTGAGGGTCAGTTGGTCTTACAGTTACAAAGTGCATTTTTCGGAGGCCTGCCGCATGCCTGTTTCTATTTGCAGGCGGCAAATAACGCGCCACACAAGTGGCCTGCGAGCTCCTTGTTTTTCCTTAAAGGAAAATATATGTGCTGAGGGCAGAGGGAATTAGCAGGGAGCTGGCACTGCGTTTCAATGCCCGTGCTTTTACTTTTAAACTGTGTTCGTTGAAGTCCTGCTTAGCCTTAATAAATATGTTTCTCTAGCCAAATCTTTGAAGTCAGGCCTGGAGATTTAGCTTCGCGACTCTCGCTCCATTTAGTGGAAATCTTTTAACTAAATACGCATTCATCAAATTGACAAAATAGGTGTTTATATTATATTATATTATATTACATTATTTTATTTTGTTTTGTATTTGGACCAATTCAAAGCTCACTGAAGTCAATAAAAATCCAGTCAAGGCTTTAGTGGACCCTGTACCACGCTATCATGAAAAATGTCTTTATTAAACACATTACAGTAGTCAGATGGGCTAATATTTAGACAACATTTCCTTACCTACCCTGAATTCCTCCCTGTCAACACAAGCAAGAACTTATACCGTGTGTTTTGGGTTGAGGGTTGTTGTTTCTTGGGTTTTTTTGTTAATATTATTTTTACAAAATAAAACTGTCGAGGTAGATGTTCTGATGTGGAAAAACATGTAACAACCAAGACACTTTCAGCAGCCTGCGAGGTAGTCAGCAATATGCAGGTGGGGATATAGAGATACAGCTTATAAGTGCCCTGTGTGGGAAGGGTAAACGACCTTCCTTCTCCTTCTTTTCACTGTATTTTATTTAGTGTACTTGAGGATCAGGCCATTAAAACAGTTGTCAATGGCTGTTCCTTTCACTATGTGGAATGAACTTCAGGGATGCTGAAGGCCCTCAGTGTTGTCCTCCATGGATCAAATCCCTCATTTATTCTGCAGTCTCTGTGATATCATCTCATGCCAGTGTCCCCCTGCTGGGGGACCCCCTAAGACCGCTGGAGAGGACCTCCAATTGTTCTTTGTGTCTCCAAATTCACTAATTGGAAAAGGAAAGATTATTTAGGGAATTAAACATTCAGTCTTCATCCCAGAAGTACCTCTGGTGTGTATATATATATATATATATCTATATCTATACAGAAACTCTGCCTTTAAGATACAGAGTTTGCCTCCCCATTAAAACTCAAGAGAAACCATGATACAAAACCAGTGGGATTGCTTAGTCTCACCCACCAGAAACAGGGATCATGTTTCTCACCTCCAGGGGTTTTGGGTAACCACATCTGTTAATATATATTAAAAAAACCCTTTGCACTGCTCTAGCAAATGGCATTATGAGACACATGCAAAGCTGTCATTAACCTCTGGGATTTAGATCAAACAGCAGCTCAATCTGAACCACCACTGGATGCTGTTTCCCAAAACCAAACCCAGGGCAGGGAAGTTTAGCAAAGCAAACCCCAGCTCCGTCTCTCACCTCTCTATCTGTGCCCAGGTCCACGAGAGCCTTTGGCAGGGGGAACTCCCCGGGTGGGCTTGGGGGAGCTGTGCTGAGCCCCTCCCTCATCCCTTTAATGCAGTGTGGTTTCTTCGTGGCCCCTGAAATCTTTCCCACGGCAGCTAAATACATCAAAAAGGCAGGGAGAGACCTGTGAAAGCTCAGTGCTCCATCAGCCTTTCAGTGGCACCAAGAGGACACACACCGAGGGCCTTTGCTGCTGCACCACACCTGCACTGCCCTCCTCACTGCTCTCCCTGCCTTACCTGTCCCATCTTTATTATAATTCGAAGAAATTCCTTCGTCAAAGTCATGCAGCCCTATTTCCCAGGTCTGTTCTCTTCCTTTGTGCTAAAGCTGCTTCCTCTGCAAATAACACATTCCAGTAAGTCTTTGAAAAAGAGTATTTAGATTTAATGGCATGCAAATAAAACACATATAGGAGGACTGAGGAAAGCTAGGGCTGTACTAATCTAATAAATAGACTATTATTGTTTCCCTGTCTGATCCAAAAACCAGCAAAAGCCTTTGTACATTTTCATTTAAGAGACACCATTTGTTCTTTAAAGCAAGCAATTTTATTTCATCTTCATATTGCATACTATTTTTGTCAGCCCTGTGGCCAAGACGAGGTCTTTTCTGCTCCTGTTTCAGACAGAGGAAACTGAGGCAGGAGAGAGTAGACCAACTTGCCAAACTCTCTCTGTACATAAGTCATCAAAACTCCATGATTTATCTCCTGGGTTTCCAAGGTTGCTGCTACTGGCTGCTCCCAAGCATTCCACCAGAAACCATGGGCAAATGGCATCCCCAAAAATCAGGCTGCTTGCATAGCCTTGGGAATAAGTGATATATGAAATTTCTCTGTTTGACTTCTCAAGGCTCTCTACAAGCAGTGGTGTCTCTGTGCTGCATTCCACTACGGTGTTCAGCCTCTGAGCACATCCAAAGCTGGAAGAAAACATTGCTAATTCATTAGTGCAACTGATAATTGAATAGGGAGGCGTGATGTGTTGAAAACACCGACTTGAAGCTCGAAAATAGTCATCCCAGCTCCTGTGCTCCTTAGAGTTCTCTTAGTCCCAATTGCAAACCCGTTCTTTCCCTTCCACCCTGCTGCCAAGATGTGGGATCCCCCTCTGTGCAGCATCATCCCGGGAAGAGCCACACATTGCCTGAACAGGAAGGTCCATGGTGGACTTTGGTGGACTATTCAATCACCTCCTGTTTTGGCAACACCAAACTAACCTCCTTCCTAAAAATTTCTGTGCAAAAAAAAAGAAAAAAAAACCAAAGGAAATCAATACTGAGGTTTGCTAACTTTAAGCTGATTACTATTTGTAAAGTCGGTGGTGATAAAAATGGTTATCTATGTACTGTTTCTGATTGTTTCCCCGTGGGAGCAGCTTGGAGCCTGCTCTGCCAGCACTTTATTCTCACAGAATTGAAACCTGCGGGGTACTGCCTGTTTTCTAAGAAAGTGCTGAAGTAAAACAATACTGAGGGTGCAAAGGACCTGCCTGAAACCCTTCAGCACCTGGCAAGATCAATCTACAAGCCATGCCTCTCCCCTCCTAATAAAAAAGGTTTTTTTGGGGAGGAAAAGAAACAAAAAATCCCTCCCCAAAATACGTTATCTTTGAAAAACCAACCTTGCCTTAGCAAGACAGTCTGTAATTGAATCCCAGCTGAATGCAGCTGCAAGTGGGGTGAGGTGCCAGCATCACGAACAGCATTTGGAAAACCACCGAGAGCCGCGGAGTGGAGTTGCACAAGCGGAGGAGCTCTTTAAAATACACGCATGCAGCTCCGTGTGCGTGTGTGTGTGCAGGGGTATAAATAAAACAGAGAAAACCAAACAGAGGGTTGGAGGCCAGCGCAGCAGCCGTGCAGAAGACGGGGACTGAGGGGGCCCTCAGCCCCCCGCACCCTCTGGCCCCGGGAGCATCCCGCGGCGCTCTGCCACCGCCGCCCTCCCGCATCTTTGTTCCTCGCCGTGCCCCGCGCCCGGGAGCCAGCCCGAGACTGTTTACTCCTTCCCTCCATCTCTCCCAGGGATATGATTCACACGTCTTCAGATTTATTTGAGCAAAATGCAATAAATATGCCGCTTCAATTTTAACTGCTGGAATGTAGCCAGGGTTTTTAATGAATCTGGCCTGTGCGATTGAAGTGGTCCAGGATCTCAAAAGCTCTGGGCACTGTTAGATTATACACACAGACATCCACACACACATATCTCCCCCCACCTCCCCTTCCCTTGGGGCTCTGGTGAGTCACATGCGACTGCAGGTTTTTCAGATTCGGCTCTGGTTAAAATTAGCAAAAGCCTTTATTATTCAAGAAGAGGAAGGATTCCTATCACAGCTGCTGAGAACTGCCATATTTTTCTTGTATTTGCTGCATCGACCTATTATAATTTAGCTTTATCTGTTATTCTTTGTTTCCCTAAAATATAGTAGCAGGGCTTGGTCCTGTCAACACTGAATTTTAATTACAAGTTCATGAAGATCACTGCATTAATCTGTAGCTGGACCATCATGGATTTTTTTTTTTCCTGTTCAACTGGCATCTCTACAGTTTCAATCATTTATAGTGATGTTTTGCAACAAGGTCTGCACTGAGCAAGGCACTAGTTTTGCAAGCTTCAACAAAAGATGTATTTCAAGCAGCTGTAAATGCCTTGTTTCAGTTACCAGAGCAGGTGACAAAGGGCTTTCACACCAAAATCTGAAGGCATATAACTCAAGTGTGGATGTATAAAGTCAACTACCAGATTCACTCAACTCACAAGCTGCATGCATTTAGAAGGGAAACAAAATGAAAATGAGGAAAATGAGTTATGATATAGTAAATACAGCCCATGTCAACTCAGCAGGAAGGTCTTGGCCAGATCCCAGGAGACACAGGACCAAAATTGCCACGACCCGTGGGAACAGTCCTGCTCTGGTAGAAATAGTGTCACTGCTGGAGCTCTGCCATTCCTAGTGGCCCAAACCGAAGTGGAGGCACATTGCCAGGGCCACATGGAAAAACCAGAGGATGTCAATTCTCCTGTGCCTCCATCTGCGGATAATTGGTTGAGCACTAAAATTCACAAGGAAAATTTTGTTTTAGAAAGATGATAAAGAGAACAAACAAAAGACAGGAAATTAAAATTTATGTAAACATAGTGGTTCCCAGAGCAACCATAAATGAGCCACATTGCATATATAGACAAAGGCATAAAAGTTAATACCATGTGCAGCAATACCATAGACTACGTAGGTACCCCTGGGACCATGTTACATTTGCTACGGGACCCATCATTTTGAATGGTTTGACTTTTACGCTTTTAAAGCCTCAAACACAACGTTGCAGCAATGCCAGGTGGGAATAGGGCATTTGCTGTTTATTTGTTTGTTTGCGTGAAAAGAGAAAGGACTGTTTGAACAGAATGAGACTCAAACCGTAATTTTTCTTCCTTTGCATACCAGAAACAAAGGTTTCAGGCTTTGATGTCAGGGATATCTGAATAGTTTCGCTGGGGTATTCCTTCTTGCTGACTTAGTACTCAGAAAATGAGATGGAAAGAGCAGAGAACAGCCCTCCTGTCGAGATAGGGCTGCTCAAACAATGTATTATAGCACAGCATAAAGCACAAGGCTTTTCCCTAAGTAAATGTGGGAGTGCAGAAGGGATCGACTTAGCCATGTAAAGTGTCAGTCCTGAAATGCCTAAACTGCTTGGAAACATGCCTTCAGCTTGCTCTTCTATTTTTTGCAAGTGGTTATCCCGAGTTTGATTCTCTGCTCCCTCATGCAGTTGTTGACATCAGTAACATGGGTGTAAAATGTCACCCGATCAGAAGGCAGCCAGCATTCACCTTGCATTTGTATTCATGACTATACAAGGAAGAGGGCAGCACCAGGTCAGGCCCACTGAGATCCACAGAGATTACTTTGTCAATGTGGGATGTTTATGTTCTGATGGGGTGTTTTATAATCGACTCTTAAAACTGTGCTGCAGCCTATTTGTTCTGGTTTCATGGCAGGGGAGATCGGAACGTAGGAACTCTTGTGGTTTTCCACAGTCACTGTTTTTAAAATTTTATTTATTTTTTGGTTTTGGGGGATTTTTTTTAAGACGAAGCATTGCATCTCCCACCCCTTCATCTTTTTGCTCAACATTTCAAAAACATAAAGCATTTGATCTAGGATCAGACTTGGGCTGTGAATGCTCACCCACTGGTGCGAGCATTAGTGCTTTTCCAAGCCATACAGAAATCATGCCTGGGAGCAAGTGCCTCTCATTTCTGTCTCTCACCCGCCCCAGCTTCTTGCCACACTGAGGCACCCACATACATCCTTTACAAGACCTCCTAAGGGCCCTCCCTCCCTGTCCCCATCCGTGGTAGGTTGACCTTGGTCACCTGCCTTGCACCCACTCAGCTGTGCTGTCACTCTCACTTTTCAACAGCACAGGGGGATTAAAAAAAAGTGGCGTGAAAAACTTGTAAAGATGTCAATGGAAAAAAGTCAACAGGCAGAATTTGCCCTGGGCATTGTCCGTCAGTGAAGATGATGTGATGAGTGTGTAAGATCTCCAGGGAAAATGAGAGCTGCACGAGGGAACAAATTCAGCACATGATCCAGGTGCACGGCTGCAATGAAACCCAGGCTTGCACCCCTTGGCCATCAGCACCACCTGCTGACACCTCCATCTGCTGGGCACCTCTGTCCTGCTCCATCCCGACAGCGCAGGGCCAGGCGTGGGGTGCCTCCTGCAGATCTGAGCCATCTGTGTCTCCAGCCCTGTGCTCCAAGGAGAGGCATGGTTTGCACCCATCCCGGCAATCACCCTGAGCTGGAGTCTGTGTTGGGCACCTGGGCTGGGGAACAGGAGTGTGACTCATGAAATCACAGAACTCAGGTTGGAAAAGCCCTCCAAGACCATGAGTGCAGCCATTCCCCAGCACTGCCAAGGCCATCGCTAACCCTCGTCCCCAAGTGCCACATCCACGTGGCTTTTAAATCCCTCCAGGGATGAGGAGTCCCTCACTGCCCCGGGCAGCTGTGCCTGGGTGCCAGGTCTTGACAACACTTTCAATGAAGAAATTCTTCCCAACATCCAATCCCAGTCTCTCATGGAACTTGAGGGCATTTCCTCTTGTTCTGTCACCAAGCTGCATGTCTTGTTGACTTGCTGTCAGGAGGTGGTGAGATTCTTTGCCTGCCACTCATATGTTGATTTCTGAAAATTTGTGTGGGTTTGAGCCACCCAGTGTTGGTTAACTCAGGGGCAGTTAATTGTACTCAAGCACAGGCATCCAGCCCAAGTGGCATGACTTGACCTCTGGAGATGTCTCCTTTTCTCTGGTGATCATCTGAAATACTAAAATGACTTAGCTTAGACATCACTGAGTGATTTGAAAACATTTTGTGTGTTTCTGTTTCCTATTACATTTGTTGTTCTTAACTCTTTTTCTTCCTTTCTCTGTCTACTGATGTGGCTCATTTCTCATTTTTTATGTCTACTGTGACTTGCACAGTTGGGACCCCAGCCTTCATTGAAGCCAAACGCTTCATCTAATTAATAATAATAAAAAAGGAGAGTGATATACTCTTTGTACAAAAATTTAATTTTTTTTTCTAATTCCTGTTCAGTCGAAACAGCTCATTTCTCTTGAAACGCAATTGAAATGTCATTAGTATTTTCATTAGCATGATGACTGATGATACAAGGCAGGCAAGTAGATTTTGGGCCTAGGCTGATAAATGTTCATGACGTTTTTGTAAGTCTGTGCTAAACACTTCAGAAGTCACATGCCAAGTAGTTCCAGATCATTTAAAAAAACAAAAGACTTTTTTTTTTTTTTTTTTCCCTCTTTAACTCCTGGAATGAGAAACAGCCGCACAGCGATACAGAAATAGCACAGCAAGCCCTGGAAATGCCCACCAGTTGCTCAACGCTTTTTTTTTCTTCATTGAAACAGTTAATCTTCATCAATGAAGATATTTTACTCATGTGTCTTTGGCATTTCATGGGGGATTTTTTTCTATCTCTGAGGATTCACAGCTCTAGATAAAATGGCTCTTTTGTTTGTGGGAAGGAGAGAAATTCCTGTGGAGAAACCCAGCTTAAGACAAAACCATAACTTAGGCTGCATTGAGAGGCTTTTTTTTT